>CM077572.1:53461721-54044323 GCA_039657325.1 Stephania cephalantha
CTTTGTTATTTTAATTTATGCATCCATAAAGGTTGCTTCAATTTTTCAATACTTTATTGTCGTTTGTCAAATGTGTCTCAAATTCATATTTAACTGTTCTTCAAGTAACATATGATTTTTGAAGTAC
The DNA here is from genome assembly GCA_039657325.1 of Stephania cephalantha. Classification (NCBI taxonomy): domain Eukaryota; kingdom Viridiplantae; phylum Streptophyta; class Magnoliopsida; order Ranunculales; family Menispermaceae; genus Stephania; species Stephania cephalantha. The sequence goes on from CM077572.1 coordinate 53,461,849, forward strand.
AAGTAGATTATAAACTCGTGGTAGAAAGCTATCAATAATCGATTGCAAAATAAACGACAAGAAAAAAAGTAAATAATTTTTCGATGGCCATTTTCTGTCGAGATTTTCTCGATGAGCTTGATTAATTAAGAAATATTTTTCAATGCAATATTTTTAAGTTAATATATCATTCATATATATTTTTTTTTGTTCAATATTTTCTCGGGATGCGTGTAGCTCATGATACTAGTGGACGATGCGGGATCAGCGTATTAGAGCGCATCGATCACTCTCCGTGGAACGGGTGTACGCTAGCGGACTTCGTGATGCCGTTTTTTCTATTCATCGTGGGCGTCGCAATTGCTCTCGCTTTCAAGGTACGTACTTGGATTGGGCCTCCATTACATAAGCCCAAGCCAAGCCCAAGCCCAAGCCCAAGCCCAAGCCCAAATAGTAAATCATTTTGGTTAAAAGCTCATAATTTACCATTCTATATGTTGCAGAGAATACCAAAAGTGGGAAAAGCAGTCAAGAAAATCATTCTAAGAACCTTAAAGCTTCTGGTCTGGGGGATTATTCTTCAAGGTAATTAGCATTAACAACACCACTTCAAAACTAGTTAACATAGCTGCGTCGGTCTTCTTGAACTCGTAATTCGATTTACTTGTGACCAATGTTAAAAACAAATTTATTAGGTGGGTACTCCCATGCTCCGGATGATCTTTCTTATGGAGTCGATATGAAGCACGTACGCTGGTGCGGCATCCTTCAGGTTACTTCAATAAGTTTTGCTTCAAGGACTATATTTGAAGCCGCTAATCGAATTTGAATTAAATGGTGATGATCTTTACTAGTTAATACTTTGTATGAGCAGAGAATAGCTTTGGTTTACATGGTTGTGGCTCTAATAGAGACAGTAGTGACCACAAAGACTAGGCCTACTGTTCTTGGCCCTGGCTACTTTTCTATATTCAGCGCGATCGTGGTGGCAATGGTGCGTAATCGGATTTCTTACGTTCAATGCTTCATGAATCCAAGCTTGGTTAATTTGATGAAAAAAAAAAATATGGGGACTGCAGGGCTGGAGGGTTCATTGCCTTTGTCATGTACATGGTGACTACATATTCGCTATACTGTTCCGGATTGGAGTTTCACGGCACTCATCGATGACCATCATACCGAAAGGCTTACAGTAGGTTTTCACATCAATTTATAACTTATGCTAAGTAAGTTTACACCATCAATGGAATTCTTCAAATGTGAATGTATTTCAGGTAAAATGTGGTGTGAGAGGTCACTTGGGACCTGCCTGCAATGCCGCTGGCTGGTGTCGATCTATTAAGTTTGGGGAATTAACCACCTTTATTTGTATCCTGTATGGATTCGCTCGAAGGTTTGTTAATTTGTAGTTGAGACTAAGCTGAGTTTTTTAAGTTTGCAAAATCTTACATGTAGTTTTATGAAATTCTTGGTTTCATTTCTAATGATCATTGTTCAATTTGTTTGGTGATGTGCTTAAGGATTGCACACTTAGTTCTCCAAATGTTGGTCCCCTCTGAAATGATGCTCCGAATTGGTGCCGAGCCCTGTTTGAACCAGAAGGCTTACTAAGGTTAGAAATCCTAAATGAATTGAAGGTACAGCAATATTGACAACATCAGTTGGAGCTGAATTGGTTTCTGTTGTTAATAACAGTACAATTTCGGCTATTCTCTCGGGCACAATTGGGATTCATTATGGACATGTTCTGCTTCATTTCAAGGTTAAGTTCATCACTTTTTTACCTTTCTTTAGATGCATAGAATTCTAACATTTAACCAAACAACAACCAATATATACACTCAGATTCTTATGTACTTGTGAATGTTGAAGTCTTAAATAGAGAAAATTAAGTTACAATAGAGATTCTTTCGCAGAGTCACTGAGAAAGGCTCAAGCATTGGGTGCCGATCGGACTAGTTTTGTTCATTGTCTGCGTTATACTTCATTTTACTTGGACGGTAATTATCTTGCCCGCATTAAGCATGGATCCTATATCATTGCATAAACAGGACGAACCATGTAACATGTTATGTTTTTTTGATGTAGCAATTCCAATCAACAAGCAACTCTACAGCTTCAGTTATGTCTGTTTCACCGCTGAGCAGCCGGACTAGTGTTCTCCGGATTCTACATATTGGCAAGAAATCGATTTAAAACTAATAGGTTTTTTATTTCTAATTAAATTGTTTGATCTTAACTTGTAAAGCTGACAAAAAGAGATTTTTTTCTTTTTTTTTTTTTGTCTAACAGATTGATGTGTGGGGACTTAGGACTCCATTTCTATTCCTAGAGTGGATAGGAATGAATGCAATGCTAGTGTTTGTGATGGCGGCACAGGGCATTTTCGCGCGTTTGTGAATGGATGGTACTACGAGACTCCAGGCAACACGCTCGTAAGTTTTAACGTCAACTAGTTCAGTTCAAACTCCCTCGTTTCGATCTTAATCAATCGTAATTTTAGTCGGTAGGCAGGCCTAACATAATTTAATTTGTGTGCGTGCACACACAGGTGAGATGGATACAAAAGCATGTTTTCAATGATGTGTGGAAATCAGATAGGGTAGGAACACTGTTATATGTGATGTTTGCTGAGATTACATTCTGGGGAGTTGTTGCTGGGATCTTGCACAAACTGGGCATCTACTGGAAACTATGACAACCATGATCAACTAGTACTTACTACTAGAAAACATTGAACAAACTTGTATCTGAATTTGTAATCTCAATACACCAATTCTCTTGGTTATATGTGAATGCTGTTTTCGAAGACTATTCGTCGATACCACATACATTTGAATTAAATGCTGATAATTACTTCCTATTTCTTGTGCTTGACTTAATCAAAGAATAGCTACCTTTGCTTTACTTGGTAATTGTGGCTCTAATTGAGACTATGGCCACCAAGACTAGGCCTGCTGTGCGTGGTCCTGGCTAAGTTTGGTTTGCATTTGAGATCAAGACAATCAAGACAACACTCTCTTAAGTGATTTTAACATCTGCGAGTTCAGTACTTACAACTAACCTTGATTAATTATGTTTCACCTTGAGCTATGATGTAGTCTATATAGGCCTAATTGTCAAAACTAAGTAACTAACAACTTTGCTTGCACAGGGGAATTGGATACAAATGCATGTCTTCAATGATGTGAAGAAGTATGAGAGGCCAAGGGCACTCTTATTATATGTTAATAGTTGCTAAGGTCACATTTTGGGGGAGTTGCTGCTGGGGTCTTGCACAAACTAGGCATCTATTGGAAACTATGACAAGCATGAACAAGGAACCACTTGTAATGGATTATATTAATATACATAAATTGCTCAATCAATAAGTTTTAGCTGAATCTGCTATCTAAATAGGGCTAAAGTGAGTCTCCCTACACTTTTTTTTTAGATACAAATTAGGTCTTCGGATTAATTAAGAAGCATTGAGTTGCAACCACTCGACCCGACCTCTGTTAATAAGAGTGACATTTTTTTTTATTAATAATATAAAAATCTAAAAATATATATTCTTGGTACTATTTTTAAGCTATAGGAAGCAACAATGTCAATTAGAGTTCACACTTCTAACACACTCACACACAGAGTCCTGAATTGGATGTAATGTGGACCTTAATCAGCAGATTGCTTGAATAAGTAACACAAATTCCCTTAAAAGAAAAGAGGGCCGCTAAGGGCACCCCACCATTTCATGAAGGCACCCCGTTATTGAGGGCACAAAACAAATTACCAAGGGCACCCAAAAATTACACACGAAATCCCGAAAATACCCCCTCATGCACAAACACGAAAAAATCCGCCGCACCCCACCACCCCCTCCACCACCTTCACCGATCTTGACTCCAAGAAATCATTTGGTTTGAACCGACCACAAAGGTGAGAGGAATCTCCGAAATCGTGTCTCACCTTGTGTTTCTCCTTCGGTTTACGCTTTTTTTGCGATTCGTAGGCCTCGGGGGTGTGAGCCGATTTCGTCTCCAAATTAGGCTCGGTTGAAGATCGTCGAACACACGGATTTTCGCGAAATCAATCGTTTGAAGTTACGTTTATAGTATAATGAAGTTACATTTGGTAGAGTAGTTGTAATGTGTATGTGGCGGTTTGTAGAATGGTAAAAAAATTGGGAAATCGCGGTTTCTACGCCACACAGCGAGATCGTAGTTGACTTGTCTCGGCCAAGCATGGCCGAGACATGAACAAAGCTAAATTTTTGGGAACTCGCAGCCTCGCCACGAAGGGCCGAAGAGTTCACAAAGTGTCTCGATTACGCATGACGCGAGAATACTTCGCTTATCTCGCCGAGACATGACGAGAGCTACAATTAGTGATAGGTAATGTGGCGTCGGTGGTGTACAACCGAGAATTTTCTCATACTCTCGGTTGTACACCGCGAAGAGAGGTTAGTAGTAGGCTGGCCCCTCTATGACCGAGACATTTCAATATATCTCTGCCCCCGCGAGGCCAAAACAATCGCGCACATCGACGTAAACTTCGGATAACCTCATAAAAACACAATAAATTCGCAAAATTACCTCAAGTTCAACCTCCTCTTCGCACCGTAGCAAAGACAATCCTCCATTATATAGTGGAAACAAGTTCGGATTTGAGGAAATTACCAAACCCTACGTTGACAAACAAATCATCATTTTCACAGCTTTACCCAACTAAACAAGCTTCTAAGAAACCATCATATGGTTATCAAACATTGTTACATCGCAAATGGATGATGTCAATCCGCAAGAATCGATAAACGCTCGCCAAACGCAATGTGGCTTTGTGGTTCAAGCTTGGTGGTGGGGTGTCCTTTTTCTTTGTCAAAATGATTTGTGGGGTTTGAATCATTATATATACAGGGGCAAAATGGTCTTTTTCAGTTTTGCTGAAATTTTTACAAATAATTTGGGTGCCTTCATGAAAAAGTGGGGTGCCCTTAGCGGCCCTCAAAGAAAAATAGGCAACAAATCCTATTTATTTAATGATAAGACAAGCATACAAGATGGGCCCTTATGAGCCCTTAATTAATTGCCTATCATATGTCACAAAGACACAAAAAGGTATAGTCTCTAAGTTTAGCCACTTATGTTACTCATAGAACGCAAAAACCAGCACCCTGATTTAATAAGTAGGGCCATCTTTGTTTCAAAAATAAATTATATCACACCCATTGTTGGAGATGTGTGGCTCAAAATATTAGTCTTACGTAGATTAAGTGTAATTTTGTAATGAAGTACTTAAATATGGATCTCTTTGTCAAGTAGTATCGAGGTCTTTTGTACTAAAACTCTACACCGCGAGTTGATCGAAGTTGGTTAATTAAGATGCATGTAGGGGACAATATCAGTATTTGAGTAAAATTCACGGATCCGCAAATAGAGGGCGGGCAGGCTCAACACACGTTATACTTCCCCAATCATATAAATATATAGAGAGAGGTCTTGGGACTCTAGTCTTGGGTAAGTGTGAGCCAGCTCAGTTGCGGTATGGGCCATTCTCTGCTGGTCACACAAATTGGCTTGTCCCCTCTCATCTGCACATGGACAGACATGGCATCTGCTCCATTTTGTGCATATAAAAAGTGCACCCGCATTAGACACTTATGATCTCAAGGACCATCTAACAGCTCATATGAAGGAGAAGTCCTCTTCAGTCCTAAAAGTGCTATGTATATGCAAACAATACTAACTGTCAATAATTCATGATAATGCCCTCTTTTTCAATTCTCCATGTCTATGCATGTGATGCAGTGCAGGTTTGTACACTTTGACAGATAAGTCACTGTCTTGCATGATTTTGAGATGTATGTATAGGATACCCTACAACATCTTCAACATCTTATTCTATAACTTGTGGGGCATATAGTCCCAATAACTAACACAATTTTATATGTAGATATAGTGAGTTTCTTCTCTACACAATACAATTAATCTATACGTTGGGACCAAAATATAGTCTCTCAAGTCACATTGGTTAAATATGACTTAATAAAAAAAGTACTTAAGTAGTTATCTATCTCCAAATAGTACCGATGTTTTTAAAAGTAAAATCTCACACCCGTGACCTTAAGGTGGTTAAGTTGCTAAGGGATAATATTTGACAAAAGTGAGATCCACGAACTCGCTAATAAAGGTGTGGGTGAGCCCAATAAGAGGTATCAAAGCCGATAGTTCGATCGGGACAAGGCATGTCTGTTGGATAGTCCGCAGTGTTCCTCGAGTGGCCTCTCCTCGAGATGAGCGATGATGATCATGCGTGAAGCATCTTGGAGGAAGCTCTGCCTAAGGTGGAGCCAAGGCACTTGAGATTTTAGTCCGAGGTGGAGATTGTTGGGATGTGTGGACCAAAATATAGTCCCACATCCGTTAAATAAGACTTAATAAAGAAGTACTTAAATGGTTATCTTTCTCCAAATAGTATCGTGACCTTTTGAAGTAAAATTGCACACATATGATCTAAAGGTGGTTAAGTTGAAGACAATAACGATACTTTTGAGATCCATGAGCCCGCTGGATAAAGCACAAGCGGGCCCAACACTATATTAATCCATGAAAAAAAAAATTAATCTATCAATTAAAGCTAGTTTTCATGGTATAATTAACATAACTGGAAGAATTATATGTATGCGATACGAGACATGCATGGGAACTACATGTTCATACCACACGGGGTATGGGTACGAATATTGGTAATAAAATATATCTCGCGATGATCTCCACGTGTAATCCTCAAGGGGATACCCACGGGTATACCCATCTACCCATGAAAATACTCATATATCAATTTATACACCATATGATATTTATGTATAAATATTATATAATATTACACAGTTTCCACTCTAAAACACTCATACATATAACAAAAAACATCTTAATGAGATTTATAATTTTAATTTATTTTGGTTAATTAAAAATTATATGTTTTATTTTGAATTGTTTGCAACTATATTTATATTTTATAATTTTAAGATTAAAAGTACTAAGAAAATATGATCAAATGAGAAAAATTGCAAAAACTTTATTTTATAGAATCCTCCTAATTTTTTGAGGGCCCCTTAGTGTTATTGACTTTATATATAGTTGATATTTATATATACATGTTATGAATTTGTAACTTATTGACATTATTGTTTTTTTTTTTTTTTTTGGTATCACGACATTATTGTTTCTTAACTCTTAAGTGTTGGGAGGGAAAAAAATATACATTGATCATCAACCACACCAAAACTTCAACCCTTTTCGAGAAAAAAAAAATTCAACCCTTAATCTCAAATTCTCAATTCTCAAATTACGTGGATCAAATATATGATCAAACTCTTTATAATATAATATTTGTTAATATTTAGTTATATTATAAATTTATAACTAAATATTATATGTACAATTATATATCATATTACAATATGCTTATGCTAACATAGGTATATTATACATGTAAGTATCATTTGAAAATATCTATAGTTCTACTTATTATGTGTGTATATTTGATAACTTATTTTTTACAATTCTTTTTTTTTTTGAATCCCCGCATGGATCCCCAACGGAAAATGAATTGGGGAAAAAAATCCCCACGAAAATTCTCCATCCCTCGCATAAATCCTTACGAAAATATCCACGGGGATCCCATCGAGTAATGAAATAAGTAAAACATATTTTACCCATGGGGATTCTCCACACCCACATGGATTTAATAGGTATGAGAATGGGTATGAAAATTCATCCCCAGATGGATATGGGTATGGGTATGGACAATAAATTTTATGGTGGATATGGGTATGGAAATGAGGTCCCCATCCCCTACTATACCAATTTGCATCCCTAACTATGATCTTGCATCTTCGAATCATTCAATTAACGCCCTTAGCAGACCCCCTTAAAAATGAAAGGGCATGATTTTTAAGGGCTTAATTAATTAGTTAGAATTCAACCCTCTGCAAATCATATGATGAAAAAATGAAGCATACTACTTTATATATGTGATCAATGACCCACCAGAAGAAAAGGAGCAAAAAAAAGTGGCATATACTACAAATCTCCACATCTTTATGCATTTAAAGCCATTCCTTTTGGAAACAAATTGTCTCAAAAGCAACTGAAATTCTCGAGAGGTTTGCAATGCACCAAAAAAAAAAAAGGAAAAAAAAAAAAAACATTCACAAAGAATTGCTTTCAAGGAAATAAAAAGTTTCATAATACATGTATATATTACTATATTCAAGCCTACTTCTGTTTGGTACGTTTAACTTTTGAACGTATAATCATGCATGGTTTGTGTTTTTAATTTTACTTGCTTAAGTGAAATAAGAAATATAAAAAAAACTTTTCTTAAGAAATAAGTATATAGGAATAACACTAATTGACGCAAGAAAAAGAAAACGAATAACGATTGTTGTGGTTTGAACACATTAAAAAGGGTATGCAAATGCCTTAATTAGCTAAAAACACTTGATAGAAATAATTAAATGTACTCATTAGTACAAAGATAGATCAAATATTTTAATTTAAAATTGGTTGAGAAGGATTTCAAGGAATTTATTTGAGTGAATGATTTTAAGAAATTTAAAAGTATGTCATCGAATACATTAAAAGGAGTGTAGAGATGGAAGAGTTTGCTTTATATAACCTATCCTATTAACTTAAAGTCGGGATTGAAGGCTAATATGAGGGTTACATCGGCATCTACATCCTAAGTTAATTAAACCCTTGACCACCTTACCTGAAAATTGAAATGTCCTTGCTAAAAATGATCCTTATCTTTAAAAATTAGCTAAATCATAGGAGTACCTAATTAACAAGTCAAATCCAATCGACAAAGCTATTAATATCGATAGATGTACCAAATTAATTCTGTTTTGGAGGCTTATTGAAATCACCACATATGTGGCGGAGCTAGCACTAATAGTACTAATAGAGACTCGAATGACGTGATCAATTATCACTAATTTTGATACCACCCAATCACAGCTTGCCACCTCTCTCTTAAATTTCCAAATTGACTAATCTCCGCCGCCTTTCGCAATTAATGTGTCAAAATCCAATTGTTTATGATAGAGTCGTCGACCGAGCCCAAATCGACCGAGCCAATAAGGGATTTGGGCTCGACCGGCCAAGCCAATTGGCTCACAAATCGTCACCTAAATTATTAGCCACAAAGAGGGGCCAAGTGACCAGCTATTACGTCTTAAGCACTCCAAAGTGTTTCAAGATTTGCCTTGACGTGCACGAGACGATGCCATTGCTTCTTCCATCAAAATTTTCTTCTCTCATCTTCAAAAACATCCTTCCTACCTCCTTCCTTAGAATCCAATCTTTCTTTAAAAAAATCAATCATTCGAAAATTTAATTAACTATGTCTTCCATTACTATTTACTACTCCTAATTTTTTTTTAGGCTCGGAGAGTTGTTATTTGGGATTGATACGATTCGTTAGTATTTATTATTGGATACATCTCAAATCAATTGTTTGCGTTTTAAGCTCTAAATCGTGTAGCATGCGCAAATCACATGTTTTACATATTTTGAAACAAATTTGACCAAACTAAGAGGCTATGTGTGTGTTTCGCAAATTTGAATCAAATTTGGACCAAACTAGTAGAAAAAACAATGAATCATTCATTTTCAATCAAGTAGTTAATAGTTCGTTAGCTTGGCATGTCACACCGATATATATATAGTTGAGAGTTTAGTTCTTGCTGTATAGGAGCTCCAATTGTGATTCATACCTAAAAAGATGTGAGTAGATTTTACTTGAAGTGCTTGGGACACTTGGCTTTTTTCTTTTCCTCTTCATTCTTTTTTTTTTTCATAAGAAATTAAGAAACCACTACTTGCCCGCTATGAGACATTACCTTAACAAATACGTGGATAAACCAAACACGAGGCCTAAATATCCTTGTTTATTGAAGTAATAAAGTAATCGTATCATGATTTCTTATTTTATTTTATTTTAAATTTTTTATACCAAAGTGAGTGTTAAAGCAACCTCAACCAATTTAAAGTTTGATCAAATTAATCTCACAAGGACCAACAGAGCACAGAGCACCATCCCATAGCCCCAGAAACTCTCAAAGAATAATACATTTATCAAAATCAACTCTAGACTTCTACCTCAATCAACGTCTTAGAGCAAATCCAATAGATACTCTATTTTAGAGTTCAAACTCTAAAATAAAGTTGAAACAACTCCAATCATATTCTATTTTCCTCTATTTTAAAGTTGAGTGAATAGTGGAACTCTAAATTTAAACTTTCACTATTCACTCAACTCTATAATAGCGTTAATTTGCTTTTCTATTTCTTTTTTTATTTTTTTCTTTTAAAGAATTATCAATAATTGTTTCTTTTTCAAAAAATATCAATGTATTTTTTCTTAATTTTTTACTGATAAAATAATTTATTAAAATTAATACAAATAAATAACAAAAAAAAAAAATAACAAATAGAGTTTTAGAGTAGAAATAAAATTTGTGGTTAAAAAAAAAAGAGGTTTGATGTGACAAAATCTTAAAAAAAAAAAAAAAAAAAAAAAAGTATTATAGTTGGAGATGGTCTTAAGCTAGCGCTCACACCACAACTATCGAGGGCAAGTTGCACCACAATTTTACTACATAGTGAACAACGATAGTCGAGACCAACTTGAAGACAAGCAATGCATTCAAAGTACGGCATTTCCCTAATAAAGAGCATCGAAAAAAGAGCAAAACTTGATAGTTGTAGTAGTATTATAATTGACGGGTTCTTCAATGCCTTTATTTAACCATGTCCCCCACATAAATTTCCACTCTACTGCTACTATCTCATTAAACATTCATTCATGCTTCCCTCACCTCCATGTACTCCCCGTTATCAAGTCTCGGCCGTTCATCTGTCTGACCAAGTCAATAAAATCCTACGCTCCTGATCATCCATGCATTTACCATCAGAGTCATTAATGGTCTTAAACTGAGTCCAACCAATGATTACCAATTTAAAACAATCCGCGCGCCACGTGCCACCACGTGGAGCCAGGACTCCACTTGCTTATCCAACGCCCGTGAGTGTAGGGTCCGGAGCTGAATGAAGAAAACACATACAACAAACAAGGATGCATGTTGTCTCTCAATAGTCACAAACACCAGAGCAAAAACAGAGCAAATGAAGTAAAACCCACAAACATCCCATCAGAGTCCATCGCTCACGCTCTGTTTCTCTCAATTTCTTCATCTCCATTCGATGAAATCGCTTCACCATGAACGTTATTAGCCCCAAAACAGGGGATTCTTCATAAAAATGAAGATCGTGAAGAGCAAGAGACCAATCAGACCATTCTTCCACAAATCCCTCAAATGGGTCTTCTGGGTTTCAATCTCTCTCTACGTATCAACTTCCCTCCTCATCAATCACGTCCCCAACACCAAACCCACATCCAACAATACCCACCATCATCAACTCCTCCCCACAAATCCCAAGACAAGATCGTCGCGCTTCGTCCCTCGCGCCCTCTTCGAATCGACCCCTCAAAAGCCCCTCCAGAAGCCCAAACCCACAATCAATCTCGATTTGAAGATCTACATCTACGAACTACCCGAACAATACAACAGCGATTGGTTGTCGAATGATAGGTGCAGCACCCACTTGTTCGCATCAGAGGTTGCGATTCACAGTGCTTTAATGGGGAGCGAAGTGAGGACTCTCGACCCTTACGAGGCGGACTTCTTCTTCGTCCCTGTTTACTTGAATTGCAACTTCAGCACCGAAAATGGGTTCCCATCGACGCACCAATCGCGCGGTCTCATCTCCTCAGCCGTCCGATTCGTCTCGTCGAACATGCCGTTTTGGAACCGAAGCGACGGGGCCGATCACGTGTTCGTTGCGTCGCATGACTACGGCCCGTGCTTTCACTCCATTGTGAGTCCAGTGAAGTTTCTGTGTCAAATGCTATGTTAGTTAACTTAGTTTATGTGGGTTTTGATCGTTCGATTGTTGTGGTTTTTTGTGTTAGGAAGGTGATGCGATCAGAGATGGGATTCCGGAGGTGTTGAGGAAGTCAATTTTTTTGCAGACTTTTGGGGTGACGTTCCGGCACACGTGCCAGGAGGCGGAGCACGTGCTGATACCGCCGTACGTCCCGCCGGGGAGTCTCCGGTCGACGGAGGAGGGTTTTCCGGTGGATGGTAAAAGGGTTATTCCGGCGTTCTTCAGGGGCAAAGTTGAAGTGCATCCCAAGAACTTCAGTGGCAGAGTTTACAGCAAGTCAGTCACTAATTCATTGCTTTCATTCCGGGGCATTTCCGTCATTAACAACTAGGCAAAAGGACTCATTTCGCCCTGAACTTCCATTTTAATTTTAATTTTTTTTTAAACTTTCATTAATTCATTTTTAAGTTTATAACGAGTTGACGAGATAATTTACGAGTAATTCACAAACGATTCATAATTAATTTAATAATTTATAAAAAAGATCATGACTTGCTTATGGATAATCACTACTCAACAACGAATCAAAAGTATTAAAACGTGAAAGGTTAAAAATTAAAAGTAAATTAATGAAAGTTTAAAGAGTAAATGAAGTTAAATGTGAAAGCGACTAAATGATATTATTTGTTTATAAATCATCGCTTAAGGGTATTTTGATAATTTAATTAACGATTTCAATTGCAGGGGAGTGAGGACTATGATATGGCGTAAGTTCAAGAGGAACCGGAAGTTCTTTTACTTAAGGAGACACCGAATTGAGGACTATCAATCAGAGATCAGACGGTCCGTGTTTTGTTTGTGTCCGCTGGGGTGGGCCCCATGGAGTCCACGGCTGGTCGAGTCCGTAGCATTGGGATGCGTCCCGGTGATTATAGCGGACGGCATCCGACTCCCCTTCTCGGAGACCGTCCGATGGCCAGAAATATCTCTGACAGTAGCAGAGAGAGACGTTGGCAAGCTCGGAAGGATCTTGCGCCACGTGGCGAACACGAATCTCACAACTATTCAGAGGAACTTGTGGGACCCGGCGAAGACCGGGGCCCTACTCTTCAACGACAGAGTGGAGTCAGGGGACGCCACGTGGCACGTGATAAGGTCTCTCAGAGAAAGGCTAATACATAGGTCGTACAGGCGAACTTTGATATCAGCCAATGAGCACGTGACACGTCAGACCGATTGATTGATTGATCGTACTGGGTTTTGAACTTTGTTGGATGACAGCTCATACCGAGTTGGCTGATGGAACGAATTTGTGCCACGTGGATGGTGTGACACGTGGCGGGGTGGCGGTGGTCGAGTGGTGGATTGTAATGGAGTGCTGGGGTGCAGAGGAAAGGAGAATTTAAAAGAAGGGGTTGAAAGCTGCCAACTGCCAGCTTAACTGTCAGAATTTTGGAGTCGTTTAGTAAAGTGGTGGTGGGGGACTGATGGTGATGGACACCATTGCAGCATTTTTGAAATTTTGGAGAACTTCTCTTCTCTTGCCAGCTCATTTGTTTAATAAAATTCTTTTATTGTACATTCTTTTTGGATCAGTATTCTAACCCTTGCCTCGATTAATTTCAGACTCAACAATTGAATCCCACGAAGGAAAATGTTATTATGCTCCAGATGAAACACATAGGTGTTATGTGCACTTGCTTAGTCGCCCTTAACTTGTCGTGGGAGCGTATGCATCTCGAGGCGCGTAGAGAATGGATGAGCATTGCATGTGTCATCCGAGCATAATAGCATTTTCTTTCTACAAAGTTATAAGAGTATCAAACTAAGTAAGAGCTTTAAAATCCTTATATTTTTAGAATTCGAAATTGAGATTTATATAAGAGAAGCGCTAGAATCATAACATATCACATCACATCACAAGATACATTGGCTCATAAGAGTCATCTATACTTACCTCGAGATATGATCGTATTTATATCTCAGTGCATAACACGTGGGTCGTAGTTGTATAGAAAATTTTTGTGAGCCAATATATTTTTTGATATGATATTATTATCGTTTTAATATTTTTCTTTATATAATTGAGGGAGGAATAACAAGTGCCATTTCATTGCCACTCTGTTAGTTCTCTTATTGTACATTTTTAACAATAAATAGCTTTATTACTGTACTGATTTCCTTTCTAATAATAAACTTTGTTTTGTGGTACTCTTTTTGACAAACAAAAGGCTTAATTAAGTTCACCTGGAAAGGAGAAAAGTAGATGAAGAATGATAGTGGGGAGGGGCTTTAGAAGTAAAGATTGACTTGTGATTTGGCATGACCCTCTTGGGACTTGAACAAGTACCGATGTTACATCATTATCATAAAAAGAGGCCAAATATAATATGGACTTTGGATGTGTTTAGATCTAATTGAGAATAATTTATACTAAAGTGGAGAATATAATACAGGTCAGTACAACGCACTAAGCACAAATGGGAACTGTTAGGGAACTTCAAACAATAAGTTTTGAGAATCTTGGGCTTCATTAGGTTGGTTGAATGTCTATTGCTTGCAACAGCTCATTTGACAAGTGCTAGATGAGAGTAGATATATTTTCCAAGAAAAAAAAATCTACTTTAAGTTTGCAAGGCATTAGCTATAGTTATAGTAATCACTAAAGTTGGTACTAATTGTAGCAACTATATCAATGATTTTTAACAGGGGCGGAAAAACATACATGACTGCCCTTGGAGCCTTGTATGTGCCCAGGGGTGGACTTAAAAAATTATGTTGTCCTGGGCTAAAGTAAAACTACTATTTAAAATATATTATTTTATCAAACTTCGTACATTTGGTGTGTTGAGCCACCTCTCCCTTCTCTTTATAATTTTTACCTTGAGTTATTTGGTGGAGGGCAACTAGCGCACTACTAGGCAGGCATCAGGACTCACGTGAGAACGCACATCGCGTTCTGATGTGCGTGTGATGTACCTCGAGGATCTGATTTACGCGCATCCTGATGAGCATCACACGTTCTGATGTGCGGACGCCTAGCATTTTTCGAGCAACTAAGAATCCCCAAGGGACTAGTCGGGTCCATCATTAATTTGATCGGTGAGCGGTGGCGGCTCGGATACCCTCAGTATAATTAAAAAAAAAGAGGGTTGCAATCTAAATTTATTTCGGTGTTTTCATTGGAGATTTCAAAATTCTCATTTTGACTCCATATCCTATACATAAAATATTATAAATAATTATTTTATTGATATAATTAATATATTTATTGACACAGTCACACAGTTGCTTCCACAGTTTCATTATTTTTCAATTATTTAAATAGAGTTACTGGTAAACTTGATAAACAATTTTAAACAACAAAGATATAAATTAAGAAAAATCAATCCACAAAAATACATTCAAAATCTAGGGTATACCAACATATATAAACACGGTCTAAATATATAGATAGTAATTATAGCAAAAAGAAAAAAAAAAGAAAAGAAAAAACAACTCAAAAATACTACGTAAAGAAAAGAACATGAATAATTCCTTAAGAAAAAAAAGAAAAGAAAATGAAAAAACATAGAAAATCCTTGTTTTGGAAAAAAAAACTTTTTGTTTTAATATAATTATGTTAATTAGTACAAATATCGATGGGTTAGATTTATTTTCTTTTGGCGTGGGCTAATATATAACTGGGTTAGATTAGATATCTTTTGGGTGGTCTGACCTTTATCTTTTCTCTAGATAGCAAAATGTACTAGTAGTATATATGGGTTTCTTAAAAGATGGACAGGGCTATAGCCTAGTGCAATTACAACGTAGGTCCACCACTGTATTTGCCCACCTTATGCACGTAGTTGATAATAAAAAAATTAGAGAAAATGCCTAGAGTAACCAACCCATCAAATTAATGTCTAAACTACCTTTAGTTTAACCCAGAGTAGCTTAAAATTCGGGCTCAGCCTCGATTTTTAAGAATTTTGGTAACTAACAACAAAGTCGTGATCTCAAATTAATCAACATAACATGTTGTCACTCAAAGCAAAGGTTGAGTTAACAATGTTATGAAATTTATTTGAGTGGCAACGGACCTCTGTTCCCAATAAGTGAGGTCTCGAATGCAAATCTCATAGATGGAGCAAATTGAAGTAGAAAAACACCC
Organism: Stephania cephalantha; assembly: GCA_039657325.1. Classification (NCBI taxonomy): domain Eukaryota; kingdom Viridiplantae; phylum Streptophyta; class Magnoliopsida; order Ranunculales; family Menispermaceae; genus Stephania; species Stephania cephalantha. The sequence continues at coordinate 53,477,914 of CM077572.1, forward strand.
CAGTATGAAGTCTAAACACAATGTACTTGGCACCGAATAGTCGAATACCATGTAGAAAAAAAAACCATATCATGAGATTTGGACTCATGCACAAACTAGCTTATCAGCTAGCTTAGCAACTAGATTATAATTTACTTAGATAAATAAGTTGTGTTTTGGTTAACAACTTATTTTCAAAATAAGCTAGATGATCAGCTACAATTATAAACGTTATCCCCATTAGTGTTTTATTTTTAAGATGTCATTTTAGTTTTTCGTTCTAATTTTGCCCATTTATTTCCTTTTTGTCCATGTAAATAGCCAATTCTTGATTAAAAAATAACGGATGTTCATTTGTTCTTTCGTACACAAAATAGCGAATATATATAATAAAAAAAACTCATGTACTGTGCAAGTGCGACGATGTAACGATGATAACGCACAGTAGTGATAATACCCTATATGCAACGTAACATGATAAATACATTTACACAATTAACATCACTTAACATTATTATGGTTTACAATATTATTAGTAATAGATATTTTATCGACCAAAATAATATATAGATATTTATTCAAGTAACATCACTTAATATTATTAATTTACTACATATAAAATTTGAAACATTATTATTCGAAAAGAACAAGTTTAATATAAACATATGGGACATGACATGTTATGATTACTATATAAAAACATTAATATTACGTTATTCTGCGTACATATGAAACAAAATATTAATATTACTAATTTTTTTGTCACTTACCATTACTAATTTTTTTGAGGCTATTATGACTATTTTTGATATATATATATATATATATTATACTCCAAAGTAGTAAAATATTAAATATTATAGATTATTTATAATAATAAATTTATTTGTTTATGTAATGCAAATAATAGTTTATATAAATGCCTTTTTAAGAACTAAAAAAAAGTCCATATCATTTTGTATTTATCAGCTATTTCTTCCATACCATTTTAGTTCACTAGAACAATTTCGGTATTTAATAGAAATTTTTAAACCATATTAAAGGGGGTGTTATCAAATAACACCTAATTGATAGGAGTTTTAAAAAACCTCTATGTAATACATGCATTAAAAATTAAAACATAACACATTTTCACATGACATTTAATAACACTCTATTTAATAGAGATTTTAAAACCTCTATTAAATGTCAAAAATGTTCTAGTGGTTGATCAGCTAAATTATCAACGATCAGCTATCTGCTACTAAATTTTCAACTATTAGCTAGACTATCAGCTTTCAGCTAAACTATCATCTAGTGTTGTCAAACAGAGCAAAAAAAAAAAAAAAAAAAAAATCAATCGTAGATGCTGTGGAAACTAAGTATTAAAACAAGCTATTGCTCCATATAGCATAGTAGTTAAGCATCTGTACAAAGTATTTCTATCCTCACTCACTCAGTTGTATATAGCATGGCAAGGCAGCTTTACAGTCCCTTCCATCTCTCAATCACCATCTTTGTTTCTGCAATATCGAGTTAGTCGAGTTGATACTAACAAGTTATATCAACACATTTGTATTCACTCTACCGTGGTATTTTACGCAACTTTTCGATTTACATTTGACAGCAGACTACTAGCAGAAATCCGAACAGGTATTTTGTACATTGGAGGAAGCTGTTCGCTCGGCATCCACAATCGTAATCACTCCCAACCCATCAACATCTTCATCACTTCTGTTTTGATCTTCTCCCACGAAACTGATAAAGAATCCCCTTCGTCGAGAAGGATTCTGTAAACTTCCCACTCTCTGTCGCCAATCACATGCCTACCGATTTTTCAGCCTGAAATCACATAACTGCGTAAGAAAAATAGGAGACAAGATGGATGCCTGCATTGCATTTGCTCAATTATGAGTGACGTCAATCGAATAAGAATAGAAATGTACCGAGAAGATGCAAGTGCCAAGCATTTTGAGGGCAAATGTGATGTCGTATATTACAAGAGGTCTGCCCTTGCCGGATAAATCCACAGGATTAGCAACAAGAAGCTCAGTATCAGGACCCCTGGTGACTACAGCGACTGGAGTGGATGAAAGAGCTCCATCCGCAGACGAGAGCACAATGCCTTCTGTTTGCTACAATCAAAAATCTTCTTCCCGTCCGCTTGCATTACAAACAACTCCAACTCACAGCTTCTACCGCCTTTCACGGTGAAGCGCCCATATGATACCTGCCATATTAACATAAGCTTTATTAATAAGAATCGCATGTGTAGAAGTTCTAATATATACAACTATCAAATGAACCAAAACCCAAAATGCATAGCTATTTGATCATAAGAGAATTGCGTATTTCAAGTCGGCACCATTTTAATCAGTCACAGGTTTAGTTAGGCCCCAATGCAAATATCACCCTCGTATAGCGTTCATGATTATATAGCTGGGTTTGCATAGTAAATAGTATGGAATAGTCTGCCTGAGTAAATGCTTCACTTCCAAATTTATTAAGCATTCTCATCGCAGTCTTGGGCTTACTCCATATTTAACTTCATAACTAAAATTACATTCACACCACGTACACCATGATAAGTCCCATCACCAATGAAAGATCATTGACTAGCTAGTTTTTTAGTAAAAACAGTTGCACAACTTTCAATTTTCTAAACAGATCGCTTCGTGTTATCTACCTGGATGTTGTAATCTTTTAGAGTCCTCATGGTGTCATAGAGAAGGCCTTTGTGATCCTGACAATGGACTTGGATAACGGTATGAGAAGGGCTTAGGGCGTTGTCCATTGAGACAGATACACAATTTGAAGATGAAGATTCATTTGAATGTTCATTTGGAAGCTCCAAGCTGAACATCTCTTCCATGACCGCAGGAGAGAGGAAAAAGTTTCTCTGCGAGCTCACAGAAACTTCATGACTGACCCATTCAATTTCGCAACTTAACATCACATCACCCAGAACAGATCTCAACCGATCACAAATATCATCCTTTCTCTGCGCAGTATGCAAGAGTTCCCTGATGTAAGACAGTAGGAAGAAAAAAAGTAAGTTCAAGATAACAAGCAGGTCTCAAAAAAATTTGTAGCTTATATATCTGGGAAAAACGTGACAAACGAATAGTAGACAGACTTTTCCATGTGAAAAACTTTCAATTTAAGTTAGAACAACATTAAGAGTTTCCTACACTCCTTTTTCTTCTTGATCTAACATGATGGATCCATGAGAAGGTCCACCGAATTGTAATAAGCAATTTAGTAGCACATTGGGATAAAGTGCTACTAATGAATGGTAAGCAAACTTGCTCATAACAACAGACTCAATTTATGTCATTACAGAACAAAGAGTTTTCCGTACTCCTTTTTAATCTTGAACAAAACACGATTAAATTAAGGAGGTGTACAAGAACAATGGAAAGCAATTTCATTAACCAGTACCTAAGTTAGCTATTCGATAAGTTCAAGCATTCTCCATAAGTTTTGGGCTTTCGCGGATGACACACTTAGATCTACATTATACTGCTGAGCCTAAGAATCCCAACACTAAAAAACACTCATGTGGGACAACCAAACCAATTTAAAGTAGGCCTAATGATCAAAAACACCCTAACCTTTACAAGTTGTATCAATTATATCCTAACTTTTGGAATTTACCAATTATATCCTAATTCCTAACCTTTTCGATTGAGTATCAATTCTATCATCAACTAATTTGGGGCACTTTTTCTTTGAAATCAATATAATCTTCTAACTTTTATTTTCATGATCATCCACATTGATCAATTTACATAAAAATCTTTTAAGCCTCATGTTTAAATTAAGTGGATGAGAACTTACAAAAATAATAATTTATAAATCAACGATACACTAATACTCTAATTTAAATTTAGTTATTCATAAATCACCAATAGTAAGTTAAAAATCATGTATATATACACATGCAAATGACATATAAAACATATATTTGATCATTCGGCCTTAAAAGTATCTTGTGTAGCAAACTGCCTTAATAAACAGGTTTTGCTCTTTGAGCCTCGTATCATTAACAAAATAACAAACTCATTCCAATTTCAGTTAAACTCTTCACAATACATAACAAGAAAAGTTGAACAGTGCAAACTACAAACCTAGTGTCAGTAACAAAGAAGAGATCCATTACTTTCCCATCTGGTGTAGTTGATACCTTCACCCTCCTTATTGTAAGCTCCAGCTCACAAAGCACCTCTGTCACATCTGCAAATATTCCCCAAAATCCTAATCATTAAATCCTATTTTTCTTCACCAAAATCTATACAAATCAAATATCTAACCAACCCTTAAAACCCCATCAAAACCCCCCAAATTTCCCAATCAAAAACAACCTCAAAGAGTGCAAAAAATAAAAAATAAAAAATAAAAATCTAACCATGTAAAAGCCCTTTCTGATCAAACCCAGAGAACTTCAAGAGGAACGCATCAGGGGGCCTTGGCTGCTGCAACTCAGCCCTGTAATAGAAAATCCCAGAAGCCAAAACACAAGATGAAGGGCAGGCCTCCACCAATCTCTCCTTCAACAAGTCCCACCTAGGGTTTGCTCTGCCCACTACCCAGAACAACAAATAGCACCACTTCCCATCGGTGCTGACATCTTTAAACACGAAATCAACACATCAGAATCAAATTCTCATCAAAATAAAAACACCCATTAAAGAAAATCAACAGATTAGCAATCGAAGTACCTCCTTTGACAATGCTGAGCCCAAAAAGCAAGATTATCCTGCACAAATCGCACCCTAGACCAGTTTTATCAGGGCAATTGATGGTGATCACACTTGGGTCTTTCGGATTCTCCGCTTGATTGATGATGACTAGATCTTCAGGTATGCCCATCTCTGCAATTCTTCAAAGCACTCAAATTTCCCCAATTTTTGGATTCTCTTCATATAATACAGAGCAAGAACAGCCCTTGAAATCAAAAGACAACGAATTAGCAGAAAATTCAAGATATGGGTTTTGATCAGCCTTCGATGTTCTTCTCAAATCTGCCAAAAAGATTGGAGCTTTGTGACTTAGTAGAGATGAAGAGATGGTCGCTCTTCAACTTCACATGTTGTTGACTTGTGTGCGTGACTTGCTTGACTGATTTTGGGATTGTTGTTGGTGTTTTTATATCGTTGGATTCTTATCGTATCTTGGGTTTCCATTTTATGAACGCGAGATTGGATTTTGGAGAGAAGAGAAAATGGAAATATATCGCGAATCTATCTACCAAAAAAATGGAAAATGCTAGAATGACACTCATATACCGTGAAGGACGGATCCTACTTAAAAATGAGTGTGCGCAAAATAGTTCCTTGTGCATAACATGTATGGTGTGTATATCAAAGCGCGCACGATGGCTCTCATGAATATGGGCCAACATGCTATATCACATTTTTGCATAGGATCTGCATGCCACGTCATAGGGGTGTCACTTGGTGTGTCATTAGAGGTGTCATTCTAACATTTTCCAAAAAAATAATATATCGCGAATCTTGGATTGGGAAAATGGCAACAGTTTCATGGTATGATAAACCTGGTTAGAAGAAGGTTGTGTCATCCGTCATCAACCTCATGCACTGATCCATCGAGCCTTATATTAATCGCTTGTTGATTCTTTTTTATTTAAATGTCTTTGTATATTAGTATTTGTATTTTGCAATTTAGATTCCTTTGATTTTTTAATATTTTAAGTTTTTAGATTCTACTATAGCATATCGATTCATTTTCAAGATTCAACACAATATTCACTATGTCTCTATAGCTAATTAATACTACAACGGATAATTTGAAACCTACCTCTGAGATATCCACAAATCTCATTACATTATTTACAATAAAAAAATTTATTTTCTTAAAAATATGAGAAATTTATATTATTTTTTACATAAAATGCATATTTTAAGATGCATAATTATTCGTACTCTTTATCACAAAAACTTTTGAAAAAATAGTTGATTTTTCGTAAAATTATCTTAATTTGAATAAAGTCTTAAATCAATTTTGAATTGATATGTTAAGCTTAAAATTGAATGTGAGAAATTTAGTATTAATTATCATACATGGTCAAAAATACATGAAATATTCTACAAAAATAAATACACGAAACAAAATATTAAAAAGTATTTATAAAATAAACAATCATCATGTTGACGAAAGCAATTTTGAGCATTAAAAACAATGGATAAAAAAACATTTTTTTGCAATAACTTCAATATATTGCATTATTAAAATCATAAGTACCTATAGTGAAAAAAATAAATAGGAAGATGATCCAAAAGTTAGGCAGTAACTTACAATTTATTAATTAATGGATTAAGTAATGGTGTCGAATCCATATTTTTGTAGTATAAGTTGGAATATACAGTGGTGTATACGATGTAGATATTCCCTTGTGAAGAATCTTAATTTTGTGGATAAAAAAAATCTTAATTCTGTTTTTGAAAATTATCTTAAAATTTGATTTGCAAGAAAAAACAAAAAAACAAAAATATCTTTAAATTTGTAACAAAGAAAACGGAGGGACAACTTAGCATTGCGGAGAAGTTGGAGGAGAGCTCGAGTAACTGAAATTGCAAAACGTGAGATATCGGGAATGTCTCGCGTTAGTTTTGTACCTGAAGTCGGCTGTCGTCGCCACGTGTCGAATTTTGTTTGACCGTCCTGTCACGTGCCTCTCTTTACGGACACTTCAAGAAAACATTTGTAAACTTTTCTTTTCTTTTCTTTTAATTTTGTCTACTATTTCACTTACTCACCCACCTTTATGAATTTCAATTTATATATTTTTTAAAAAAACTTCATTACTCATCTTTGGCTCAATAAAAGACTAGACATAAAATGATATAATCAATCATCATAAACATAGGGAGTTACTATTAGCACCTCCATATTTCATATCACTCCTCGTTTAATTTAATATTATTTTTATCCCCTAATAAGTTAGTTCATGCTTTAAGCACCCCTTTAAGCATAGTGTAGCGGCACATTTTTCAAATGAACTCGCCACATTGGGGGGCTAATGCGTGCCACAACCCGATCTACCAAAGCAAGGTGTGTCCCACATGCGATCTCATCCACCATTTAATCATTATTAACCTCAACGACCAACAATTTACTGTTTAAATTGTTAATGAACTCAAGTCATCTGTTAAAATGTTGTTTCAATTATTAATAAACCACAGATGAAGTCTTTAAACATCAAAGTCATGGTTTTAACTTAGATACCTAGTGTGGAAGACACATATGTCATCATATATCAAGAATACACTTCAAAGGTCTCAAAATATAAAAAATATAGGGTCCGAAGTTGTCTCATAATCCCAAATCCCCAAAATAAAAAATATATAATTCAAACGTACAAGTCCGCTCAATAGCTCGAATCATAAGTATTCTCGCACGCTTGCCCTTGCCACGACTCATACTCGGATCTGCACTCAAGCCATCACAAAAGTGCAGATGACGAGTCTAGAGTGAGTATTCACAAGAAAATTAAATGAGCAATACCGAAATTAAATACCGAAATTTAAACAAAACTATTAAATAAACATGCAGAAATAAATACATGCAAGCGTGATCATTGCATGAATAAGTAATAGTGAAAGCTCAAAGTGTGTTCCTAGAGCTTAGGGTCGACTAGTGCCATACTTCGGACTCTCCACAAAATATTCACGGCGAGTACCACTCAAGCAAGGCCAATATCAAGATCCGCTAGGTGGTTGACGTAGAGCCTACGACGCACCTACATGTGCCCCGACGCGACTCTCGGGTCGAACTATTCACTGAGATCCCTGACACACGTGTTTTGGTCTAGTGGACATACACACAGGAATGGTACGGAGGGAGAGCCTCAAAGTCCGTCCATTTAAACCAAAAACCAAGAATAGAGTATTGAAAGACAGCATATGAATTCAAAAGCCTAAAATAAGAAAATGCTCAAGTAATTTCAGTTGGGATACTACACACCTTAAACCGCGCTCCACAAATACAAAAGCAAATCTCCACGCCTCCAAATGCGTGCCCCAACACCCGTCGATCAAATCCAAGTACATAATATTCGTTAATTTATCAATTTCCCAAATTCACATTAGAGTATCAAATCCATCATATTAATTCATATTATGCCCGGTATCGATTCCCGGGATAGGCCCCAATTGGCCGAATCGAAACCTAAACCCCGACAAAACTTGGCGAAACCCCGATAAAACTTGGCGATACCTTGACAAAACTTAGCGAAATCCCGATAAAACTCCACAACTTCAACAACAACCTATATTACTAAAGTTTCATGACATCAAAAACTCACTAAAACAAGCCACCAAAATAACCTCATAATCATCCATATTGGATTCACTTAAACACCCAAAAAATAGTACCAAAAGATAAAGAAAGTTGAGGTGATAGTGAATCTTACCTTACTTTGATGAATTAACCACTCCAAGGTCTTCAAATCATCAAATTTGTAGCTCCAAACCCTTGTTTTTGCTTCTCAATTTTCAGATTTCTAATGAGAGAAAGAGAGAGAGAAAGAAGAGAGAGAGAGAAAGAGAAAAGGTGGTGAAAAGAAAGTCAATGTGACTTTTTATACTTTCACGTGGTATCTCCTCACATGTGCATCTCAATGCCATCTAGTGGGCACTTTTTGCACCATTTTCCAACCCTTAATGACTTCTAAAGTGACCCCAATGACACACTCTCCCTTGTACTTAACCTAATAAGTTGCATCTCGGGTGTTCCGACGCCCGATTTCGCATCCCAAATCGCGACATACGCGTACTATCATGACCCCGACCATCGAATATGCATTACATATTAATTATTTAACCAATTTTATTCATTTCATGTGTGTATTATTTCTCCGGCCTAAGACTTAGGCTTTTAGCCTACTTGCACCCGCATCGACACGTATATCGAGGCGAATACTTATCACACAGTCTCGCACGTCAAACGTAACAAAAGTACATAAATCACGATGGTTTACTTTATTTCAACATAAGCATCGCAAATTAGACAAATCAACACACAAAATAACTATTTACCTAACTACAAGCGCGCCCTAGCCTAACTGCGGGTCCCACGAGCGTTCGAGATGTCACCACGTCTCGCAATCACGTCATTAATAACGGTGAATTAAATTCGAGCCGTTACACCTCGTTTGGTTCATTTTTGTTAACTTACAAGTATGAGTTGAGAGTTTTCTACTTGGAGTTAATGTTTTCATGTTTGGTTCAACTTTAAACTTGTAGGGAAGTTTCAAATTTTTAAAAATAAAAATATATGAATTGACATAAATAGCATTCAAATAAGAGAGATGAGTAATAAATGAGTAATTAATGAGGGGTAATTGTGTCCACAACTCTTGGGAGATAACTCCCTGGGAGGTGGTGGGAAGATATCTCACATCTTATGGTGTAAGTTGAGAGATAACTTGCAGACAAGTTGGGCAACCAAACAAAATTAGTTTCCAACTCCCTCGTAAGTAATCTCCTAGGAGATAACTCCACCCATAACCAAACAAGGCCTTAATTGTCAATAAGCTCTCCATTATACCCTTAGTTTATATTTGTCCCCTCCTCCTCAAAGAAATCCCTTTTTCATCTTTGTGATCTTTAACCTCAAACCCCTTATTGCGCATTATATTTTTCTCCATCTTAACTCAATTTGCTCCATATGCATTTTAAGATTGATTCTTTTATCCTTAAAAGCTAAGATTCAACACAAATAAATATTCTAACCATTTAAGAATATGAATCAAATCTCTACCAAATACTATAATCAAGATGTTCTATTTGATGGTGAATTGTTGAGTGTACAAATAGATGAGAATTGGTGTAGAGATTAAAAAGTATAAGAGAAAATAAGACGAGTCTATGGTTTAATTTGAGTGAGATATATAAAGTGAAAATTAAGTAGGAGAGGAGAATGTGAGTGTAGCGAGTAAGATAAGAGTTGGGATAAATTTAAGGTTTCATTTAGGGAGGACTGTAGAGAGTGAAAAGTAAAGTTGAGGAAGGGTGTAGAGAGTGGAAAGTAGAAGGGGAAAAGTAATGAAATAAGTTCATGATTTAGAGTGTGGTTATTTATGTAATTTTGTCTAAAAACTTTTTAGTTTAAAAATGTATTAAATTAATTAAGGGGTGATATAAGGTAGTGGAGGGCTAATAGTCGCACCCTAAAAATATATTGATTCGCTAATCATATTTGTTCAAAGTAATTATCATTCATTTGCATGTGAATGTGAATTACTTATTTTTATTATAACAAAACGCTCTTAATTTTTTATATTTATAAATATAATTTAAGGTATTCGTTATTAAATAAAACAATTCTCGAAGTTTAAAAAATAGTCCGTATTTGATATAGTTTCATTTTTTTTGTGGTTATAGTGGTGTTTGTATACTATCGTGTGTTTTATATGCTTATATTGAGCAACCTCTAAATGCCACACTATAACAATCGCATTCACATCCAAATTTATGACAATTATTTTGAACAAATAAAATTAACGAATCAATATACTTTTATTAAGGTGATTGATTAAATGTTTGGTCTCGTATCAAGTCATCGAAGATTAATAAATTTTTTATATATTTTGATTCAAAAAAAGTTCTTGGAGACGTAGGTTTAATTAATTAATGTGCAATATTCAAAAGTCTTGCTCGTTGGATGTACGCTAATATTAAAAATAAATGTTATGAGTTGCTAGGTAGTTGGGAAGTAAAACAATTCAATCGATCCCATGTGCTTTCTTGGTAAACATGTCTACAATTGCCCGACCCAATTAAAAAATCAAATATGTATATTAATGATAACATTTTTGGAAAAAAAAATACAATGTAATCTTATTTTTGATTTTTTTTTTCAAGAAGAAATTCTACCACTTATCTCATAAAATCGTATAATGAATGGAAAAGGAGTTGTTTCGAATTTAATACAGTAATTAACATTCGATACGTGGTTGATAAGGGTCAAACCCCAATCAAGAAGTTGAAGACAACAAAAAAAGGAAAATGAACGAGAACAAAGATCAAATAAAAATAAAAGCAACTAAAAGGGAAATAAATACATCAAAGGAAGAAGAAGAAGAGAAAGAGATAAAATAAAAGTTGTTTGATTTTTTCTTAACTCCCAATGGGGAATACTGCAACTTATATATGGTAGATAATTAGAAACTCTAAAACATTTGGGCCTAGGATAACAACATAAGTGACAAAATATAAATCATCAAAATAAGTGAATTTAGCTTGGACCCTTTATTACCAAGTCCATGGAGTCGTGAAGCCTCGAGATAGTATTAGTGATCAAATGCTTTCATTTCATATTAGATTTGATAATTCACGATGAACTTTCATAATTTCTCATTACTTTCCTGATATAAACCTAATAATCGACCAAAAAAAAATTGAATTTTTTTTTTTAATTACTTAATATCTTTTGGAAAAGATATTTTCATATATGTTGTATATTTTTAAAGGTTAATAAATAGAGTGGACTATTTTTGGGTGGTTGTGATTTGTCAGGGTTGAGGTCACGGTGGGCACGTGCCAATCAGAATTCTGCACGTGTTGTGTCAAATAATTATGTCTTTTTCTCATTGACGTTATGTTCCAACTAACAAATAAACTAACCATTACTCATCTTATCGAGAAAAAGTGTGTACTTTTACGAATCCATCCTTAGATTCCAGTAGTTATCTTAATATCCTCTAGGGACATAACAGTCTTTTACTAGGTATTCGGTCGTGCTTAGGGATGAAAATAGAGAGGGTAAGGGACGGGGACCAATCTTCATCCCCATCGCTTAAGAATTCATCCCTTCATTTCCATGCAGAGATAAAATTTCATCTACATCCCCATCCCCACTTAATCCTCGGGTATGTAGAATTTTCATGAAAAAAATATTTCCCATTTCATTCTCCATTGGAGATTTTTGTGGAGATTTTTGTAAGGATTTTGCGAAGAATTACAGAGGGACCACTTAATTTTTTTCAAAAAGATTTATAAAAAATATGATACACATAAATAAGATGACAACTTTTGAAAATTCCAACCAAATAAAGTATAACATATAAATATAGTTGCACACAATTCAAAACAAAAACATATAATTAACCAAACAAGTCAAAATTATAAATCACATTAAAGTTGTCATTAGTGTTTTGGAGGAAAACCTTGTAATATTTTATAAAATTGATATATACAACATACATAGATGTACTTATATATATGGGGATCCTCATAGAGATCCCCAATGGAAATACTCATGAGAGATCCCCATGAGTAATTCCCACGAAATCCTAATGGGGATATCCATGGGATCTTCACGAAAATTACCAATAGAGATTCCTCGTGAATATGTATTTTTTTTTCTATCCCACTACCCATACCCCGACCCGCTTGCATCCCTAGTCACGTGCCACCATAAAAGTTCAAAACCGGCATTGCAGCAATAGAATCTAAGAATGTGAGATTCCATTGCGTATGATCTAGTGCTCGAACGTGTTGGTTAAAATAGACAGCTCCCTTCTTAGGAAACTAGACAGTGCTATGTTGCTTTTCCATGCATCATATATACATACATACCATAGTACATGTTGATTATAATAAAATCAGTGGATTTTATTATAATATTATCAAAACTTTGGCCTTGTTTGTTTCATTTTTGCCAATTTATAGTGTTAGTTCGGAGTTATCTTCTTGAAGTTAACTCCTTGGAGTTAATAGTTTCATTTTCAACTTTAAATTTGCAAAGAAGTTACCAATTTTTAAACAATAAAACATATGAATTGACATAAATAGCTTTAAAAGAAAAAAGATATGAATAATAAAAGAGTTATTAATGAAGGGTAATTATGTCCACAACTCCAAAAAGATAACTCTACGAGGTGGAGAGATATTTCACCCGATGGCGTAAGTTGGGAGATAATTCGCAGACAAGTTAGATAACTAAACAAGCTTAGTTCCCAACTCTCTCGTAAGTTATCTCCCGAGAGACAACTCCACCTCTAACCAAACAAGGCCCGAGTTGGTGTAAGGTAACTTGAGTAACAAGTTGAAGGTCCAAACATCAAACGACAAGCAAGTTTGTAGTTTATTTCTTATATAAAAAAAAAAACTACTTAAGTAACGGTGGCTACAAAAATCTTGGCGAAAAGGAATTTCATAAAGTTCTATATGCGTAAACCCGTAGTACACAGATTTGCAAAACACACCATCAATTGTACTTAAATCGAAGCACAATAGAAAAATTTCGTCTATGTAGCCGACCCTAATAAATTTGAAATTTGAGGCTTTGTTGTTTTCGTTGTATTTGTAGGTAGAGATAATATCGATAGTTATAAATATGGAGATTCACGTCGACAACACATGAGCATCGCATGTGACTGTAAAAGAGATACTAATCAAAGATAAATACTTTAGAAGCATAGCAACAGTGCAGAACCCAGAGTGTTTAATGGGAACGAGACAACAGTTAAATGAAGAGAATCCTTTGAAGTACATAATCCAAAACCCATGTGAGCAACCACAAAGCATATGCCAAGATCCCGTTATTGTAAACCTTCAAAGTCTATGCTCTCACAAATATTTATAGAGCTGTTGGTCACTGTCTGCTACACAATTGTCCCTAATAATGTCCTTGTTGACATGATGCATATTTAACTTCTAAGGTTGCTAAAGGAGAATGTTAAAGTGCCCTACACAACTGATTCAATACTGACGTTAGTTGTATGTTAATATTGAAAGTCAGTTGGTTGTACCCGACAACCACACAAAACAGAAAAAAAAAAAAAAAAAAGTAAGAAAAGCTGACAAACAAACCAAAAAAGTCTTTTTGGTGGGCTCCACGGCAGCTAACTCAGCTATGTGCCCTTGCTGGGGCACGCTGACATTTTTTTTTACCAAAAGGCAAGGATCGAAGAGGTCACGAATTTGACCCCTTATGAAAAAAAAAAAAAAAAAAAAAAAAAAAAAACTTTAAGGTTTATGTCTCAATAGGTCCAACAGTTAAACAAAATAAGCAAAGGAAACAACAATGAACTGGGCAAAGACACATAAATTCGTATAAGAGGTTTTTGATTAATTTCAAGCACATATCATTTAACATATTAATGCATCATGTCACTAGAATAAGGTGCATTAATTTAGTATAACAGAAATTTAGAACAGGCATAACATAGAGAATGACGAGTCTACCATGGCTTAGCTGAATGAGCTTCTTTTATGACTTGCTGCCTCCGCAGGGGATGTCGGTACAGCGACAAACAGGTCTTCCAGAACTTTCCCAACCATTAAACCCATGTTCCAGAACCAAAACATTCTCTATTCCGCTATCTTCCTTAATCTCCTCGAGATACTTAACCAGTTTGCGTGCACAAGATGGGCCACGCACCTGAAAAACACGCCACCATTAGCATCAGACGAGAATAGTTGGAAAGTCGAATAAACATCTTACGGCTTAACTATTGATTGTAACCCAGAGCAACTATAAGTACCCAAGAAATTCAAGAGGTCTCACATAAAGAATAGGGCATCTAATAGAAAAAGTTAATGGTGATGTTCTTAGTGCGATAACAGTTCAAGAAGTAATCAAAGTTCACAAAGAGATTTTCAGGGATAAGTGATGTTTTAATGACAAAAAGAATGCTATAGATCAATTTCTTTGAATATCTGGCATGCTCCTAAGCTTCGACAACATAAAAGAAAAAGCGCAAGTGCTCCGAACCAGAACATTGGGCCAAGTCCAATGTTATCAAAGGCGCAAGGCGCACTTGAAGCGATATTTGCCTACAATGCCTGAGGCGCACGCTTGAGTATGCCTCAATAACACGGGGGGCCATCAAGAGACGTCATTTTCATAAAATGACATCAACAGAGGAGGCAGATAACAAAATGAAAGATCAGGAAAGGACAATAGTTGAGAACCTTTCATTTGCAGAAACTAGGAAGATGATCGAATAAGAAGGAATATTTGATTGACGTTTTATTTATGGTGAGGAATCATGATACGCCACAGGCCAATAAGGGTTTCATAGACACTCTATAAGCCAAAGTTAGAAATAAATATATTAGGAACTAATGACATAACAATACTAATGAAACAAGAGAAGAAGCGCTTTGACAGATGCAAAATACATCTACACCATTAAAATTTACTTTCCCACCCAAAACAAAAAAGCTTCCTGCATTGCACATTTATTAACGAAATTCCAGAAGTATTGGACCAAGCAGTCCAACAGCTAAACAGTCACCAATTCACAAAAAGAGGTATTCGGATATGTTCAGGAATCAGCCTATATTATCAGAACTAGAAGAACACCAATGGTCTAATCCATCACTTCTGTTGAGGTGTATATTATCCCAATATAATGTTTAAAGGCGTAAATTAATAATTGATTTTGCTTAATAACAGCTCTAAGGAAAGCCAAAGGCTAGACACTCATGGTTGCCCAAGAGAATAACAATTATAATTACAACTCCATCTATGAAAATAACAATAAGAGTATTTCAAAATGAATAGGATCAGAATCAATTAAAGAACCTGTCTTACCTGTGCCTAACAAAATGGATGTGAAGTTCCAGAAGTAAAAAAACAATCAAGAAATGTGTAAGGTTTGCATAACAATTTTTTGAAGGGGTCTCATATAAGTTATATGTGAAAATTGCAACCATAATAACAAGTTCGAAATTCTGAATGAATGTGATGTCTATAACAGCTTCTACACAATACACTTAATTGCAAGCGTAGTTTGAAAGTTAGTCCAACGCACAAACTCCATTTTGCCAAGGAAAATGCTTTTCTAACCCACTTTGGCCACCCGCTTTGGGCGTCATTGGGCCCAAGGGGGTGTCCCTCCATGTGATACACCTCGAGAAATGTGTGCGGTTATCTCAAGGTGTTACGTTCACACCTCGAGGTGTATCACATGGAGGGACACCCACTAGGTGCCCAAAGTGGGTTACTCTAGCATCTTCCTTTTTGCAAATTAGTGTGTTAACATACCAGAGATGGAATAAGTAAATCTGAATAAAGCTTCCCATAAACAATAGTCTTACAGAAGATTTTGTGTTTCATGCAATTGAACTAATAAGGGCTTCATATTTGAGTTGGTGTATGGCAGCGGGGCGATCAAATTGCACAAAATAACCATAGTTAAAGATAGTATACATTTTTCTGCAATGCCAAACTCTAGAATCAGTTAAAAGTCCAAGAAAGAGAGAAGAAAATATTTTCGAATTAGTAATTAATTATTTGAGGATATTGAGTTTATATGATAGTTATTGTGATTTGGAAACGAATTCGAGGGGGTCCTGCTGAATAGAATCAGGATTTGAATCGAGTAAAATTCATGAGATAAGTGAGAATCATATACAAATTTCATAACTTTAATCATAATATGGACATTTTCATTCCTTATTCGACATGGACTTCAATGGAATTTTCAAACTCCATTTGCCCATATTTGAATGAAACTAAAGGGCCACATAATTCTGATCAAATGGTGCCATTAATTCCTATATCAACTTTTAACAATATTTTTACTTACTAATTAAGTAGTGAGTAAAACCTCGAAATCATTTTTATTGAAAGCATCGACTCGTTAAGGTGATATCTTCATTATCATTAGAGATGATTGAATATCCATTGTTTCCATTACTATTAATGAATTTTCCAAATAAAAAGAATAACCTTTCAAAAATATTTAAACCTTAAATTCAATGAATTAGTTTTGACCCTAACGGTTCACTAAGATTCACCAGTACACCGATTCAGGGTTGTGATTCAAATCACTTTTGGGATAAGTCAAATCCTGCACCAAACGATTCACTCAATTCAAGTTGTGAGTTAGCTATAAGTAGTCCAGTACCAAGTCTTACAAAAACTATAAAAGAAACAAATGTGTTACACGCCACAACGAGAAGAACTGAAGTCGTCTTATTTTGGCCAAGGTCAAGTACCTCGGATATAGTTTGTCTGTTTTTTACATGCCACATCTCTTCTACAATCTAGTCCGTTAATAAATGAATAACCATGATTTTTTTCCAATTTAAATGTACTCTACAATATACATGCATTTTATAGGATTCAGATTCCCCCAAAGAAATACAAAGCAAAACACATGTTCTTTTTCACCATTCAGAAAAGCAAGAACTTTTGTAGCAAAGGTAAATTTGGTCACTCCTTTATACCTCTAAAAAGGTCTGATGCCAAATGATGCAAAATCATTTCAAGAAGATAATTTTCTCCAGTAAGATTAAATCTTGTTCTAAAAACTGTCTTTCCTCGCATCAAGTAAAGCATTCCAGCTCAAAAACCCACTCTTTATTCAATCAAAACAATAACAACAAAACCTCACCCCTAAATTTGTTGGGGTCAGCTACATGGATCAAACTTTTCCATTGTTCTTGATTCAGTTAAACCAATAGCTTGCTTTCCAAATCCTTCAAATACCCTTCCTAATTGATGTATCCAAGTTAGCTTCAGTCTACCACTGCATCGTCGAGTTTTTACCACTCTCTACTCAATCAAATTCCCAAATTCAAAATCAAGATACCCCATGACAACAATTGTAAATCCCAAATTGCCCCTAGGGGCGTTGGTCGAGTGGTAAATGAGGATGCTCGTGTGGATGCGTGGTAAAACTATTAAAGATAGAATAAAAAATATAAAATTAAAAGACAAGTAGGAGTAGTACCAATTGACACAAAGATTGGGGAAGGCGATTGCGGTAGTTTGGTCACTCGCAAAGACGACCTACAAACGCCCCACTAGAAAACTTGACTCAATAGAAAAGAAGAAACTCGACGAGGTAGGGGTACACCAAAGTTGACTTGGGACGCATCAATTATGAGAGATTTTGAATGGTTTGGAAAGCTCACCATCAATTGCACTAAATCGAGCATAATGGAAGAATTTGATTCATGTAGCTAACCCCAATTAATTTGGGACTGAAGCTATGTTGTTGTTTGTTGTTGTTGTAACAAGCAAACTAACCCAGATGCGTCGAGTTCTAAACCTACCCGCTCTTTTCTCTCCCATATTTCTTCCTAGGGTTTCCTAGTGGGGAAACAATTATAAACCCCAAATTAATTGGAGTACCCTTCCACTCTGCTCGATTCAATGCTCTTTGATGGCGCCCTTTCGAAATCCTTTAAATCATTTCTAATCAAATCAAAAACTAACAAGCAAAACCCAACAAACCATTCAAACTAATAAATAGAGAGATTGATTGATTGATTGATTGACCTGGCTGAGGGCACAGTGGAAGACGAGGGTGTCCTTGCCCTTGACCTCCTGAATGAGATTTGGGATCTTCTCCAGAAATGTACCACTCGCGTAGTGGAGAGATCCGGCTATGTGCGCGTCGTAGTTCCTCTCATCATCCCTGTAAACCAAAACCAAAACCAAACTCAAAATCAATTCTTTCGTTGATCGATTCGTTGAGATGTCTCGAACGGATTGATTGTGTGTACGTACGTACGTACGTACCTGACGTCCACGATTGCTATGTTGGGACGGTGCTTCACTGACAGGAGCTTAGACCCCGTTATGTACGACACGCTTCGTGCCATCACCACCCTCTCTTCCTCCTCCCACCTTCCCTTGCGTTGGCCTCCACTGCGAAATCAAACAAAATATGAGTACAGCGAGGACCTGTTTCGATTCTCCACAATAGTCAAACGTGGAGGCACTCTCGATCTCTTTCTGCAATCTCAATACTAGTGAAACTAATAAGAAATGTTTGATTGGTGCCCTTAACAATTTTGTGGGGTGCACTAATCATGTGACTTGCACATAAAGTTTTGTGGGGTGCACATAGCTTGGCCCTTAAACTTTTCAATACACAAAATAAAAAAAACTTTTGTAACCCAACGGACAATAAAAACCACATGGGGCTCACTCACTTGCAATCGAATACACGCCCCGTATAAGACGTGTAGTGTAAGTAGTGGCATTCAAGACTCCAACTACGCGCCTGTTACATATGCCTTTAAATGGTTGGTTCTCACAAACTTTTTGGAATAGAGAGAGATTAATGTCAGTCATTTATTAAACTTTAGAAAAGGCACCCTTATAGATGCCTTTAGAGCATCTCCAACCTAACTCTATTTTCTCTTGTAAAATGGAGTTTGTGAATAATGGATAGCGTTCCACTGTTCACAAACTGCATATTGCAGATTTTTTTTTTCTTTTTTTATTTTTTAATTATATTTATTTTAAATTTTAGAGATAAACAATATTTTTTCTATATTTTTATTTATTAAACAATTTATTAAAATTAATATAAATAAATAAAGAAAATGAATAAAAATAAAAAATAGACTTTTTCAAAAAGAATTAAAGTTTGTGATTGGAGAA
This sequence comes from Stephania cephalantha, assembly GCA_039657325.1. Lineage (NCBI taxonomy): Eukaryota > Viridiplantae > Streptophyta > Magnoliopsida > Ranunculales > Menispermaceae > Stephania > Stephania cephalantha. The sequence continues at coordinate 53,497,249 of CM077572.1, forward strand.
GAAATAGAATTTGATATTACATAACTGTAAAATAAAAAAAATAAACTTTTGTGGTTGGAGATGATCTTTACTTCTTCTCCAAGTGAGTTAATTGGAATAACTGCATACGAGATACAAGCAACTTCTGAGCATTTACGCCCGCCACTAACTGTCACTTTGTCAACGAGACATGAAGCTTACACTATATTTTTAGACCTAATTTTTGATGCAATCTTATTTTAACTTTTTCTTTCCAATCATATTCTATTTAGATTTTCTGATTCCATTACAACTCAATATTTTATACTTGTACTTGTAGCTTGTATACATTCCAAAAGTTCTAAGTCCAACCGCCACTCCCCACACACCCTTTCACCTTCCAAACAGAACCTAAAAACCGCCCCAAATTCAATCCCTTCCCGACTCTTCCCTCCTTCCAACCAACTCCAATGGCGGATCGCAATCGCGATCCCGAACACCTCCAACGCCAACGCGACCGAGAATTTCAGATAGGATCGCCATTGGACCACGAAGACTTGGACTACTACGACTCCTCCGACACCGATCTCGACAACGACGACGGCGTGCCCGACGACACGCAGATATGGAGGGACGCTCTCGGTATAGAAGGAGACGATGGTGATGGTGACGATGACGATGAAGATGACGACGAGCGTTATGGTATGGAGCCTGAGCAGCCGGAGTACTACCATGGAGACGATGACCATGTCTACGTTCCTCCGCCGTCGATTGCTCGCCAGATCGAAGCGGCTAGACAGGAAGGCGCGGCGTCTGCGTTGTCGTCTGCGTTGTGTTCGGGTTGTGGAGGTCGGAGAAATGGCGTTTTTTGCCCTATCTGTCTGGATTCGTGGTCCACTGGAGGCAACCACTATGTCTGGTTCGTTTCAGCCCTCAATTTTTGTTTTGTTTTTTATTTTTTATTTTTTTGGTTTATGTGATTCGGGTTTGAGAGAGTTCATGGAGGTTTTGGTTACGGTAATAGAAATGAAGAAGGAGAATCAATCTTAGAATTTGCTTCAGCAGACGATCTTGTCTTAGCAAATACTAGTTTTAGGAAGTGGGTGTCGCATATAATTACTTTTAGTAGTGGTCATAACAAGAGTCAAATAGATTTTCTTTTAACAAGAAAAATAGATAGAAAAATATGTAGAGACTGCAAAGTAATACCTGGTGAAACACTTACTACCCAACATAAGTTAGTAGTACTTGATATTAATCTAACACGACGACATAATATAAATAAAAGAGTTAGCGACCCTAGAATAAAATGGTGGAACCTAAAACATAGTAAACAAGTAGATTTTAGAGAAAAACTACTAAAGGAAAATGTTTGGAATCTTGACCTAGATGCTAATACAATGTGGCTAGAAATGAGTAGTTGCATAAGGAGAGTGAGATCAAACGTATTAGGTATATCTAAAGGCTTGGGACCACCAAAGAAGGAAACATGGTGGTGGAACGAGCATGTCCAACGAGCAATTAAGACTAAAAGAGAGATGTATAGGAAAATACACAAGTGTCAAGATGAAGATGTGTACTATCAATATAGAGAAGCTAGAAAACAAGCTAAAAAAGTAGTTAGTCAAGCTAAAACAAATTTCATGGAAGATCTATATATAAGGTTAGGTAATATAGATGGCGAAAAATATAGATATAGGCTAGCCAAATTAAGAGATAAAAAGAAACAAGACCTAAGTCATGTAAGATGTATTAAGGACGAAAATCAAAATGTTTTAACGCGCGAGGAGGATATTAAGGAGATATGGAAAAGTTACTTCGATAGTTTATTTAATGATGGTCAAGTTGATACTATAATAGATGAAAACCCACACCAAGAAATAAATGTAAACTATATACGCAATATTAAAATTGTAGAAGTGAAAGAGACATTGAAAAAAATGAAAATAGGGAAAGCACGTGGCCCAGATGAAATACCCATAGAGGTTTGAAAATGCTTATGAGAAATTTGATTGACTTGGTTAACAAAACTTTTCAATAAAATTTTAAAATCAAAACGGATGCCAATGGATTGGAGAAGAAGCACGCTTGTGTCAATCTTCAAAAACAAATGAGACATTTAAAGTTGCTCAAACTACCGGGGAATTAAACTTATGAGTCACACTATGAAACTTTGGGAGATGATAATTGACAATAGGCTAAGGAGAGAAACGACAATATCAGAGAACCAATTTGGTTTCATGCCTGGGAGGTCAACTATGGAGGCGATTTTCCTTGTAAGACGATTGTTAGAAAAATATAGAGAAAAGAAAAAAGATCTTCATATGATATTCGTAGATTTAGAAAAAGCATATGATAGGGTCCCTAGAGATGTTCTTTGGTGGGTTCTAGAAAGAAAAAGAGTGCATGCCAGATACATAGACACTATTAAGGATATGTATGATGGAGTAGTAACGAGTATAAAGACATTTGGAGGAGCTACAAAAGAATTTCTCATTACGATAGGACTACATCAAGGATCGGCTTTAAGCCCATATCTATTTACTTTAGTTATGGATGAACTAACTAGACATATTCAAGAGGATATACCATGGTGTATGCTATTTGCAGATGATATTGTTTTAGTGGATGAAACTAAAGATGGAGTGAATAGGAAATTAGAACTCCGGAGGAATACATTAGAATCTAAAGGCTTTAAGTCGAGTAGGACGAAAATCGAATACATGCACTGTGAGTTTAGAAACACCAGACATCGTGATGACAGAGTGGTAAAATTAGGGGAAGTAGAAGTTCCTAAGGTAAACCACTTTAGATACTTAGGATCAATCATACAAAATGATGGTAACATTGAGAATGATGTCACACATAGAATTCAAGCTGGATGGAAGAAATGACGGAGTGCAACAGGGGTGATTTGTGATCGAAATGTTCCTACTAAGTTAAAAGGAAAATTTTATAGGACCGCAATTAGGCCAGCTATGCTCTATGGAAGTGAATGTTGGGCGGTAAAGCAACAACAATTACATAAAATGAACGTAGCAGAAATGAGGATGCTTAGGTGGATGTGTGGTAAAACTCGTAAAGATAGAATAAGAAATATAGAAATTCAAAGACAAGTAGGAGTAGCACCAATTGATACAAAGATTAGGGAAGGGCGGTTGCGGTGGTTTGGTCACCTGCAAAGACGACCTACAAATGCCCCAACTAGAAAATTTGACTCAATAGAAACTGTAGAAATTCGACGAGGTAGGGGCAGACCAAAGTTAACATGGGATGCATTAATTAGGAGGGATTTGAATGATTTGAAAAGCTCACCATCAATTGCACTTAATCGAGCACAATGAAAAAGTTTGATCCATGTAGCCGACCCCAGTTAATTTGGGACTGAGGCTATGTTGTTGTTGTTGTTGTTGTTGTTGTTGTTTGGTTTCTGTGATTCTAGGGTTTGTGTTACTGATTTGGACGGTGTGTGTGGACAATTTGGTTGAATGTGTTTGTTTTCGCTTGTTTTGGACTTGTTAGATGGTTTCCAGGGTTTGTTGAGGCATAATTTCGTTGTGGAATTGATCTCTGTATTGAAAGTGATGGGAACATTGAGCAGGAGTCTCATGATTTTGTTAATTTTGTGGTTAGAGTCCTGACACTGGACTGATAGTGGACCCGACTAATCGCTCAGGAATCCTTAGTTGTGCCCCACCAGGGAACCAAAGAAGAAATCGGAGAGAGAAAGGATTGGTTAGGTTTCGAACTCAACATATCTACCTTGGTCTGCGTGTTGGAGAAAGAAACTTACCACTCGACCAATGCCAATGGGGACATTTTGACCCACTTTTTACATGTCAATTTGACACTCACTGATTGGGAGTCCCTTAGACGCATATTGATTGTTGAGCGCACAAACATCGATGTAAAAATCAACAATCACAATCAAGTGCGTGTCAAATTGGCGTGTGAAAAGTGGGTCAAAAAGCATTTTCTTGCGGGTAATGACAATGTAGGAGCCTTAAAGAGTAGTGTGGGCTAGAAGCCTAGAACTATAGATAGTGAATGGTTAAGGTATTTGTTAACCTTATTGAAAAATTTATGCGGAGGCGCAGGCCTTCAAAGAAAAGGAAAAGTTTATTTCAAGGGTTTAGAGTTGGCTTGGAGGGCCGCCGATCCTCCAAGGCTTCTTGTACTGCGTCTTTAGGCGTCTATGTAAATGAAAGTAAAGGCGTTTTATCTTCCATATGGTAGTGTCAGGTACCTGCCAATCAATATATTGCTGTAGGCAAATAAGTGAACTTGCGAAATGGTAGATTTTTAAGTGGAAATAAGTTTGCTGCTATGTAATTTTCGTTCCTTATTTTGTGTTGTTAATAAGATATTGAGAGTATATAAATCGAGGTCTGGGGTCCCAAGCGTCTCAATCTTACCACCAAAGTCTAAAACAACACCTAGTTAGCACTCGAACTGAATTTATGATCCAGTGATCCTGATTGGTATGCTGGAGTGATGATTTTTCATAACTTCATTTCTTTTTTGATGTTCTTTTTCCTATTCTTTTCTTCTTTAGCTTTTTATTGTATCGTGATTTATTTCTCATGTTTACTTCTTTATTCTGTTAGCACCTCAATTAATTTGGGACTGAGGCTATATTTCGAACATTGTTGAGCTAAATATCTAGTTTGGGACTCTATATTTTGCAATATGAAATGTTTAAAAAGGCTAATTGTATTGATTGGATGTTCTTTCATGTTAAACGCAGTTGCCTTCCTTGTGGACATGTATATCAGTATATGGTTTCTCTTGCATCCAGAAATGGTTACAACGAAGCGAAAAAGATCTCGCACCGGTTTTTTTTTTTTTTGTTTCTAGTTGTTTTTGTTTTGGTTTCTCCTTTTGAAGTTTAATTATGTCTCTTTGTTACTTTTGTGTTTATTTATAGTGTCCTCAATGCGGTATGAATTACAGAGGCGAGGATATTAGGAAGCTTTATGTTTCACAGATCTCTGTTGCAGACAGTGACCTACAAAAGGTGCTATTTTCATTTTATAGTTTTCTAAATAAATTTACGGGCTTCAATTTCAACTTTGTTCCTCTCATGGCCTTAATTTTGATTGGTTTCTTTCTTTCTTGCAGGAAATTTTATCTCTTCAATGCGAAAACGAATTTCTTAAGTCACAGGTATGAAAATGAAAACATGCATGGTGTTTACACAGTTGCACTTCAGATTTACTAATAATGAGTTTGTTGTTTATTATTCGTGGAAATGGTGTCAGTAGTCGTCACTTTTTTTTTCCGTGAACTTGATGTTTTCATGTGGACCTTGCTTTTATTGCTTGTCGCATTCCTCACAAACGTCTAGAAATTCTGCAAAACTCATCCTTTCGAATGATTTGGTTTCATCGTCATTTGTTCAATTAATCATTTGAGTGAACTTTTTGTTTGCTGCATGTCTATAGATCTCACTATCAAACATTCTTTTCTTGATTTTAGGAATCATGATTAACTAAAAGAAAAGAACTTTATGTTTAGAAAATATAATTTAGTGGTTTTTGCTCCTATCATTCATAGTCAAGTTTCCCTGATTTTCAGGGATAAACTTTTGGGGCTGGGAGTCTAAATTGTGGAACTGAGAATTCTAGATATTGTTGGAAGTTATTACCTATCTGTTAGCACATTAGTATTCAAACTTTCTTTCACTCGTGGTTTAAAAAATCAACAAACTTCGCCGAAGTTCGGGCGAAGTTTGTCGATGTTGAGGTGAGCGAAGCGAAGTTAAAGGGCAGTTGAAAAATTGCAAAACTTAGACTCAATTTCGGCTAACTTTGATTGAACTTCGAAAACATTGATGGAAGTTCATAAAACATGAAGTAAAATTGTTATGTTTCGTGGAAGTTGAACAAACTTTGACTGAAACTTCGACTGAAACTTTGGAAACTTCGCCTATGCTAAAAATATACTTAAAATTCGGAATATCCTCTACTGACATGAGTTTTATGCATTATTGTTGTATGATTAAGTGTATTCTTAGCATCTCTACGAAGAAACTTGAGTTTTCTAACTTTAAAGTGAAATTCCGTAAACTTCCGTACGCCGGTGAATTTTTGTCAAACTTCCATCGTCGAAGTTAACTTCCTCGAATTAATTTCGAATTTTAAGTAAGCGAAGTCATAGGCGAAGTCGAAGTTTCGAACCTTGCTTTCACTTAATTAGAAACTAGAAAGTGTAATGAAGAGGAAAGAAAATAGACATTTATAGAGAGAATGCCACTTATTGGAAACTAGGATTCTACTACTGCTGAAAACTCTGTATACAGAATCACTGCTTATAATGTATATTTTTCCTTAATAACTTATTTCTGTGAAAGTGAATAGCTAGGACTGCAACATTGTGGTCAATGAAATTGATTAAGACCTGACCTCATTCTCTGTTATCATTAACACCTATATCCCTAACGTCATTGCGCCCGCAACAGGTTCGAGAGCAGACTCAGGTGCCTCCAGTTTAGCCATCAGCAAGCTAATCCAGATCATCCTAAGATGGAGGAAGGGCATCAACCCCCTATGCCCGAATCAATGCACAGCATTAGAGAGTCCATACAGAAACATGATGTGCAGCTTCGGAGAATGGAGGCTGAAATTACCTGGATGAAGGCGTGTTTAAATCGTGTGTGTACTCATTTGGAGATTGTTCATCCACCGGTCACTCAAGATCCACCAGTTGCAGATGCTGCCACAAAAGAGAACCCAGCAATTCGAGAAGTGACGCCCGAAGTCGAGATGTCTGACTCGCAGGTTCAGTAGTCGATTGCTGCAGGTGGTTTTGAGAAAGCAGCGCGACTGAGATCCTGACCGTTAATACTTTAGTCTTTTGTAGATTAGTTTCTTGTAAGCAAGGATAGCATAGTTTTGCTTCTGCTTTAACCTGTTATCTTTGCTTTGAGAAACCACATTTTGTACAGCTTCTATTTTTGCTTTCCCTCTTGATTTTGTTTTGATTTTGTCAGTTGATCACATTGCAGTCATAATCTATTTATATGTTATGGGCTCCTAAACAAACAGTCCTATATGTTTTCACTTACTTTAAAGGACTTGTTTTTTGAGGCCTTCGAAGGACTATATGTCGAAGTATTCCACAAGTACACAAGAAAGAAAAGTTCCAAATTAATTATGTTAGTTTGTAACAAATAGATCTTCAAAGACAATATCATCGAACTAATAGAGCACCGCTGTTCTTACATATATTGAAAGAATTTGGTCAAAAACTTTATTTGTACCAAAAAAGTCATCAAACTTTATGAAAAGTTTTACTTATGGTCACTAATGTCAAGTAGATTTCGCATCTGGTAATTCAATTTTGTAGTTTGTAACATTTCGACCATTGAATTTAATATTTGTAACAATATGATTACTAGTAATTGAACTTCACAATATGTGATACGAAAGTCATTTATGTGGCTTTTCAATTAGAGGTTTAGTGAGAGTGCACATGTGAAAAGCATGTAGAAATTCTCGCAGGACCTCCCAACGAAAAGTCACCAAATGACTTTAAGTCACCAAATGACTTTAGTGACACAATACGATGACTAATGTGTTAGAACTTATATGGCCTGTTTGGTTCACATTTTAGTGAATCCTAACACATGGGATTAATTAGTGATGGGACTAACACATGAGTTTAGATAGTTTAGTCTCATTTGTGTATCTTGTTTGGTTGGTAGTTTTAAGGTTGGGATTAAGTGAGGTTGTACATGTACATTTACCAAAATACCCTTACATAAATTTGACCTCATTTTCACATCTTCATCCCCTTCGTTGTGAATCGCCCGACGCCGCCTGCCCAAAACAATGAAAACTCCACAAAAATTCAAACCCCCCCTTCAAGTTCATCACACAAATCACCATATTATATTTCAAGAAACCCCAAAACCCCAAAACAAAAAACAAACCAGAAAACCCTCCAAGTTCCTTCTTTTACAAGAAAACAAAGAAGCGAACCTCTTTGACTTTGGACAGATTGAGATGAAGAGTGGAGTTGATCCAGGCCAAGATCTCTGTTCTTCCCACGAAGTATGCCGCATCCATCATTCCTATGCTCGTCACCATCTTTCCGATTCGGATTTCTCGATATCGATCGATCTATGCAACTCTTTCGTTTTCGATTTCTCTGTTTCTCTCTAACGTTCGAATGCAGAGAAATACAGAGAGAGAGAGAGAGAGAGAGAGAGAGAGAGAGAGAGATGAGTGATTCGAGTGTATTGAAGACACACAGATGGGGGTTCGATTGACGAAGAGAACGAAGAGAAGAACAAAAAAAAAAAAAACCAGGTCGCGAGAAGGAAGAAGAAGAGCAAAACAGGGAGGGAGGTCGAGAGTTTTGGAGAGTTGTGATTTGGTTAATGTGAGGGGTAAAATGGTAATCTCCTCTTTCAGTTACAATGGATTAGCTAATCCCACCAAAAATGGTGGTATTGTTTAATCCACTACCATGCCTCTTAACTAATCCGCTGGCCTAGTTAATCCTCCAAGCAAACAGCGGATTAACTAGTCCAGTGTGGCTAATCCGGGCTAATCTCACGAACCAAACAGGCCAATAGAGTTGTGTGTGACCATATTGTTACTAATGTAAATTTAATGATCAAATTGTTACAAATTATAAAGTCGTATTACTGTCTTTCCGTTTACTTTTCCGGCAACAAACATGACGTGACACTTTGGTGATGTGTGGAGGTATTCTTACTCTGCAAGATTGCATCGGTTCTACGAAGAACTCAAAACGCTCAAACTCAACGGTTCTCTTTCACTCTCTCAAACTCTTCGAATTGCCATCAATGGCGGACGACGATCAACACCTAGATTTCTACGAAGAAGAAGAAGAAGAAGAAGAAGAAGAAGAATTATTCGTAGAAGATGATGATCAAACTGAAGAAGAAGAGGATTACGGAGAGGACAATTACTTTCCTCCGCGAAGAACTTCTTCTCGCAATGTCGCTCGCAGAGTCGTCTTTACTGAGCAAGAAGAAGAACAAGAAGGAGAAGGAGAGGCCCCAATTCGTCAGAGTAATACAGTAGAAGAAGAAGAAGAAGAAGAAGAAGAAGAAGAAGAAGACGTTGAGCGGAGGAGGAGAGGAGGAGAGGCGCGTGGGTCGTCGTCTCCGACTGCGAGAGGGCCTTCAGATGGAGGAGCTGAAAGGGAGGAGGTTTGTTGCCCGATTTGTATGGAGCCATGGTCTTCTGGGGACAATCACCAAATTAGGTTTGTCTAAACTCTCAATTGTTCGTCTTTCCTTTGTTTCTGTGATTTCTAGGGTTTGTTTGATTGGTTTTGACTGCCCATTGGGTTGTTAGGAGAGTTTGGTTTTGTTCAAGAAATTAGGTTATATAAAGGAACAATCTTGCAACAACAATACAACAACAACAACAATAGCATAGCCTCAGTCCCAAATTAACTGGGGTCGACTACATGGATTTAACTTTTCCATTGTGCTCGATTAAGTGCAATTGATGGTGAGCTTTTCAAACCATTCAAATCCCTCCTAATTGATGCATCCAATGTTAACTTTGGTCTGCCCCTACCTCGTCGAATTTCTACAGTTTCTATTGAGTCAAGTTTTTTAGTTGGGGCATTTGTAGGCCGTCTTTGCAAGTGACCAAACCACCGCAACAGCCCTTACCTAATCTTTGTATCAATTGATGCTACTCCTACTTGTCTTTGAATTTCTATATTTCTTATTCTATCTTTACGAGTTTTACCACACATTCACCTAAGCATCCTCATTTTTGCTACGTTCATTTTATGCAATTGTTGTTGCTTTACCGCCCAACATTCACTTCCATAGAGCATAGCCGACCTAATTGCGGTCTTATAAAATTTTCCTTTTAACTTAATAGGAACATTTCGATCACAAATCACCCCTGTTGCACTCCGCCATTTCTTCCATCCAGAAGCTTTGCAACAACAATAGCATCACGAATTTGATTTTGCCGTGTTGGAAGACATTGTAGGAGAGGGGAGGGGATTGAGTCGAGTTTGATCCATGTAGCCGGCCCCTACTAATTTGGGATCGAGAAAGACAACGTAGGAGCTATAAGGGCAGGATCAGATTGGCTAGAGGTAGAGAATGGTTGAGGCACTCAAGGGGCTTGTTGTTGATGTTATTGGAAAGCTTATATACAGCTTGTGGGTTGGTTTAGAATTTTAGAGTTGGCTTGATGGCATGCTGTCCTCTAAGAGTTCTTGTTGGGGGTCTGTACGCCTTTTCGGAACGCAACATTCAACTTCCCATTGTACTGCTCTCTCCAATGAGAAGAGAAAGAAGGCGTTAAGAGATCCTCCTGGCCCTACCCTAGAAACTCTAGGTATAAACTGAAAGGAATATTGTTTTCTTTGAAATTGTAAAAGTGCTACCAGTCACTATATTGCTTCAATGAGATGAAGCTTGTGTCATGAATGGATAGTTCCTTTCGAGCACTGTTGATTTTCTTATCAAGTTTTGCATTTCATTTCTTGCTATTGGAAATGTTTTAAAAATCCTACTTTGATATTGATTATATATCTTTACATGTTAACTGTAGTTCCCTTCCCTGTGGACATGTATATGGGTTGTCTTGCATTGAGAAATGGATAAGACAATGCAAAAAAAATAACGCAACGGTAGTCATCTTACCTTGTTACTTCTTATTAGTGTTTTTCCTATTCTAGAGTCAAGATTATTATTATTTTTTTCCTCTTTGTTAACCTTTTTTTTTTGTTTATAGTGTCCTCAGTGTGGAAGAAAGTGCAAAGAGAAGGATATTATAAAGCTCTATGTTTCACGGATCTCTGTTGCTGACAGTGACCAACAAAAGGTGCTGGCCTCATATGATATGATGACCTTCTAGTAAACTAATGAGCTTCAATTTTGATGTACTCCCTCATGGTCTGAGTCTTGGCTTGTTTCTTCCCTTTCTTGCAGAAAATCTTATCTCTTCAGTCTGAAAATGAATTTCTAAAGACGAAGGTAAGAAAATGTGGTAATTGCACAGTTGCATTTTGAATTAACTAATTAGAGTTTCTTGTTTATTATCTGGGGGGATGGAATAAGGAGTTACTACTTTCAATACTTCATATTTTCTTGTGGACCTTGCTTCTATTGCTATGTCATTATACACAGCTTATCAAGTTGAATAAGTTTCATTTTTTTTTTGAAAAGATAATGGATGATTTAATATGCCTGGTTGGATGTGAGAAGTTGGAATAGCAACATGTATTTTCTTCGAATTTGGTATAAGGAGAAAATAGTTCCAATTGTTGAATGTTGTGCTATCTTTTTCTTGTTAGGAAACATGATTAACATAAACTAAAGGGTTACCTCTTAAATTGAAACTTTTATTTTCATTTCATCACAACAGGATAATAAGGGTTTATCATTAATTGGAATGTAAAAAGATCACCTTTTAAAATTTCAATTCAGCTAGCTCACTTTTATAGCTGTAAAAAGGTTACAACCATCTAGCCTTCAAACGAAATTTTCAAATATACTCAAAATACAAAGTAATCAAACTTATGAGTCATACGACGAATCTTTAGGAGAGGGCAATTCCAATATTAGAAAATTAGTTTGGCTCTTCAAGAATACCCATGATAAAGATGTTTTTCCTTTTAAGAAGATGAACCAAAAAATTATGGAGAAAAGAAAAAAGACTTTCATATGATATACGTAGGCTTAGAGAAAGCAAATGATAGGATAAATAGAGATATTCTTTGGTGATTATTAGAAAGTGTACATGCTCGGTACATAAACACTATTAAAGATACATACGAAGGAGTGGTAATAAGTATAAAAATAATTAGAGAAATTACTAAGGAATTTCCCTTACCGTAGGATTACATCAAGGATCTACCTTAAGCATATAACTCTTTGCTTTAGTTGTGACAAACTAACTAGGCATATTCAAGATGCATGTTGTTTGGAAAGGATATTGTTTAAAGGCTCCAATTTGAGTGGGATTAAGACTGAAGAAGTGCATTGCGAGTTCATAAATAATAAACATCAAGATAGATGTGCATTTCGAGTTCATAATAATAAACATTAAGATAGTGGAGTACTACAATACCGAGTTGTAGAAGTTCTCGCTGTGGATCATTTTGAACATTTGTGGATCAATCATACAAAAAGGTGAACATACTGAAGATAATCTCTCACGAATTATTTACGTTGGATGGAGGAAGTGGAAGAGTAAGATAGGTATGATATGCGACCAAAATATCCCTATCAAACTAAAGGAAAATTCTAAAGGAAATTAGGCTAGCCATGCATTGTGAGAGTGAATGTTAGGTGGTAAAGAAATAACACATTTAAAAATGAGCATGAGCTAGACGAAGGAGATGAGGATGCTTTGGTGGATGTGTCCAAATTTGGTAGAAAAAGCATTATTCTTTCCTTATCTAATATGTATATATCGTGCCGCTACTATTTAGGGTCGGGCTGCCCGAACTTTTTTCTTTTTTTGAAGTTGCCCCAGTCCTTTCCCCTTAAGAGAAATTGAGAGGTCAAGGTTGGGGTTTTGCACGGTTAGGGACCTTAATGTTTCGCAACACAGCGAAAGAAGAGAAGATGAAGCCGATTCAACAAGTGTGGAACTTTGGAAGTGTGACGACTCCAAATTCCAATGCAATTCGAGCATCGCCACATCACCGGACACGTCACTAGATGTCGCATCACTGCGCGCTTATCGATGACGACATGCGAGCTTATCCTTTATCCGAAACTTTAGTTAGCTTAACTCAGTGATTTCCGAGTTATTAAGTCATTTAGTTCAAAAATTTACAAGTTAGATGTTTACTACAACTTGATAAGTTAATATCAGTTGATTTATTTAAGCGGATAAAATATGAAGATTTATGCATCAACAAACAACCTACAGTGGGGAAACCCAGTAAAAATACCATGCATATCATTTAAGAAAATATACAAAAGAAGTAATATGCATGTATCGGGTACATAAGTCCTCCCAAAAACCCATAAAAAAAAAATAAATATAAACAACCCCTACGCAAAATTTGGCGAGGTCATTTGCCTCGAGATAGTCGCTTAGTACTTCCTTTCCCCGGCTCGACTGCAGATCTGGAATTTGCAACCATTGTCGTTGCCACATAGCAAAAACAATGAGGGAAATTCCAGTAAGTAAAGTCCAGAGAATTTCGACCAATATTCAAGAGATTCAATAAAGCGGCTACAATTCATGCTAGTAATTTAAAGGACGGAAAATAAGTAAATCGCATGAAGATAAGTCGCAATTGAAGCAAAGGAACATGAGTGTGGGGTCACATCGCGCCGAATCGGGGTCAAAGTCGCTAAATCGAGTGGGCCCATCGGCGAGTGACTTACACCAGCTTCACACGGTCGAATGAGAGTTATCCGGCGTGGCCGTTAGTCAAACTACCGTTTAATCCCTCTCGGAAGGGTCGATGACGGGAGTACACTCACCGCCAACCCCTCCGAATCGTACACGACATTTGCGGAAGTAACCTCGATCGCCGATGCCGACATATGCACACTACTTAAGCAAACCCGGGGTAGCGAGCCCCGAGTGCGAGGATATGCCATGCCCGAGCCCCTTCGACGAGCAACACAACACTCACGGGAAGAGAGTACAACATGGATGAAAATAATAACACAAATATGAAGTGGAAATAAACAGTGCAATAACTGAATGCAAGCCGAAATTCTAATGGTTTTACAAACCTCACGCGATCTTAATAACCCTCTAAAATGTCCCGCTCACGCCTCGAAGTGCACGTCCGACACCCGAATGTAGTCTCCTAAGTCCCAAGTGTCCAAATATACCATTTTTAATATCTTTGTGTCACATTAATTGAGTTTATATAGTGTGTGACCAAAAATAAATATTTTTACTCTAAATATTTAATGGCGACATACTTTACGGGTTATGCACTCGGTGCCAAAGCCCCAAAATTCTCTCAAAAATTTAATTTCCTACTCACTCTTTTCCAATTTTTATATTTTTCCCAATTTTTCTGGATTTTTCTAAAATTATTTATGTATTTTCCTTATTTTTCTGTAATTTATTGTAATTTATTTATTAAAAATAAAATAAATATTAAAATATGGGGTTGGGCCCACCTGAACCGGTCCTGGGTCGGCCCGACCCAGGTCTCGCACACACGCACGCACGCATGGCATGCGTGTGTGTGACCCTCCCTTTGCATCTTCTTAGCAGTCTCCGCTCTTTTAAGACCTGATTTTTTTTATTTTTTTTGGTTTCACTAAATAAACAACAACAAATTAACAACTAACCAACTAAACACTAAACAACAACAACTATTCATCAACAACAACAATTTATTAACTAAACTTACAAATTGGTTGCATTTTTAGGAAAAATTCAAGAACACCAACAAAAACTCAAAAATTAGCTTGTTGATTAAATCAATGGTGTCCTTATACAATTTGAGTCCAATTAAATTCATAGAAAATCCCTTTTTAACAAAAAAAACCCCAATTTCGATGCATTGAAAACAAGGAAAACCAAGTAGAAAGGGTTAAAATTTGTTACCTAGGGTGTAGCTTCCTTGATTCTTGCTTTTCTAGGTTGAATCACCTCCATTTTGAGCTTTTAATCTCACCAATTCCACCAAGATTCCAGCCCTTAATTCTTCTCTTGAGATAAATCTAGGGCTTTATTTTGCATCTGTTCAAGAACACACTTGTTTATATAGTTGGTTTTAAGTTCTCTTCTAGCCCTTCATCTCCTTTCACTTACTCATCTAGATGCACATCAAGGATTTGGATTTAAACAATCCATACACCTTTAAAGTCCACTAAATTTCCTAGGACACTCTTGATGGAGTCATCACAAGGATGATCTAGATGTCCTAATTAAATGTCTCAACTTAGGCTTTGTTATTATTTTTATTTCACTTAGCCTAAATTTTTACAACTTAGGTATATCAAAATAAATAGCTTAGTTTGTAGACATCACATTTATTTATCATATTGTCGGCTAAGCTACACGATTACTCGGCTCCCTAGCGCCTCGTGCCAATACGCATCTCGAGGCACACTTCAAACTTTTATTTAAATTTTATTTTGTTTAATTTAGTAACTTAGGCCTTATTTTGACAAATTATGTAAACCTTAGCTTAGGGAAAATTAGTAGTTGCTATACTAGTTACACCTAGCTTTTATTTGTCCAAGTCTTAACCATCCCATACCCGTGCTACGCGCAAACCGATGTATCCCACACTCTCAACGCACATACGCACAACGCGATAATGAAATCTAACTAGTGCGACACGTTTTATAAGTAAATAATTCATCAAAATAGTACACATCACACAAAAATAACAACTTTACGTGGACTTTTAGCACGAGGCATTGATCGAGTTTAACACATCAACTAGAATTACAGTCGTTAATCCCTAATTAGAGTATAATCTCGATTTAATTAATTCGGGCCGTCACAGAAGTAAATTATAACAAGCCCCAATCCCAAATTAGTTGAGGTCGGTTACGTGGATCAAACTCTTTCATTGCGGTTGATTTGGTGCAACGAGATGGTGTGCTTTCCTTTAAATCCCTCATAATCAATGCATCTCAAGTTAGCGTAGGTCTACCTTAACATCATCAAATTTCTTCGAGTTTCTATTGAGTCAAATTTTCTAGCGAGGGGCATTTGTAAGCTATCTTTGTAGGTGTCTAAACCACCACAACCGTCTTTCCTTAATCTTTGGGTCAATTGACGCTACTCCTAATTTTCTTTAAGTTCTTGTATTTCTTTTTCTATCTTTACGAGTTTTACCACACATCCACCTAAGCATCCTTATTTTCTTTACATTCATTTTATGTATGTAGTGGTGCTACTACTTTTCTTTGAATTTTTGTATTTCTTAATAATATGATTTGCGTTAATAGATAAAAAAAATCAGCGAAGAGCGGTTGTGGTGGTTTGGACACAATTAAAGGCAAATTGCAAATGCCTCTCTATTAGACAACTCAAGGAGCTAAAAATTTAAGGATTTTAAAGGAAAAGCAATTGACCTAAGATATCGTGGAATGCATTAATTGATAATAAAAGATTTAAAAGATTACCAAGTTACATCATCAACTGCATGAAATCGTGTTAAATAGAACTGTCAGATTCATTTAGTTGGCTCCAACTAAACTGGTATTGAGGCGTAGTTGTTGGTCCTTCTATTACTTTACCAAAATAGATAACACAACTTTTAGGTTTTTTTTTTTTTTTTTTTTTTTTTTTTTTCATAATTGCATCTGGAATATTTATTATGAGAACTGTTCCTCCGATTGACCAATCATAATCGGGTTATACTGAAAAGGTCTAAACTTTGGGATCGGGAGTTTTGGATTATGGAACTGTGAAAGTGAGAATTCTAGATATGTTGGGAGTTACCTAAGGGGGTGTCTGATATGTAGGAATGAAAGGTTATGGATAGGAAAATAACCACTTTTCCAATGTTTGGTATGGTATAGCCAATGAAATTTGGGTAATGGATGATGATGATGATAGCCAATGAAATTTGGGTGATGGATGATGATGATGATGATGATGCAAGCATTTTATTGTTTGTTGAGACTGACACCTAGGTCATTTTGGCGACAGTTATGTTGTTTTTTGTTGGATCCATAATAATTGCTAGAGCCAATCAATGACGCTCTCTTGTTGGATGTTCAGATTGCAGATTTGAATGAGAAAATAGACCGAAAAAGGGTGGAAAGAATGTCCAGACCAGAGGTACGCTGTGATAGCAAGTTACTTTATTTTCCTTCATGTGGCAATTTATTCTGTATCTAACAATTGATGATGATTCAATGGGATTTTTTTTAGAGCGCGCTTCAATTGATATTCTGGTCTTCTGCATACTCATTGAGCTGCCACTTACTAGTTTATTTGATTATAGTTATATTTCAGGTGCTACTTGTGATGTCAATAATTTTTTTTTACTATTTTTTCCCAAAATTCTTTTGAATTGAATTATGTCTATGCATTGTCTATATAAGTCTCATCTCAACTTGCACAACTGAGATGCTCAGTATCACGTTTTTGGGCAATCCTTTCCTTACAAGACAGTTTTCAAAGATGAGTTATGCAGCTTATGCTCATTTTCCGTTACATCACTTACATGCGAGTTAAACATGTGCACGCGCACGCGTTCTCAGTTTTTCGTTGTCAAATCTTGGAAGTTGGAAATATAGACTTGTATCTAGTTATCTTCTTGGTTTTGTTTGCTTTTGATTTTTCTTGATAGTTTTTTTTGGTTACATGGTGGTGAAAGAAGTTATGAACTTGTACAGATAGAGGACTTCTTCAGCTTCAGGATTATGATACAATGATATTGCATCTATGAATTATGAGCTGGATTCTTGTTTTGTAAATTGCATGTCAGGTGGACATCGTACCATTAGAGGTGGAGCAAAGGCCGCAATCTGCCACTTGGGTGGCAGACCCTTTAGGACAAACTCAACATGGTATAGTAATCCTTTTGCTTGATTGAGAAATCTCAACACGGCGAGGAGTTCTTCCCTTATATATTGATTTATTTTGTGTGTGTGTCGATAGTGTGTATAAGTATAACAAATTTGGATAGTAAGGAATCTTTATGCTATATTTGTACGTATGATGATCGAGTTTGTGATGTCACTCAGAAAATATCCTTAATGCCTGAAAGATAGAATATATAATAGATAAGGAACAAATCCTCTTTTTCAACTTAGTCTGCTTTGCAACTAATAAGCTCAATGATCATATTTTTGTAATTTACATGCTAATTTCAATATAAGAAGATGTTAAATACATAACATGTTTGCTTGAAATTAATGGCCTCTTTTTCTGAGACAGTAACATAATGATTGCTGATTCTCCTAACAGTATATGTAGATTCTTAATTGGATGGTATCTTGAATTCCATGAGTTTTAAGCTCTTCGACTTGGAGGAGCTTTGGATGGACTAGTTCCACCCTTCTTGTTCAAGTTTTTCTAATCTTTGGGCCCTTTTGGAGATTTCAATGAAGTGTTTCTTTGATATAATAATCACTTTCTGCCAAATGTGCTTTTTGGGCCTCAGTAAATAGTTACAAACATTATTGTATAGATCAATATGAGGATTACCTGCAGAAGCCATTGACCTTATTTAATTTCTTAAGAGTTAAAAACACTGAATCCAATATCTTTATCATCCTCAAGAGCCTTAGATGTTTTTAGCATATAATGGTTACAATATGCTCTATTATAGCCTTGAGGGAGAGTCATTCAACTCCCACAATAAAAAACAATTTCCGGCAAATTGATAAATAGTTTAGAGGCCCATTCGTTAAGTTAAATATCATGATATGAAATGAGACACATAATGCTTCTAACATCTAAAGGCTCCATTTTTATTTATTCTTTTTATTTTTGCTACCGTCGATAGAACTGCAACAGTTCTTACCAATGCAGACGGCACACTCATATCTTTACAGATTTGTAGCAAACCTTTAGCCATTTAGTGCATGGTAAAAAATATTCCCAACTTCACGATTTAAACAACATAAACATAGCCTCAGTCCCATATTAATTGGGGTCGGCTACATGGATCAAACTCTTTCATTGTGCCCGATTAAATAAAATGGATTAATAGATATAAGATAATATGTGTCCTTTTTTTGGTGGTCAACTTATTGTTATTTATTTGATGACTAATCTTGCAAGACTCCACCTCCATTGAATGAAAAGTGCCAACACTGGGACGTTAGGAGCTCAATATGAATCCCCCCTGTTTTTTTGGTGTTCAGATCATAGTTATTAATTTGATGGCTCATCTTGCAACACTCAATAGAGTGAAAAGTGCCAATGTCATGATGTTAGCAAGCTCATTTAATATTTTATGTTTATGCAGGACAGTTTTTTGGCTCAAGTTCTGGTAGACGAGGATCCTCTCATTGCTATTTTTTGCTAGAGGTATTTTTTGTTGTTTTCTGTCAAACACTTATATTCTTTCAAGTTTCAACACTTTGGACTTAAAACGCTTTACATGAGTATCTCTAGCTTTTGTATTGCATTATGGTTTTGTCTTTTGCTAACTTTCTGGTGGAAAGTTGATTGCATTCTTCTTTTTGTAATTATATGTTTTGTCTTTTAACAATATTAGTAATTTAGTATTCTGAAAACTACAAGCCTATTAACATATTTATAAAAATGAAGACTAATTGGACTTGTAAACAACTATTCATTTAGTCAAATAGGCTCCTGAAGCATTTAAGACTTCTTATTTAAAGTACAAGCAATAAATTACAGTCTTAATTTAATTCAGGACTTGTACATATTATAGAAGTTAAAAATTCTAATCAGTCTTGAGACTAGATATAATCGAATGTATCTGACAGTAATTCTTCCTGGCTTGAAGAACTGACCTGGCGAGACAAATTGTTTATTGTTTAAAAAATAAAATCATGAGCCTTCCACTTGAGTAGGAGGCTGTCAAAATCCACTACTACACAAATTTGGATGGGTAATAACTAATAAGTTTCCTTGAAATCAAAACTGAATCTTGCAGATGTCATCGTGTAATGAGCAATCTTGACGTGAACAAATAAAGCATGCTTAGCCAAATAAGAATGTGTTGAAATATCATCTGGCACGCATTCCATAGTTGTGGTTCTATGCTGAGTTTGTGACGTCTGTATAGTAACACCAGATAAATTTCATGAAATGCATCTACATATCTAACATTAAAAGAGGTCTGATCAATGTAAGATACTTCCTGGAGCAACAGATAACTTTTGGCATATGTTTGGAAGTTGATGTAGAATACAAGGTCAAGAAATCAACATCATCATCAACTATGTGATTATTCCATGCATGGCCTTCTTTACTACTTCTTTAAGCACATGATTATCCATGGGTTCAGGAAAACCAATTGGCTGTCTATGTGACCAGTTATCAAAGCTAACACCCAGAAATATCTTCTCCAAAATGATCAATGCCTATGCCTTCTATTGTGCTAATTATATTTAGTCTTGATATCAGGAACCTGCTTATGCATAAATGTAAAGAAGATGTAGAAAAATTAGTGCGAGAGAGGCCAACTGCATGCCATTGTTCAATAATCACTAAACATGCTCTTAAATAGAGACTAATTAGACTTCTAATAATCAAGAAGTCCTTAATTTAACTAGACTTCTAAGGCATAGTCAACTTTTTATTCGTAACGAACTGTTAGCTATATTGAACGCTTGAATTAACAAAAAATAATTTAAAACTTGAAATGAAAGTCTCATATTTGGAAATGATTTCTACCGAACGTTTTTCTGTAGCTTGGTACTGTTATTTGTTCCTTTAAGCAAGCAGATTTGTGCAGTTTTATGATTTAAATTTATGCTAGTGGAACTGGATTTTCATTTATTTACATATTCATTTATATTAACTGTTACCTTAAGTTTACACTAGACTTGTCTTAACATTTACAGGATGAGTTGGTGGTAGATGGTGCTCGGGTGTTTGATATGGATGCTGATGGTAAAATTCTCATTCTTGCACGAAGGCTTCCTGGAATGGGTGGAACACATTTGCTTACAAAGGTAAAATATCTGAGTCAAGCATGCAAGTTAAGTTCCATGGTTACACACATGCATTTGTAATGATAATTCACTTCATCTTTGAATCTTTCTAAATTCTTTTTGTTACAGATAAGTTTGATGTATCCATATGACAGTGAGAATATACCTCTTGCCCCCAGTATCAAAGCTGTTAAGGATCTGCGTGTCTCCCCTTGTTCTGGTAGACTTGCTCTGTTTGCTTCATTGGGAAAGAAATTATCTGTTCTAAGGTGCTGGTCTAATCTACTAAGGAATTTCCCCTCATGTAAAGAAAATATCTTTAATTGCTATTTTTCTCTTTAACATCTTTTTTTTCAACTTGTTTCAGCTTAGAGAGCAATAACATCGTCCTTTCATATGATTTGCCGGTAATTTTCGTTACATTGTTATGTATGTTGAGTTAATTCTTGTTCGTCTGACACTGATAGTTATTCAATAGGTAGAATAAATCTTTTCAGCGTTAGTATGCATTATAAAAGGTTACTCGTTGAAGCAAAAATGAATAAAATGCTTTATAAACAGTTTTTTCTCTATATCTTCCTGCTTTTGTTTGGTACTGAATAATAGTATCTTTGCAGATTAAGCTAAATTTGTCTTAAGTCTTAATTCATGTAGAGCTGTTACAAGCAATTGAAACAACCTATTTTGAGCTAGGATATGTAGAATTTTGATTTGCAAGCGTCAACATGAAAGCTTTCTGCAGTGTCTTTCTAGTGTTTACTATTGGTACGGTTAGTTTTAGTCATCTATATGTGTTCCTTGATGCTACTTTCTGTCCTTAAGCTTGAAAGTTTTGGCGGTGACGGTTAAGTGATTACTGTTGATATCTTTCATTCGAATCAAGTTATTGATCATCTAGATGTATTTCTAGATGATCGCTTTCAATAAGAAAACTTTATACAGTGACTTTTAAGTGGTTACTATTGGCACAGTTTTGTTTCTAAAATCTAGACGACGTGTTTTGATTATGACTGGTGATGCTTCGCTTGCTTATTTGTTGGTAATTTGGTGTTCTTGCTTATTTCTAGATAATCACAAAAAATGTACTAAAATGAGAAAAATAAGTTCTTGAGTGGTCAGTAACTTGATGAACTTTTGTGCCATAAAATCAAGGACCTCCTGAATAAGTCTGTTATTTTTTCCCAGGCTCCTGCATGGTCATGCTCATGGGATAACAATAGTTCATATCATATATATGCTGGATTACAGGTTCCGTTCTCTTCACTTTTCATCTATCTGTGCTTTTGAAATTGGTCAATATTCTTAGCTCTCTATTTTTTCCCCTTAGGATCAAACCTATCTAAGTCTTGTTATTGATGTATTATATTCTTTTTTACAGAATGGCATGGTTCTAGTGTTCGATATGCGCCAAACAGCAGGGCCCTTGGAATCAATAAGTGGCTTAACTTGCCGTCCTGTTCACACAATTCACTCTCTTGCACATTACCCTTGTCTGCCTTCTGGTGTTAAAACCATACTCACTGCTTCTGCAATTGGTCCATGTGTGTGGAAGACTGGCGGTGTAGGAGAACGGTTAGTCATTGCTCTCAAAAACTTAAATCTTTTTTATGGCTCTCATGACCGAACTAGTTATAACTTAAAAAAGTTAAAACTCTGCAAGATTTTTATCTTAGGAATTTATGTATATTAACCTCAAAAGTGCTTTATGAGTCATAAACTCACATTGCTAACAGTATTCAATAATTTCATGTTGAATTCCAATACAAGATATAGGTCTCGAATGCAAAGAATTTGGACAAATCTCCTCTTGTTTGTTCTTCATTAAAAAGGAAAAAAAAAAAGGTTCTTTTGGATACATTTTAAATTCAATCATGGAAGAAATGGATTAGGAGCTTTTCGCTCACACATTAGAGGATTTTAAACACAAGTTTACAAACCATTTTTTAAGCGTAATATAAAATGTATATTGATATATCCAAAGTTAGAAGGATTTTAAAGGCCTAATAGTCAAATATGTCCTAACCTTTCAAGGTTTTTGCAAAAATATTTTAACCTTTTGATTTCGTACAAATTGTATGATTGCTTGTCATTATTTAGTGCATCACCCTTGGGAACGTGACAAATTTGCACACATTTGGGAATATTATTTCAAATGTTGAAATGAGTAACGTACTCAAGTGACCGTTCATCTCTTTCATTGTGACATGACGCATAATAATGTCAATCGAGGATAAAATTTGCGATGAAAAAATTAGAATATTTTTTTTTGCCAAAATTAAAAGGCTAGTATATATATATTTGTCTATTGCACTATTTTGAATGTCTGACTGTAATTGAGATTTTAAAAACTGTATTGGAAATGTATTGATTTCCAAACCAAATGGAAAAGGAGTGCTGGGTTATTTTGCTTCCTCTGATTAGGATTTCAGTGAGGTTCACTACAGGTAAATCATAAATGTGACTCTGAATGATACTTAATTTTCTCTTGTTTTACCTTTTATCCCTTATTTTTCATGAACCGGTGGAGTTGCTCTCGAATTAGACTCTGATAGGATTTGTTGCTGCTAATCTTGTCTCTTTCTAATTTTTAGAACTTTAATTGCTTGGAACTCGCGATGACTTAACAAGGAACTTGAAACTCAAATATGACTTTTGTAACTGCACTGACAATATTTGTAATGATTTTTTTTGGTTGTAGGCCATTCCTTATCCCTGAAGTGGGGAATGAAGGGGTGTGCATATCACTTGCATATTGTCCTTCGAGCAATGGCATCGTTGCTTCATATCGTCCGCAAGTTCGGACTGCTTTTGATATTGTTGGTTCACAATTGCCACTGTCACAATCACCCTCTGTTTTAGGGCAAGGAGTACGGGGCTCTCATGTTGCTATCAAGAGGGTAAATGATGGCTGCTATCAGAAATTGGGATCTACATCTGCCAATGTTAATGATGTTCGAATGTCAAAATCTGCAATTGTTACCTTGGGGAATTGCAACCCATTGTTTGCTTATGGGGATGAAATAACTCATGGATTGTGTTTGTCGGAGGTGCCATCATTAAGGGTTATTCAGAATTTGAAGCCACATGAGCATC
Organism: Stephania cephalantha; assembly: GCA_039657325.1. Classification (NCBI taxonomy): domain Eukaryota; kingdom Viridiplantae; phylum Streptophyta; class Magnoliopsida; order Ranunculales; family Menispermaceae; genus Stephania; species Stephania cephalantha. The sequence continues at coordinate 53,520,839 of CM077572.1, forward strand.
CTATCCTGGATGTGAAATACGGTAGCTCCCAGGGCACAGGTTTACTTGGTTGTGTGAGTGAGGATAGACTGCAACTATTCTCAGTGAATCCCTCATGAAAAGGTAACTGTACTGTGGAATTTCTAAGTGGGTTTGCAGTAGAAGCGTGTGTATGTGTGTGATACTTCATACTTGGTTGGCTTTATTACTTAATGGACTTGTGTAGTTGTAAAAACATTTTAGATGTTACTTCTAAAATTACTGAATCTTCTTTGCTTTTTTTTTTTTTTTTTCTTCTGGTTTGCAGGTTAATGCAACATGTGAAATAACGATGGCTGACATGGTAGATATTTATTCTTCTAATCGTTTATGTTCTGAATTGTGATTTCTATGGGACGTTGAACATGCTTATTTTTGTATTTCATGCAGATTGTGCGAAGAAAGGTTTGCCCCACGCCTTTTTTGCATGCGAGGAGCAAGTCCATTCAATGTAAGTTCGAATAAGATACCTTCTAGTAGGATGTTGTAATAATTTGTTCAAATTTGAATTTATTCCGATATTTAAGATGAAATATTGTATTTTAACTGAAACATATCTAAAATTTTTGATAGTAGTAGGAGGTATCAGCCGGTAGGCGTTATTAGTTGTTAATAGTTTGATCTACGTGTACATAGAGAAGGCCTGCATTTTGTTCCCTCATTGTGCTATAAATTTCAACTGTCCATTTCCACCAGTTTCTTCTTGTTGTTGTCTCCATTATTGAGTTTAGAGGTAACTTGTCTTACTCTCTTTTCTAAATCCAAATTGAAATTGGAGAAATGCGAAAATGAATAATCGAAGATTGATTATAAACTGATAATGTGCATCATAATGGTCCCTTGTCTAGTTTCTGAGTTTCATTGACTAAGCTTTTGAATTTCTTTCTTTGATTGGTGGTATTGGATAGTGAACTTCTAAATTCTAATCATCTATGCGAGAACATAATCTGTCGAAGCACACATTTTCTCCATATTGTACTTTCCCTGCACTTTGTCAAGATCTCTGATTCTTGTGTTAGCCATAACAAGGTGAGTAGTGAGGAAGGTTTTTATAAGGATTACAGATTTAGAAAAATTCAAGAAAAAAATTGGGTAGACAAAGCATGTTCATGGTGATCAAATCTGTATGTGCACTTGTTATCCAATTATTTTAAGTTGCTCTCAACCCTATCCATAAAAATGCCCACAAATGGGTCATGTATGCACCTTTATTACTGTAATGGATGAATGGTTGGGACCATACTCAACATCTTAGTGCCATGCAGGGCTTTGTCAAGACCCACACCAATTGCTTGGCAGCAAAAATCTTGCTTGAACCATGTTCTGTATGTTTTTATTTTAGGGAACATTCCATCAAGTTTACATGCATGAAGGCCTGTACTTGCATCTACTTCCATGCTTTTTATGCAGCTTGTATATCTTTTGGTCATAAAGCATTTCTCATAATACCCTAAAGTTGCCACGGTTGAAAAAGGAAAGATCAATCATTCTTTCTTTTTAGTTCTTTTTGATAAATGTGGCCCGTTCGTGCTTACACTCGAGTAATCTTATGAGAGACGGTCGGACGCCCTCACCTTATGACCTGGAGGAGTATGGAGAGATGAATATATTTGAAATTGGATGAGAGGATTCGATCCCACTACTCTGTGATTACGAGTACGTCTTAGTAACTTTACAACCGCATTATTTTTATCAGGTGCTCTTTTTAATCCTTGATAACTGTCAGGCTAAATCTAAAGTTCGGTATTATTTTTAAGTGTCCAAAAGATGTAGGAAAACGAAATGGTCTTATTGCTTGCCTAACTAATTTCTATAAGATTATGTGGTTGATTTTGAATGTTTAAATACATAAAAAAATCTCTTTTTAAAAATAAAAAATATATAAAAACCTGTGGTTTTATTGCTTAGCCAAATAATTAAATTAGGATAAGGTTTAAGTGGTTGAATTAAATGCCAATTATATAGAAATATGCATGATTTTTTTTGTGCAGCCAACTAATTTGGATAAGCCAAAAGGGGAGGGTGGGAATGACAAGTGTGATATCATGCTATATATGGCTGTTTCGTATAATATTGGTTGTTTGTTATGATGATTAGTTTTAATAATTTTAGAATAGGTTTTAGCATTATTATCTTTTCAAACTTATTTTAATTCACAGTTTGTTTAGTATGTGAGAAATCTTTTTTGGGTTTCTAATAATAATTTGGCTGTGAAAAGTCAAGAACATATTTGAGCAACTTTGGCTTTTAAACTTATTTTAATTTAGTGAGTACTGTTTGATCACTAATTTATATAATATAAAGAAATTGAGGGTTTTTAACTTAAACTTTCACTTCAAAAATAGTTTCTTTCAACTCAATAAAAGCCCTATCACATCAACTATATGAAATACTAACCAATCAATGTCCTCGCATAGAGGTTGGAATACACTTATTGTTCCTCGAGTACAAATCTTCTAATAATTTTTTAAAATATATCTATTCTTGAATAATTAGGGGTAATCTTCGACATCACAACATAAAAAAACATAAATATTAAATATAATTCACAATTTTCAAATTTATATATATCAATCTTTTCTCTGAGAGTAGATGTGTAAGGCACAAACAAACAAATATGCATGTTGTGTGAACATGGATCAAATGCATGAACTTACAATAAATAAGCTTATATGTAGAAATTACAATTGAGTACAATCAAGCCAATCCCATTCCTTTGGCTTCATCACTCATATCTCCCTTTCCTTTATTATTCTTTTCTCTCACAAATCACAATCTTTTGTTTTTATTATTCTTTTTCTTTAATGTATTCACCAATCCCAATTATTACACAAACTGTTGCACACCACTAATCACATAGTAACACAAACCAACTCAAACTTTCAAGTCTTGGAGGCTTGGATGCTGAACTACCCTTAACTTGGATTCAACTGAATTCACACTTACCATCTCAATACACCCCCTTAAAGTTCACAAGAAATGTGAAAATTGAGTGACTGATTGTGCACTCTTAATGAGAATAACACTCTGGTGTCTGAGAATGGTCTCTTCTCCAGTCCTTGCAGTAGTCATACACCAAATAGTTGTTCTGAGCCCATTGCATTGCTTGGTACTGTTGGCCACTCAGGCCACCAGAGGGCGACGGCGAGGCTGAGACTGCGTGGCATGAGGCCCCTGCATCCGCCCTGCATCCGCTGAGCTTGAAATTCGTGTACCTACCGATGAATGGCTGGTAGTGATAATCAGCTTTGTATTTACCATCCTCAGTTGCCCATGATGAAGCATCCCATATGGAGCCATACGCCCACATTGGCCTTGTTGGGAATGTGTAGTCACTCTTCCTAGGGTACCTCCTTATGGGGATGTCATCAACAAAGAATCTGAACAAAAAGTTTAAACAAATTGAGATTTTGTTGAACTTAATATGTAAAGATGTGTTATCACTTTTTGATTGAGAGCAGTACTTACATGATCTCATTAGGACTCCACAGCATACCATAATTGTGAAAGTTCTGTGTTGGATCAAACCATAGGTGAAACTTCATCTCTCTTCCTACAATCCTCCCATCTCCACTTCCTCTGATGTAGACATTGGTCTGCAAAGTGTAAGGCTTGCCCGGTGTCGTTCCGAGGAACTCTATATCGATTTCGTCGTGGTTTCCGGGGTGTTCTTCATTGTTTGAGAGCTGCATAACCCCAATCCAAAAAACCCATATCAGTATTCAATACAATAAATCAGTGCCAATGCAATAAATCAGTCCTGAACTTTTGATCATGAACACACATAAAATGAAGTTATAACTCCTGCAGTGTAACCAGGATGAAGCTTCATGGCAGCACCAAAGTACCCTGATGTGAATGCAGTATTTGACTTGAACCCACTTCCTGAATTCACAAAATAAGCAAGAAAACAATCAAATTCTCAACACCCATTAAGTAATTTAGTGAGTTCAATCAATGAAAACCAAAAAAAAAAAAAAAAAAAAAAAAAAACACTAATTTTTGAGTTGTTTTACACTAAGAGAGACTTGACCACCTGAGCTACTATCAAGCCAAATTGTGAGTGTGTTTTGATCAAATCTTTGATGCTGAGCTCCCCAAAGATTCCTAAACCCCTGATAAAACCCAACAGTCCTAAACTTTGAAGTGGGACTGTAACCAGGTGAAGGTTGAGCATTGGTTGAACAAAGCATGAAAATTAGAGAACAAAGTGTGACAAGCAGAGCAGCCATAATGAAGAAAAAGAAAAAGAGAGAGAGAGACTATTGGGAAAGTTAAGGGACTCTGTTCTTAAATGCAGAGTAGAGAGAGAGGTGTGTGTATTTTGAGAGTGGATGGCAGTACAATTGATATAAATAAGGAAAGATAGGTAGGCTCATTGTACAAGAAAATGTGATAAGGAGGTTGATGGGAAGTTATGTGAACGAAAATAAAATCAAACAGTTGGTTATTGTTTATGGAAAGAATTGCGTTAAAAGTGACATAAGTTTTAATTAATGAGTAACACAGAAAGTAAGAAAAAAGTGTGCATGACTTGCATGGCACACAAATCATTTATTGATGAAAGTTACTTCTTAAATTGGTTAATTTCCTTTCCACTCTAAGCAACCAATTGGGGCCCAAGTGTTAAGAAAATACAAGGAAGAGAATAATTTAGAAACATTTAAAGTAAAAAGAGGTGAATGATTTGCATGGCTTGCCAAGTTAATCTAATTTAAGTTCACACTGATTTCACTATTTGATGTATTGGAGATTTTAGCTTGCGAGATTTAGTTAGAAACATGGGATTAGACAGTGGTATCATCAAGAGTTTCTAATTACTTTCCTATCAAATTTCGAGTTATTTATATTCATGTAGGCTATCAATAATTGTTGGAGATGTGTATAACGAAATAATAATGGTATGTCTCTTTTTCATGATAAGTAAGACAATCAATCAATTTAGAGACCCTTTTATTGCTGAGATTTATTTAGAAGTCAAGAGTTGGGACGCATTGGTTAATAGAGATTTAAAGGACTTGGAAAGCACATCGTAAATTGCATTAAATTAAGCACGTACAATATATAAAAGAGTTTGATTAATGTAGTCGATCACAACTAATTTAGAGTACAAGCTTTATTGTTACGTAGTAGTCAAGACAACTTCAAAAGAATCAAAACCATTTCGTAGTGTAGATGTACAAATTAACATATGAACAGTAAATACTCGAACCTTCAAACTTTTAAAGAGCTCGAGTTGTAAAATAGAAGACCTTTTGAAGGGAGACCTTCTTATCCTAAATTTTAAGTGATCTCCTTTTGATTTGTGCATATCATCTTTGCGCATGGCTATACTAATCTTCTTTGTATCGTATCATTCCAATTTTATTGAATGTCTCCAAAGAGAATAATATCTTTTTTATCATCTTAAATAGCCTTAATTCCATGTTGTTGATGATCATCTTACTCAAATTACCCTTAATTCTTACTACACTTAACTTTGTTTTGATTGAATTTCTATAGCTGATTGTGCGTGTGATTGATTGTTTCAAGTGAGTCTACATATATAGGAGGTTCCAAGTGATTGAAACTTTGAAAGCAATATGCATTACCATGGAAACATTAAATCAGTCTTATACACCTTTATTGCTTGGCAGCCTTATTGTTTTCACCTTTTTTGAGGCTTTTCAAAACTTTACTAAGTTTTGGTATCTTGATAAAATGTGGGTCATATTCCCAAGCTGACATAATGAAGCAAAACCACATTAATGCCTTAGACAATTTGAAGGTGAACGTTCTTGTGGGGTAGGTTCAGTACAGAAAAATGGCTCCTTGTGGTGGTTAGTTTGCATTATTATAGCAACATAAACTAAGAAAAATAGGTGGTCATTAATTTCTTCCTTGATAATATAGGGATATTATAATAGGGGTTGGAGTTAGGACAAACAGAAAAAAATAAAAATAAAAATGAAATGATGATTAGTTATGCAATGACATCAAATAGAAACGAATATTGTTTATTTGGTTGATAAGAAGAGAATCTAATGCGATTACAAGTTAAGATATATATGTTTAGATTCAATATATTTAATTAGAGGTCTCGAGTTAGAGTCTTGATAATATAATGAAATCACGTTGGAAGACTTCATATCTTTATAAGCTTTACAGGAGGCCGGTTCAAATTAGTTGATCAGGATCAGATACACGGTCTAAGATTAGTTGATCATCTATATCGTGTAGGGATGATCAAAAAACAAAAAAATAAATAATAAAGATTAGTATCTAAACAAAGAAAAAGAGGGAAATAATTATAGATCATAGGTCACCTATATATATATATATATATATATATATACACACACACTATTGCATGTCTTTTATATTAATTGAAAATGATATCTTGTTTTATGTAAACCATTAATAGGGTTTATACTTTAAATTATATGAAATCATATTAATTTATTTAATCTATTAATTATATAGTATGTGATTGAACCAAAGCACTACATTTCTATGAATTTATGATCAAGTGCTATTCTTAATTACAAGTGGGTCTCTTGTAATGAATATCATATATAGGAGTGCTCTGCTGATCTTGGTAGGTTAACTACATAGTCTACATGTCCCCCCACATAAGGTACATTTTGCCCTTAACAATAATAATAGGTGTCTTAACAAATGTATTCAATTAATTGGTATCCTATATATGACTTTGAATGGTATAACTGAAGTTGCACTAAATGCAATTGAATTTCAAATTGTCAATGTACCATATGCAAAAAAATATTGGTCTAGTATAGGTGCATAGTCAATAGTCTCATATATATTGGTGGAGCCTCTTTTATGGACTCAAAATGGGACAAAATGTCATGCTTTAGTGCAGGGTCGGCTGGCCATGTTCCCCTTCCATGACCCACCAAGCAAATAAAATACACTAACCATGGATATATATATATAATATATGTCCACATATATATGGAAATTAAGCTTTTGTAACAATAACATGCATGGACGTCCTAACAAACAGATTAAAAGGTACAAGGACAATTGTGTGTACCTTCCCATACCAACAGGACTAGGAGTCATGTTAGATTATATGATCAATAAATTACAAATTCCAACCAACTATTGTCTTGGTGTAAGGATTGCGACATTTTAGTTATTCACTTGTGCCTCTATGAAATTTAAAGTTCGAATCTCCTTATTTTTCAAAGTACATCTTTTATAAGGTAGGGCTTATCTCGTGTGGAACAGTAAATATAATTCTGATTACTTAAGTATCAAAAATAAAATAAAATTACAAATTTCATCTTCAGATTTGTCATAATCAACATGTACGATTTTTTCTCAAGAAGGGGAAAAAAAGTACTCCCTCTAATTTACTTTCCATTGATATTTTTTAATGTTGTTTTAATTTTGGGATGGCCCAATAAGCATTTTTTTTTTCGGTTTATGGATTTTAAGTAAATACTATTATAAGTAAATTACGAATTATGAGGTTCTCCCTAATCAATTAAGAAGAAAAAGAAATGACAAGGAAACAAAAGCAATGAAAATGACTAATAACAGAGTATATCAATATACTAATTAATTAATTCCTAACCAAAAGAAATTATACTAATTAATAGATTGGCATTTCGTATAGGCATGCAATTCACAAAAGCTAGTAATAATTAATATTAGCAAGAATCGGTTTAATGTATAATACAAAAGATAAGTTCCATGCATATAATCTGTTCTTGTTCACCCATTATCTAGCCAAAAGTGATATAGTTGTCTTATCAATCATTCTGATTAATTAAGCACCAAATTCATAATCATACATACATCTAACTAGCTGAAAAAAAAATAAAAAATCATACATTCAAAATGAACTAAATTCATTTTATTTTTGCTCCCCATTCCTCCATATAGTACTTGAGAAACCTTAAGCACCGTTGCTTCTTAGGGTTTCGGCTATCAGAAATCTTTTTCTTTTTGAAACCTAAAATGACACATTGATCGTTACTAACCCAATTTATTATAACATTTCAATGAGTGAAATAGAATAAATATTACAGTCCATATTAAAGTATGAAACTATCTTACTTAAAATAAGGTCAACTACCCCATTAAAAGGGACAAATACCCTACTAAGAGAGAATTCTATTAAGATTCAATACAAAAAATAGCAAAACAAATAAAAGAAAGATGAATCAAGATATCATTAAGGAAAGTGCTTATAACATCTCTATAATTAATACACTTTTTTTTTTTTATTTCAATGAGAGTTAACTCACGACTTCCTTAAACTTTACATCATTCCCACAAGAATAATACACTATATATCTCGACGTACGTAACATGACCGTACCTGGTGAATTTAGACTTTGGAGAGTCCTTGTAACATTTCTCAATTTATTAATGAAGAAAGGGAGTGGGTGGAAAAGAGGATTATTGGGGTTTTGTCGGTAATCATAGTTTGGTATTTGAGTGATATTTGTTGATTCGCATTTACGTGGAGGGTTGACGTGGATGATTTGTTGAATTGATTGAGCATGAAATATGAAATATGAAATATGTGAAAGAAACGTATATTTTGAGAATGTGTGCTAAAAGACAACTTCTCTGCCGACACCTCTCCAGTGCCTCTGCCCATTAAACTAAGCCTAAGCCCCCTCTCTTTGATTTTTCCATGTATTCATCACCTCACCTACATCAAAACTTCAAATATAAATTCAACTTGCATGGATATATACATGCCTTTATATATAATATATATGGAACCGCATTTATGTTTCAATGTTTGGCACAGTTTATATTAGTATGCATGAGAGCCATTTTATTTGATGATCATATAATCCATTGATTAATCGCATGGATATGTTCATTATTCAATCTAATTAATCTTCTGAAAAAAAATCTAATTAATCTGATCCAATACAGTATTGATCGATATAATTATTGGATACATATGAATGAAAAGAAGTTAAATATGCATGAAACGGTACATGCATGTCATCAATACAAATCTATATATATATATATATATATATATATATATATATATATATATATGTCATATATATAAAAGCACGAATCACAAATTTTTGAGTGGTAATGAAATTTACCTATTTGCCCATATTTTTTTTTTTTTTTTCATCTCCAAATCAACATTTTCTTGTCTCCAAATCAAACTCTTAACTCCTTATCAATCCACCACACGTTTATTTTTTTTATTTTTTTTTAATCTCCAAATCAATCCCGACTCATTCTCATCAATCCAATACAAGGTTTTCTCTTTCTCTCAGTCTTCAATCAATCACTCTCGTGTTCAGGACGAACTCCTTCTCATCAATCCAATACACGGAGACGGAGATGTTGATAAATTGAGGGAGACTTCTAAATTGGAGTGTGCACTTGTTTCTGGGGCAAATCGGTTTATATAAATATTGTATCTGTTGAAAGCTTGAATTGCATGCCGCCATTTGATACATTTTAAGGGGGTGCATACCACTGGTCATCATCTTCATCATTCTCACCCAAACCCACATTGTTCTTCCCCATATATATATCTCGGTTGGAGATCAAATTCAAGGAAAGTCGTGAGTGTTGGTGGCGTTGTTGAAGAATAGTGATAGTGAGATAATATTTCAATTTTTGATTTTAATGATTGTGGGACTGGTTTTGTCTATGAATTCGAAATTGGAATTGGGAGGGGTTGTTGTGGTTGGTTGTTATTGATTGTGTGATGAAGATAGGAGAAGGTTCGGTTTTATATATATAAACAGTGAAGAAGAGAGAATCCGAGAGGGAGAAGAAGAAGGTGGGGGTTGAAGAAGAAAGTGGTTTGAAGAAGGTGTTGGGGGATGGAACAAATCCAAAACCCAGAAGAAATTTGAATGAAAAATTTTTTGATTAATCATGTGAAAAAAAAGGTGTCTAAAGCTTTAATCTCAACTAATTCAATTATTTACATTCATAATTTCAAAGTTATCATTTCTATCTATAGAGTTTGAGGTAAAGATTGAACTTTATGTACAATTCTACGGAATCTCCACAAGCAAGTGTTTACAAATTGATGGGTCAAACCACTTGTGTTTTTTTTTTCTTTGTTTCCTTTTTTTTTTTGATGAAGTAATGTCATAGCATGACTAGCTTATTTTTTCATTCAAGTTTTATCTCAATCACATTAGAGAATATTGATAAGCTAAAAAAGGTATTTGTATTTCTAATTTTAAAATCTTAATTACAATTTTGAATTTTATTAATAAATTCTTAGAAATTAATTCTCGCGAGCGAGGCGAGCGGGTCAATCGTAGCACGTCCTGAAACTAGTATATATATATATATATGCATGAAACGGTACATGCATGTCATCAATACAAATATGTATATATATATATATCATATATATAAAAGCACGAATCACAAATTTTTTAGTGTTAATCAAATTTACTTATTTGCCCATATTTTTTTTTTTCATATCCAAATCAACATTTTCTTTTGTCTCCAAATCAAACTCTAACTCCTTATCAATTCACCACACGTTTTTTTTTTGTTTCTTATCTTCAAATCAATCCCGAACTTCTTATCATCAATCCAATACACGGTTTTCTCTTTCTCTCAGTCTTCAATCGATCACTCTCGTGTGTTCAGGACGAACTCCTTCTCATCAATCCAATACACAAACTCCTTCTCATCAATCCAATACACGAGACGGAGAGGTTGATAAATTGATGGAGACTTCTAAATTGGAGTGTGCACTTGTTTCTGGGGCAAATCGGTTTATATGAATATTGTATTTGTTGAAAGCTTGAATTGCATGCTACCATTTCATACATTTTAAGGGGGTGCATACCACTGGTCATCGTCTTCATCATTCTCACCCAAACCCTCATTGTTCTTCCCTATATATATCTCGGTTGGAGATCAAATTCAAGGAGAGCTGTGAGTGTTGGTGGTGTTGTTGAAGAACATTTGAAGATGAGATAATATTTCAATTTTTTATTTTAGTGACTGTGGGACTGGTTTTGTCTATGAGTTCGAAATTGGAATTAGAAGGGGTTGTTGTGGTTGGTTGTTGATTGTGTGATGAAGAGAGGAGAATGTTCGATTTATATATATATATATATATATATATATATATATATATATAGTGAAGAAGAGAGAATCCGAGAGGGAGAAGAAGAAGGTGGGGGTTGAAAAAGAATGTGGTTTGAAGAAGGTGTTGGGGGATGGAACAAACCCAAAATCCAGAAGAAATTTGAATGAAAAAAATTCTAATTAATCATGTGAAAAAAAGAATAAGGTGTCTAAAGCTTTAATCCCAACTAATTCAATTATTTACATTCATAATTTAAAAATTATCATTTCTATCTATAGAGTTTGAGGTAAATATTGAACTTTATGTACAATTCTACGGAATCTCCACAAGCAAGTGTTTACAAATTGATGGGTCGAACCATTTGTGTTTTTTTTTTCTTTGTTTCATTTTTTTTTTTTTTGAGGAAGTAATGTCCTAGCATGACTAGCTTGTTTTTTCATTCACATCTTATCTCAATCACATTAGAGAATATTGATAAGCTAAAAAAGGTACTTGTATTTCTAATTTTTAAATTTTAATTACAATTTTGAATTTTATTAATAAATTCTTAGAAATTAATTCTCGCAAGCGAAGCGAGAGCGGGGGTCAATCGTGCGTAGCACGTTCTGAAACTAGTATATATATATATATATATACACACGTAAGTTCATATGTAATGGGTGCATGTTTGGTTTGGATAAATACAATGTTTATATGAAACGATACATGTTTGGTTTGGATAAATACATTGGTTTCTATGAAATGATACATGTATTGTATGGGTACGTTGGATATGGATTAGTTGTATACATGCATGGGATACAGTGGTGTCTCTTCAAAAGAATTGAATAGGTGTATCACACATTATAAATACTCCCTAACTTAATGGATAAATATAAATTTTTTTTTTCTCTCTCGTTAGTGAAATTCCTATTTTCTCTCCGGTCAGTGAAATTCATATTTTCTCTCCGGTCAGTGAAATTCCTATTTTCTCTCCGTGAGTACAATACTTTGATCTAATTGTTCCTCCAGTCTAAAGTGTTGTAGTCATAAGAACGTGATAGTTGTATTATGGGAGACAAGTGCTACCAACCGCGGACACAATTAATTTGCGGGGCATTATTGTCTTAAGGAGATATAGTATTAAACTCTAGCCTCAATTAACAATTTCGTCAATTCATCAAGTTTGGAGCATTTTCTGCATCAATTCAGCCATGACAACGCAAAGCGACGCAGTGGAGGTCATTGATCCCAATAAGCTTAAGCCAATACAAATATGCTCTACCTCTTCTGTCACGGCCCAAATCTCTAACCCCCGTTTTAATTCCTTCATTAGGATCCCGACCTTTGACGTGTGACCAACACCGTGATACGTGCACCGACCGAGGCATGTGGTCGAGGTATATTGTATTTTTGTATTGATGTATGCCTATTGTTATGTATTGTGTAGACTTACTAAGTCGGTTTGTACAGTTGTAGGCGTCGAGACGAGAGCGGGGACACGCCTCGAGTAGCGTGCGAGCCGGGGAACCGAGTAGTTAACATTTTGGTAAGTCTTATTTAATACTAATATGAAATAAGGAATTACTTATAAGCCTATGGTTGTGTTTGTTAATGTAAATAAAATTAAATGCCTATAGTTGAGTAAATTAAATGGAAAGCATAGGATTGGTCTAAAGATACACATTGGCATATCTAGGAACTAGGTGAGTAATGAAATGGTGTCACTTGAGCTTGAGTTAGTGGGAGTTAGTGGGATATATGGCAAGAGGTGGACAGTTAGATATTCCTCGAGATACATAAATCCATGGAGATCAAGGGCTAGGAATGAACATCACCTTAATATATAACATTAGTGATCAAACAACATGCAAACCAAATCACTCATTCATTTTAGCTGGAGAAGAAGAAAGAATTGCTGGAGATGAGTGAATCATCAAGGTGTTGAAGGAATCCATGGGAGTTGGTGAGAAATTCTCAAACTAGGGTGCTACATCAACTAGGTACACATCTTTTTAGTTGAAATTAGAACAAGTTCTGGTTTTAGGCTAATTTCAGATGGTAGATGATTGAGTATTTACAATTGATTTATATATTTGGATTCCTCATTTCAAGCTGATAATCCAGCTATATTGAAGTTCTTAATTTGATTTTGAAATCATAAAGATATGAATTTTTGAAGTTGCAACACCAAAACTAGAATTCTGCATATTGTATTAGAAATCAACCTGAGTAATTTGGTCATAATCTGCCCATTTTAGATCCAAATTTATCCAAACCAGTGGCATTTGAAAGCTTATTTAAAGGGGAATAACTTTGCTTAAACGAAGGTATTTTGATTCAAATGTTTTTATGTCCAAACATGCTATACAAATAGGTACTGGAATTAAAAAGGAAAGTTTTGAAACTAAACTTGTTAAGAGTATAACTCCCTAACTACTTATCTAAATGAGCTAATCTTTTAGTATGTTGTATTTGGGTATATTTTCTGCCTTGTGACCAAAAATCACATTTTTAGGAACTATAGATTAGGAGATATAGATTTTCTAAATTCGTTGGTCGGATTAAATTCCAATTAGACCTATCTTTAGTAAAATCATGACATCTATTTCATTTTAAATCAGAATTTTGCAAACTAAACCTTTCCGGAAAGCTAAGAGAGAGACCAACAACAATTGTATTAATGGAGGACTTCGATATTCGGACCATTTCATGCCTAAAAGTGCATTACAATGTATGACTGAAATTGAAACTTAATTTAGTCTTTAGGGGCTGATTTATGAAGATTGATTTAAAGTCTATTGAACCAATTTGAATACACAATAAACACCACTAAATTGAGCTTAAACCCACTATATCTGAACTAATGAGACACCAAACTCAGAAACCTAGGAAAATGGTACGGATAGCGAATACAAGATTTGAAGTATCGGGAGGCCAGTAAAGCTAAGACTTTACTTTGTTATTGTGAGTATACCCAATGACAACTTTACTTGGCATTTCATTTCTATTAATTGTTATCCTTGCATAGTCCTTTTGACTATTTTGCCTTTGTATTCTTATATTATGTGTTCTTTGTGTCTATGCTCAATTAATGAGTCTAGTTTGCATGATATCCATTCATTTGATTTGATTCATTGATTCTATCCCATGCTATGTCTATTCTTGTTGTTTTAAATGTGAATTGAATGATAAATAACATGTCATTAGGCTAGTGAATATCTTATAAATGTTTAACATGACTTGTATTCCTTATTTGTTTAGGTGTGTAGATGTGCATATGCCTTGACAATCCATACTTGGTATTTCTTGAAATTTTTAAAGTAGTTTTTGCATTTAGGTCCCGTACTCGATCGAGGTGTGCGCGACTCACGGGGTTAGAGTCCCTGGGGATGTAGGCACATGTTACTTGACATTGTATGACACTCGGGGTTAGAGTCCCTGAGGTGGTCTACACATCGGGGTTAGAGTCCCTGGTAACACTTGGGTTAGAGTCCCTTGTGCTATATGATTATTGAGTCGGAGTGACATGTTTCACTGCCGATCGGACCTAAATCACCACTACTTAGCCTAGTGTCAGTATCACTTGTTTAACTCTGGTATTTACTCGCATATGGTTTATTTTCCAGTTTTCCCATTTATATGCTTTTAAATACCATTTGAATATTTGGAAATGCAAATTAAACTTGTCATCGGGGATTCTTGTTTTATTCTTGTACTCTTGTCCTTTTTATGACGGTGGGTGCAAAGCCGTCTACCAGCAGGCCGGGCAAGGAGAAGATCGACGATTATCCCTGAGCCCGCGGCGTGTCGCTGCATCGATTGTAGGTCTTCTTTTGGTATTTTGATTGTATATGTTATATGTCTTTCAGATACTATTTGGGGTTGTATATTGGGTTGAGCGTTAGTTTCCCCGACTTGACTTAGACTATTTTACTGTTTCAATGCATTCTGAGGACTTTATAAATGTGATGTCATTTCCTGGTTTTCCACACTTAGGATTTTATAAATGGCTTCCGCTTAAGTTACTAATTGCTTCCGCATAATCAATAAGACTTTCGCTAATTAATTAATTTAATAAAAAGTTTTAATTAACTCTAAATTTTATAAACTGGTAGGACTAGTATATTACTTATCCTGAACACGAGAAAAGAGGCGTCTAGGTTGTAAAGGCTGACTAATACGTAGTTAAGTCCTGCGTGTATATGATTAGGGCTTAATTACATGATTAGGCCGGGCGGTGCCCTAGATTATGAGAGGGGCCGTCACAGTTGGTATCAGAGCCTATGTATTAGAACCTTAGGGATAAATAAGAAAAACACGAACTTGTATAAAACACAAACCTTAAAAGTGGAAACTAGATGATCCTTGCCTATGAACTATTTTCTTGGGAATTGAGTGAAGGTGAGATGAGGATTTCTTATATGTACGTGTTAGTTTCTATATGTATATATATCCGTTATGCCACGTAGAGACGATTTTTTTTTTTTTTTTTTTTTAAAAAAAAAACACAACAACAACAACAACAACAACACCACCACCACCAACAACCTAACAACAACAATAAAAACCACCCAACAAAACCATCACCATTAAACTCTACATTTCTCCGCAAAAGTTAACAAGAAATTGACACACTCACCTCCGATTCGGAGATCTTCGATAGCGTCGCCGAGTGGAGAGTGCACCGCGAGAGATGTGCGACCGAGTTGAGAAAGTGATGGAGAGCTTGGTGGTGAGAAGTTGGAAGTGGAGAAGAAAATGAAAATGAGAGGGGGAGAAGGAGCTTAGGTAGAGAGAGGGAGTGAGTGAGGAGAGATGAATTTTTTTTTATTTTTTATTTTTATTTGTTTGATTTTGGAGAGGTGAGAGAAAAAGTGAGTGATGAGTTTAAATATGGTGATTCGATTAGGTGATGTGATGGGATGTATGATGTGACAACTAAATCCCAGACTATCCCATACACCCGCGTTACGCGCACACCGCGACGTCGTACACTCTCGTCATTACACGCGCATAACGCAACCAAGCGTAATTTTTAATTAGAGTGGCGCGAATTATTAAATAATAGTAAAATAAATAAACACTCGCCACACAAAAATATCAATTTTTTTACCTCGTTAGTCATGCCCTAGACTTTTCCGCGACGTCCACGTGGGTCTGAGCTTATGATCTTAATATGTAATTTGTCAGTTAATCAGGATTAATTAAAGCGGGTCGTTACAGACCCCGATTTAGAAAATTATTGTCCAAACTTTTTTTTTTGGCCGGACAAAATCGAGCTGGCGAGTCGGAAAAAAAATTGACACACCTAAATGTGAGAGATTGGGCGTCCGACTGACTCTGGTTGAATTAGTCAATGTAGCTATGAAGAGGTAACAAAAAAATCGAAAACCCCTGGGTATAAAAAAATGCATGAGACAATTAATTTCCATTTTTCCAAGCTGTCGAGATTCAAGAGTTTGTAATATAAATAAAAATCCTTTTTGTTTAAAAAAAACACTAAAAAATCTGCCCAAGTTTTTTTTTTTTTTTTGTATACCATCATATATTCGGACTATACTAACTACTCCAATATTGCTTCGGGTCAGCCCGTGATTAGAGTGAAGAGCTCCCATCAGCTAGCGTTTCCATCTGTAGGGCTCAAACTTGAGTCAAAACTCAAGGGACACGAGTGTTGAACCACTCAGATCAACCATCTATTGGTAAATCCCTAGCTTTTGTTGACAAAATGCCTAAATCAATTTTGAAGCTGGGCCAACATTAAAAGGCCTGGGCTGAAAACTTATTGGGCCAGGCTTTAATTGGGCTTCACAGGCTTCAACAGATACAAGCCTGTTGATCAAAATTGTGCTAGTGCTCACTTGTGAACCGTTGGATCTTACATCTAAAATACAACTCAGCTTTATCAGAAAAAGTTAACTAAACATGGAATCTCCGATCCAACGGCCTAAAACCAGCTGAATAGCATACCCCTCCACGTGGCAAACATCCACACCTACACGTGTCATATTATAACTGGACACACACCAAGCGTGAAAAGCAAAATCACTTGTGTACCCATCAGATTCAATAATCCAATCAACTCCACAGGCCTTGCATTCCTTCAATCAGGGTCGTCGATCTCATCGTCTCTTCTTCTCAGATTTGGAGTTGATCGATCCTTTCAATCACCACTTCAACGCTCTCGCTTACATGATCAATTCGAAAAAGGTACACCTTGTTAAGCCATTGTTGCCCCACTAGGGTTTTCGTTTCATGGTCTTTGATTCTACATTCTTTTTGTGCCAAAGTTTTGATTTTGAAGTTGGAATCAAGTTTTAATCTGAAAGAAAATGGTGGGTTTTTCTGGGTTTTGGTTAATTTTAGGTATAGAGTGGGAATTGTGCGTTTGTTAGTGTTTGTGTTGATGTTTTGATTTGTGGTAGTTGTGTTTTGAAGAGTTTTTGTTCAATTGGGGCATGGAGTTGCCTTGTGAAGAGAAATCTGAAAGACCCGGACTTGGGGTTTGTTAAGAATTGGTGATGTGTGATGTGTTAGTAGTGCTGATTTGTGGTGTGGTAGTGAAGATGGCCTGTTCGATTAACATTTGGGGAATATGAGAGAGCATAGTGTTTTAAAGCCCTAAATTTTAATGGAAGATGGTTGGGATTTGGCTTGGAAGCGGAAACTGCCTAAAATTCATTATTAGTGTAAACAGTGGCTTAGGGCATGAAATTCGGTATGTTTTCAGTCTCGTAATTTAGGCATACGTAGTAGACGCGGAGGCATGCATTGATCTGTGTTTATTATGATCGAAAAGACTCGTTTATCTAGAGCGAGGCTGGATACTGCAGCATTGTTGATCATGGTGAAAAATGGGTGGCTGTAATTTTCATCTGAATCCCCTTTTTGTTACTCTAAGTAATTTGAAGCCGGCTGTCTTCTTATATGGGTAATGTTTATACTTCACGGTGAATGGACCATCTTGTTGAGAATAGTTACGGGGAAATTAACTTATTTATGATTAAGGAGGAATATGGATTGGAATCGGGCTTAATATTTTGTTTAATGTTTTGAATTCTGAAAATCAGAATCTCTTATCTCGCTTTTTGAGTTGCAAATTGTTGCTTAATCCTTTTTGTAGTGATCTATGTGGTGTATAAATTGCATGTTACTTTTTGGTTATTTCTCTTATATAAGATTCTCTTAGGATGGGAATTCGGGTTTGCCTTCTATGTGTGTTTAGAGCACGTGGGGATTCTAAATCATTGTTTCTCGTTTTATCTTGCTGAATCTGCCTTTTGATTATATTTATTCGATTTGAGGAAGTTAGCTGGAACACGTCTACCTTATTGATGAGATAGTGGATTGCTTTACAACCTTGGAGGATAATGATGGAATTTAGAATACTCGAAATGTCTGATATATGGAAATATATGGCAAAAGATGTTTGTTCTTTAACGATCAGGCTTCTACTCTCGCCCCCTTTTTATTTTTCTTTTGTTTTATATGTCAGAATAGCGGATTTGTTGAGTTTTTTGGCCAACATCATGTGTGATCTTAGCTTTCGAGAAATATTTTGAGATGGAGATTGAGCTTATATATTGTCAATTCATGGAAAGGAAATGCTCATCAGACCTGGAGAAAATGGAAAACAATACCAGCAATTCTGTATCATCTGAAAAGAAGCCTTCATTAGGTTCCATACTTGCCAGTGAAGAAACAAGGCCCACTGAAAAGGCTTCCACATTCGTGAACCATGGTGAGATTCTCTTTATATGAACTTCTTTCTTTCCTTTCCATTTTTCAGAGAATCACTTTTTGTGGGGACCAAGTCTGGTGTCTTCTCAACCATTGCAAATTTAATACTTACAATCAAACTATCAGTTTTGGATAAACCATGAAATTATGGCGCATCTTTGCATACATCTTCTCGGTGTATTCTGATCTTAAGTTCTTAACTTGGTTTATTTAATTATTTATTGCAGCTGAAATTACTTGGCATAAACAGAGAAGAGAGTGGACTGGCGATATAAATCAAAGGGCACCGAAAGTAGCGAAGGATCCGGTGATAAGGTTTGCTTGTTGTTATCCATCATCATGCTGCTTTTATTATTTATTTAATGCTATCAGCCTCAATTCTGTTTACAATAGTAAAGTCTACTAATATTTTGTTAAAGTAAGTATCCACGAGTAATTTGAAGGCTAAGTTTTTACCTTGTTTGATTGCTGCCATGAAAATGGTAGTTTTCAGAACATTCGCTCTTGTGATAACCAAAATTATCAGATCTAATTTTATCCGTTGGTCCTACTTGTTATGATATGCTTCCTAGGACGTAGACATACTTGGGACATTATTGTGCATGATATGATAGTAAAATTACCTGTTAATTCTACTCAACAAAAATATAATGGGTTATTTCTCTTTTGGACCTTTGATCTTCAATAAAAGACGATGACCTCAAGAGTTTCTGAAGAAGGTCCCGTCACATATCTTGACTTCATTAGAATTCACAACTATTGTTTTCTCTTATTCTGAAACAAATTATCAAATGCTAGAAGGCTAGACCGTGAAGATGATTCTCTTTGTGAGCTTCTTCATTACAAGTTACGAGGTCGAGGCTTCTATATGGCTTTCCTTTGGGAAGATTTCAATGCATTTCTCTTTCATAGTTGCTTAAAGTTTGGTCTTACGTTTTGCAATTTAGAGGATGTCTCATTCTCCCTTGTTTCCTTTCCCATTATTCACATTTTATTGTGTGAAGTTTTTATTTAGTGTTTCATTACCAGTTGCATGGCACTTGAAATAGGAGCAGTTGATGCATCTACAAGACTACAACAACAACAAAACCTCATAATAATTGATGCATCTGTACATGAAAAAATTGCTAAATGTGATTTCAATGGCTTAATGCATCTATAGTCTGTAAATACTAAAGAGTAAACTTTATACAAACAACTGGACAAATTTATGGATTACCAAGAACTGGGCTTCTAATAGATCTTAGATTGCTTAGAAGCCTGGATGACAATTAGTGGTGGATTTCTTCCTAGATCAGTCTATTCTCCCTAATTCCTATTGCTATTAGTTGTATGGTGTGATTTGTTATTCGTTTTAGATGTTCAATTTCTCTGTTTATTTCCCGACAATAATAGTTGCTGCTTTTAATTGATGATGTAACTGCCATTCACTGACTCACCATGAAGTCGCAGATTGTAACTCTATTTGCATATTGTTTTGGAATTTATGACGTAACAGATTTTTCTTTCCCATTTGAATGATTGCACCTTACCATGCTATTCATAAGATATTCAATATTGAACTTGAACTCTACAGTTGTGACTTTGAAGATGTCATAAATATAAAACTCCAAAAGAAGAAAAGAATGAAAGAAAAAAAAAAAACGACATTTATCACTCTTTATTTTTATTGTTCTTGATTAGCATCCTCGAAAGAGTACAACTTTTCGCTGTATTGATTTCTGTCATCTATTGCATTTCTTTGGGTAATGCAAAGAAATTAGTAAAATTGTTCTCTCTTGTAAGTTGTAGCTGGTCAATGACATACGAAGATCTGCTCATGACTGGCGAACCGTTTCCGCAGTCAATCCCTTTATCTGTAAGCTCTTCCTTTGCCTTCTCCATTGAAATACTACATGTTATCTCATTTTAAGTCTCACGCGGACTCACTCATCGTTTACTTGTCTACGTTTTGCAGGAAATGGTAGATTTTTTAGTTGACATTTGGAATGATGAAGGATTATATGACTAGCTCGAGGAGGTTTCAATTGAGGCAGTGATAGATCGATTATGAGATAATTGTACTTTTGTAGCATTTAGTCCTTATAAATCTGTTGCTTACAGTTTGTATTTGATTCAATTACAATTTTACAAAGATTACAGTCAGAAGCACAGACAGAACCTTCAACTTTTTAGTGCAAACTTAAAAGAGACCTTCACCTTCATTATATTTGTATGAGGACTGTTTAGCATGTTGGATCCTTATATGTAGATGCTTCTCTTCTCTCAACAGGGATTTCTCATAAGGGGTGACTCTCGTTTGGTGATTATCTTATTCTTATGCCCTTCCTTAAGCTACTATGACCAATATCCTCTTTTTTTTAATGATTTTGTGGTGCCGAGGATTATCTCTAGCTATTCCACAAGGGGTTTGCTCCACTTTACAAGAGATATGCCTCGAAAGTTAGAAAATTCAAACTTGCAACCTCAATCAAGCACATGCGAACGGTCTAGTTGTTCCCAACTATTGTATCAAAGTCTATTTTCTCTAATATATCGATTCTTCTTATTTTCTAATGAAGAAATTTTTACTTTTTTATCGCCACTCAAGGAAGCAAAATTTATGATCAACATAGGTATACTCATCCAAGATTTAAGAATAATTAATTGAATTGGTGAAGGATATTTTTGTTGGCTTTTTTGATGGTGGTTACAAGGCTCTAACGAGCCAATAATAATCATTACAATGTGCTATTGCACTTATCATGATATAATGTCACTGAAAGGTATTGACACTGCAAAGCACAAATTCTATTAATCACTAACTTGTTAATTACAACTTTGGGCTTAACGCAATTTTTTTTTTTTTTTTTTTTATTTTATTTAGACCACACGGTATCCAGACTTAATCGACTACTCTAGGCTCGAGCCGATTATTCCAGAAGAGGTAAAGCTTTCCCAGTGTTGACAGATATAAAACTCCTAGACTAAATCAAACTAGAAAAATCTAAACCGAATCAAGCTCCTACTTAAACCCAAAACTAATTCAGCTTACAACTCTAAATTAAAATTTATACTTACAACACTTGATGCGAAAAAAGAGAGATCAACCATGATCCGACGGTTGTCGTTCCTGGTCAGAGTTCTTAGTGTTGAATAAAATTTTTCTCTAGCGTGGAGAGTTGTTCGCTTTAGTGCGTCCATATTTGATTCTTCTGCACAACACGAACAACTTACATAACAACAATCCTTACGCGATCTCTCTGCGTTGTCTGTTCAAATTCATCAATCTTTGCTTAGATTTGTAGCATTTGAAAGAGATGGAGAAGGTGAAGAACATGTTGAAGCCGAAGCCGAACCCACAAGAGCAGTTGAGGGGTTGGCAGAGACGGCTCAGGCAAGAGTGCCGGAACATCGAACGCCAAATCAGAGGTTTGCCCACTTTAATTCCATCTCTTCCTCATGTGGGTTTTGCTCAGTTTTCAATTTTGTGGATTGGAGGTCTTGGATTAGTGAGAAAAATTTGGATTTGGTTTTGTGGGTTTTGCATAATTTGGTGTTTTTCGAGTAGTTGAGATGGGAATTCGAAATGGGTCGTTAAGATTTTAGTGTTTTAGGGCATTTTAGGTTGAATTTCAAATTCCCATCTCAACTATTCCAACTATTCCTCATGTGGGTTTTGCTGATTTTTCAATTTTGTGGATTGAAGATCTGTGATTAGTGTGAAGAAATTGGATTTGGTTTGTGGGTTTTGCCCAATTTGGTGGCTTTCGAGTAGATGAGATGGGAATTCGAAATGGGTTGTTGAGATTTTAGTGTTTTAGGGCATTTTAGATTGAGTTTCAAATTCAGTTGGTTATTGATGTTGTTGTTGATGATTTGTGGACTATTGTGAATTTGTGATCGTTTGACTTGGTTTGTTTGATTGGTTTTGTGGATCTTCTGTTTGGCAGATGTGCAGAGAGAAGAGAAAAATGTGCAAAAGGCAATCAGGGAGGCTGCGAAGAGAAACGACATGGTTTCGGCAAAGGTGTCAATTTGTTAGTTGTTCCTTTTACATTATATTGAAACTTGAGCAATTCATGATATGAGTTTCATTCTTTTCTCGGAATACGTCATTTTTCGGAAAATGTCTACCGTAACTAATCTGGTTCAGTCAGTTTTGACCTCGAGGCCAATGCTAGTTGAAATTTGCATTGGCTTACATATGTACTTGATTGAGGCTTTTATTTTCCAACAATTTACTTGGTGGTTATCTTCGAAGTTGGTTTTATTTCGGATTATTTTTTTGTTATTGCACTTTGATGATATGCCGTAACTTGTCGTTTGAGTAAAAATAATATTATGCATCTCATCAACTGTTTGTTGTCTGGGAGTTTTTGCAGACACTTGCTAAAGAAATTGTTACGTCAAGAAGAGCAGTTAATCGCCTTTACGAGAACAAGGCACAAATGAACTCAATTTCAATGCACTTGGGAGAAAGTGTTGGTATGTTTCTTCTAATATATATTTTTTTTCGAGTGGATGTCCAGATTTCTTATTCATTTTGATACATTACATGAAATGGTGAGAGAGTTTTCAATTGTCATAATGACTAAGGAATAAATTCTTTCGTAGAACTTGGGTGCTTAGTGTGAAAAATGCTTTAATAGAAAATGAATATGCAAAGGCTTTTTGCAGTGCATAAAGAAGACCGAGTTTTTCCCTGTACATATCCTGTATGAGAAATTTAAATGGATCGCCTGATAAAATGTCAGACAAGCAGACGAAAAGTATTCTAATTTGTGTTTGTAAAAATTGGTGTATCTAAAAGTATTAAAACATTGAACTCATAAATCCTACAATAGAACAATAATGCGAGCGTGATTGAAAATGACTTAATTGCTGAAGCTATTGTTACTTGTATTAGCAAATCTATCGGATTTATGATTTTGCCAACTTGTTGGTGATCTGATGGTTAAAGATCTGCCTCAAGAAGCGGAGGTCCGAAGTTTGAATCCCAACTTCACCATGTAAGAGGTCTGGATACAGTGCTCTTCTTTTAATAGATTTGTGTTTAGAAACTCATACTATTATTAATTTGGAGAAATGTTATGACTGATTAACTGTAGATTTGTATGGTGGGGTTTTTGTGAGAAAAAGAGATGCAAAGAAGTATCTTTACTTGATTAATCCCAAACTGATCAATAAAACTCATCGGGCTTCAAAATCATTCAACGGAGTCATGCTTATCTTATTTAATTATGGAACAAAAATGATGAGTTTTCTTTTTGTATGTGAGTACCTAATTAAATTTTGGCGAGAAAGCTAGGATATAGGATATAGCCTCACTGGCTGCTAATGCACTTGCACACCTCTGCCTCAAGTTAGTTTATGTGCCTCTACTCACCAAAAAAAAAGAAGGTTTTTGTGCCTGATTTGATGTGTATACCTCAAATGCATTTCTAGAACCATTATATTAGCAAAAGCTTTATTCCCATCTTACCAAACTTACGTTTTCCAATGCCTTTTCAAGAAATAATCCTCACTGGATTATGTAAGGCGTAGTCATCTGCATGGTATTACTTTAATAGGAGAATGTCTTTTGCAATTTGTAAGTATTTAATAATCGTCTTGCAAGAAGGTCTTATTTGATTTAGCAAGTATTTAATAATCGTCTTGCTGGAAGGTCTTATTCGATTTAGCAAGGTTACAAGCGCAGTCAAGGAACTTTGATTGATCAGCTGCATTTTTTCCATTAAAATTTTTTGTTTGACTTTTATAGATATTGGTACTTGGACAAAGGGGTGGAACAAATGAGGAACTGACTGCATATTTTGTTTGTAATCTGCTTCAAATAGTTGGACTTGGGCTTTATGTTGATTTCACTTATGTGATTTTCCAAAGGAGCTGTTGCAATCTGGTATCATTTGAAAAAAAAAAAAAATGGACTTGTTTGTGTCTAATCTCATCGCTACAATTTAATTTTAAGTCCTTTTACATTCTTTTTTTTTAATTTTTTTTATTTCTGTTTGAGATAAATACTGGTTTAAGTTTGGAGTAGGTGATTGCAATAAACTCATTCTTATTGCTAATTTGCTTATGAGTCTCTTAATCAGTTCTGTTTGATTTGACATAATCTCGTTGAGCAGTTTTTAACTGTTCTCAGATGTTTCGTTGTTATATTGACATGACATGACAGGCACAGTAATATTTTCTTGCTCATGTTTTCTTATGTTTGTTGGATTTGTAGCAATTGCACGCACAGTGGGTCATTTATCCAAGAGTGCTGAAGTCATGAAGCTTGTCAATAATCTTATGAAAGCACCGGAAGTGGCTGCAACAATGCTAGAATTTAGCAAAGAGATGACTAAGGTATTTTTACTGCATTTTTATGCATGCAACAAAAACCATCAAATATATCCAAATTTGAAGAGTAACATATTGATAACTTGCCTGAATAAAAAAAAAAAACAAGAAATAATGGAATAATGATAATTGATCGTAATGGTTAATATAGATGGATATTAAGATAAGATGAACATGTGTCATTGACAAAGATGCATTATGAGTGAAAAGTTCACCTTTGTCTGAAAGTTCCGCTTGTTGGCTTAAAGTGTATCTGGGGCAAGCCTTGGACTTGAAGTGAGGAATCTGAAAACCCACATAATTTGTGGGCCATATACACCTGCAAGTTGTATTTTTCCCGAAAAAGAAAAAGAAAAAAAGAGATAGAAAGCTATTGCTGGTTAAAAAATATCACTCTACATATAGGAATGAGGAAAATTAATTTATATAGTTGGAGACAGGCTTTGTTGAGTTGCACCTTTAATTTATTCTGGCTGGTAAACATTATTTCCTTAGATAAGTATTTTTGTCTGTTAGGTCTTGGTCATAATGAACATTTCTAAAGAAAACAAGAGCACGAGAGAGAGAAAATCCTTAGGTGCACATAAAGATTTGATGTAATAACGTTGCAATGAGGGGAGAGGGGAATTGAAAGAACTCAAAGGAACACACAAACTGTTCCATTGAATCGAAACATCGTTGGGCCTAGGCTAGGGATGCAAGTGGGGTGGGTAATCCCCGCGGGGGACGGGGATTCCCCGCAATGGAGACGGGTATGGAGAATTTAAATGGGGACGGAGGCGGGGATGGGGAGAAAATCTCATACCCACGCAAGTACGGGGATGGAGAAAAAAATATATCCGCCGCGGGGATCCCCATGAGGAATATTTTATATATATATATATATATAAATTCCACGGTTTCTAATAAATATATAGTACACACGCTTTCACGTATGTTAAAATCTATATATCATGGTACAATATATATGCCTATGTTGGCAATAGCATATGTATATTACATGTATAAATATCATTTAAAAATACCAACACACATATACATATATATGTGTGTCTTTGAAACTTTACTTTATATAATTCTTTTTTGAGAAAAATTAAGTGGGGAGAAATATTTTCCCTTGGCGATTTTCCGCGAGAATCCCTAGTGAGGAATTGAATGGGGAAAAAAAAAATTTCGCACGGGGATTCCCCATCTTCGCGGGGATTAGACGGGGACGGGGATGGATATGGGGATGGAGGAATGAATTCTTAAGCGGGGATGGGGATGGAGATGGGTCCCCATCCCCTACCCTCTCCATTTGCCCATTTGCATCCCTAGGCCTAGCCTTAGGTTTAGTTTTTACTGAAACTAATATAATAGTTAGATTGGATCAAGTTGTGGCAGTGACCTGGTCGATCGAGATTTGACCAAGTGATGCTCCAATGCAGCAGTTTTATGTCTTTCTGCTTCTATTATTGCTCCTCTTTATTCCCACATGCATTCTTGCAGCTAAATCCGAGGAAACAACTCAATAGAATGGCACTCACAGAGCCTTGTTAGATTGAACAGTTTGTCACTCCACCATCTGAAGTGGTTTGGCTGGTGTATTTGTACCTGAAGTTGATAACCAACTTTTACACAAAAATATTTGTGATTTTCAAGTACAAACCTTTCCTATTGCTTTAACAGATGCAATCATGCTGGTTTTTTGACTGAGAAAGATAGGAAAAAGGAAACATTAAGGCAGCTAATAAACTCTTTGATGTATCCCTTTGGAGTAGAGTTTTCTTTCTGTTCTTTTTTTTTTTTTTTTTTTGGTGTAATCAATATCTACTAGCTTAATTATGAGAAGATTGAGCACAAAGTGCATTTGCAATGTACTAATCTCAGAAACAAGTGTGCTTTATTTGTGCTTACTGGTTACCTCTATTTTTCTTCTTGAAAGATTTAAACTTTTACTTCACGCTATTTTGTAGGCTGGAGTGATCGAAGAGATGGTGAATGATGCAGTTGACAATGCTCTGGACTCGGAAGACATCGAAGAGGAGACCGAAGAAGAAGTCGACAAGGTTTTAACTGAACTAGCTGGTGAGACTGCTGCTGAACTTCCAGAAGCAGTAAGGAGGGAAAGAGTCAAGCAGCCTGCGCAAACAGCAGCGGCAGCGCATGAGGTATGTCTATCTCGTTATGGTTGATCTAGGCGTCATTTCACATTCCATCATTGCATGGAAGAAAGTATAACAACGAAAGTTTTATGTTCGATTTTTACAGGATGAAGCCATAGCCGAGGGAGCTGATGACGAGGAAGAACTAGAAGAAATTAGAGCGCGACTCGCAAAAGTGAGGTCGTAATTTGGTGTCAGCGGCTCCCATTAGTAGAAGAAAATGTGTATGTCATACTACTTTAAACCGAAAACACCCCCCCTTGCGAGTTATGTATTTCTCAATCAATGAGATCACAGAGTTTGAATGCCAGGCTTCCCCTAACAGGAATACAAATTGTTGTTGTTGCATTGATGTCACAAATCACAACACTTCAAACTAAAATTGCTTTCTTGTAAATTCATTAATGACCTATAGATAATATAGTTCATGCTGCTATTTTTTTCGGTCTCGATCTCATACTTCTTGTTCACAATTCAGCAGTTTTCGGTCTAGGTACGAGTCTCGTCATTGGGCGCGCGTTGTAAATTTAAAGTGTGCAGGCTGTACTATTACAAAAAAAAAAAAAAAAAAAAGTTTGCATTTCTCATGAAGTTAGCTTAATGTTGGTTCCTTTGCCTTCTTAAATGAAAGCCTTGTATTGCTCTAAAGTCGATAAAAATTGCAGCTCAAAATGAGATGATGGTGGCTTAATCAGTTGAGATGATGAGTGTTGGCGTGTTCACTGTGGACACATGAAACGCAAGACTATGCGCAGCACGCATTGCACGCCCTGGAAAATGCAGTGACTGATCACGCATTTGTTTGAGTCCCTTGATTTTTGCATTGATTGTAGGCGCAAAAATTTATGTGCATCCAAAGGACACCAATAAGTATGTGTCAAAAAGTGAGTCGCCCTAGCTAGCATTGTCTCTTTAAAAATCCTTTCTACAAGCATTACTCTACTCACATCATCCTTTTTTTTTTTTTTTTTTGAGAAACATCATCTATGTTTTGATTTAGCAAAATTGAAACAAAAACCTTTCTTAACAAACATATTTTAACAACTCCAAATTAAACTAATATACATTTTCTTATGCAGTAGCAGAACCAAAAGAAATTACGGGCGGTTGCCTCCGTCCTACGTCTCCCTATAGTACTCATATATAATTGTCGATCTCTCGCCCTTTTTTACTCCGTTTCTATGTTTTTGCCCACTACCAACTATATACTCAATAATTAAACAAAAAAATGCATTCCGACACCACACTATTTTTTTTTTAAGAAAATTAATAATATGGACCCCCTTAAAAATATTTTTATAAAAAAAAAGAAAAAGAAATAGATGGAGAGTTGTGAAGTAAAGGAAATCCATGACCACACTATCTGAATCTCCTTGACATTCAAACCAACCAAAAAAAGGAGGGAAAAGACACATCAAGCCAAAGAAAGTTAGTTGAGAAGTCATTCCTCCCTCTCATCCCTCTCTCTTGCTTATAAGCATTGTTTGAACTCTCTTACACTCAACCACTTCAAACAAACCCTAATCCCCAAATCCACCATAAAACCCCCACAATCAAACTCTGAATTCACACAAATGCACAAATGGCGAAAACCCCATCTCTGCCCATTGCTCTCTTTTTAGTACTAGCCCTGTTCCATCTCTGCATCTCACAAACCCTAGCCAACAATGACGGCGATGCGCCGCTTTCGTTGAACGCCGATTTCCCGTCGAGAGAGGCCGAGAAGCTGATTCGAGGCCTCAATTTGTTCCCCAAAGAAGCCCTGATCGCGGGCGGTTCGGAATTGGGGCGCGAGGGGAGGGTTGTGGAGAGGCGGTTCGAGTTTCCGCGGGTGGTTGATTCGGCGGTTTCGGTAGAGGAGTTAGGGCACCGTGCTGGGTATTACAAGCTCAGGCATTCCAATGATGCAAGGTTTGATTTTTAGAACCCTAGGCTGAGTGGTTTTTAGTTTTTATGCGTGCCCTAAATTGTGAATTGTTTGATGGATTTTTGAGATTTGATTGAGAGCTGGCGGTTTTGATTAAGGTTTATGTTATCTTAATCTTGTAATTGAAGCAGATTGTTGTTGATTTCAGTTGGGAAATTATGGTAAAGTTGACAAATTCGTCGGCAACTCATCATGGTTTAAAATTCCCAATTGGTTCTGTTTGTGTTGATTTTGTGTAACATTTAGGGAAAAAAATGTGTTCTTGTTCTCTTATATGTGGTTTTCAATTTACAGACACTTTAATTACTGTATTACGATTAATGCGCCGATACTTCTCGTATGTCTAGGATTCTTGATTTGTTTGGATTTAGCTGAATGTCCAAATAAGCCTAGTCTACTCATGAGTAACAATTGATTGTGAGACATGCTCGCTTGTGGATCGATACCATGTTGCTTATTCATATATGGATGGACTTTTGTGGCGCATATTTGAACTGAACTATGGGAACTCCAATTTTCAGGATGTTCTACTTTTTCTTCGAATCGAGGAACAGCCAGAAGGATCCGGTTGTCATATGGTTGACTGGAGGGCCGGGATGTAGTAGTGAGTTGGCTATTTTCTACGAAAACGGACCGTTTACCATAGCAAAGAACATGTCTCTTTTGTGGAACGAGTATGGTTGGGACAAGGTATCGATGTTCCAACGAAAGAAAAGTGGTTCTTCTACTTTTATTTGTTGTGTTCTCTCCCTCTACAATTGTGCACATAAACTATGGATTTTCAGTGTTTGATTTAGGCACTTATGTAGCTCCCAATTTTATCTGCAGGCATCAAACCTTTTGTATGTTGACCAGCCAACTGGAACTGGTTTCAGTTACAGTTCCGATAAACGTGATCTTCGACATGATGAAGCAGGCATCAGTAATGATCTATATGACTTCTTGCAGGTTTCTCTCTCTCTTTTCTTTTAAACACGTGCAAGCACACCAATTTCTCCGTCTACTTCAGTGTTCTGGTTTAATATAGCCGCTCTTTATCCTCGAACATGTGAAAAAATATCCCATGCTTGACAGTTTTGTTTTCCTTCTTGGACTAAATTGATAGATGTTAATTTTACTGTACTGTTTCTTTGTGATTTTAGGCATTTTTCACAGAACATCCTCAGTATGCAAAAAATGATTTCTACATAACTGGAGAATCATATGCTGGGCACTATATTCCTGCTTTCGCCTCTAGAGTTCACAAAGGAAACAAAGCCAAGGAAGGTATTCATATAAATCTCAAGGTATGTTAACACTACACATTGTTGATGCCATCTTTTTATCCTTCTATTCTTTATGTATATACTATATGCTACATCCTGGAATCTTGATTGACTCCAATTTCTTGGCTAGGGATTTGCGATTGGTAATGGCCTGACCGATCCTGCAGTCCAATATAAGGCATACACAGACTATGCATTGGATATGGGAGTCATACAACAGGCTGATTACAAGAATATAAACAAGATGATTCCTGTGTGCGAGTTGGCAATAAAGCTTTGCGGTTCGATTCCATTTTTTTTTTTATCAATTACTATTTACTAGTACTTGCCATGGGGTCTCAAGCATTTACGTTACCACTTTTTTGTCATACTCGTTATACACCTGTTTGAAAAAGATAAATAGGTTGTTGATGTTATTGCTTTTGTGGGGGATGGGGGATTGAAAACAATGGAATCTGAAGGATATCTGCTATTGCAGGAACTGACGGCAAAGCCGCTTGCATGGCTTCATATGTTGTTTGCTCAAGCATATTTAATAACATCATGAAACGTGCTGGAGACACGAACGTAAGATATCTTCCTCTTTTATCTGATATCCTCACCTTTTTAATCGCGGGACGGTTAAGTTCTAACCTGCTATGAAACTCTAATATCATTCATTTGCAGTACTATGATATCAGAAAGAAGTGTGAAGGGAGCCTCTGCTATGATTTCTCAAACATGGAGAAATTCCTGAACCAGAAGTCGGTCAGGGATGCTCTGGGCGTCGGGGACATAGAGTTTGTATCTTGTAGCAGTGATGTCTACCAAGCCATGATTTTGGACTGGATGAGGAATCTCGAAGTTGGTATCCCTGCCCTTCTCGAGGATGGAATCAACATGCTCATTTATGCCGGCGAATATGATCTCATCTGCAATTGGCTTGGTAAGTCTTGTAATTGTTTCCAAGAAGAAGATGATTTCCCAAGTATTAATTAAGCAGCTTGAATTTTAAACCAAACGAGCAGTTATGAATATCAAAGCAATTCCTTTAACCATATCAATGTGAAAATTTTACTTGAGCAGGAAATTCAAGGTGGGTTCATGCCATGGAATGGTCTGGTCAGAAAAAGTTTACTGGAGCTCCAACTGTTCCGTTCATGGTAAACGGCGCAAAGGCAGGAGAGCTGAAAAGCTTCGGCCCTGTCAGTTTTCTCAAGGTCACTACCTGACTAATTTTGTTATTTTTGAATGCCGCCGCTACTAATCAGTTCTTTGTTCTGTTCGTATAGAACATCGCTAGTCATAAATCGGATTACTAATTAATCCCGCAAACAAATCATACTACAGGTCCATGATGCTGGTCACATGGTCCCAATGGATCAGCCCAAGGCTGCCTTAGAGATGCTGAAGAGGTGGACGCAAGGCAAACTTGCTGAAGACGATGCAGGATCCTCTGAAGACAGCATTGCCGAAATGTAAAAGCCAAAGCAGCTTATCAATGCACTCTTTACTTCATTTTCCTTCTTGTATTACACTTCTGCAAAGACTGCAATACAGGCAATACTTCGCCTTCTTTGCGTTCCAAGTCGTTTTTAAGTACTTCATCTCAAGTTCGACGCAAACTCCTTGGTGATGGCTCCGTCGAGCAGTAGTTAAGGAGTTCACATGTACAAGTAGTTGGTAATAGTATTTCTCATTACCAAGTCTGTAATAGAAAAACATATGTTTAATTAAGAAAAGAGTGAACTCATCGATTAATGTTTGTTAAATCGACGATGCAATCTTATGTTGAAATTGTGAATGCTTGGATGCGGCGAAAAACTTGTCGCATACTTCACTTGTGTCTTATGATTCAAGAGATGGATTGCAATGTCATGGTCATCTTGGAAGTCTTTCCCATAAAAGATAACAAATTGTAGAAGGCAAGGTTGGCAGTTAAAGACCTTATTAATCCTTTAAGGCATGTTTGGTTGGAGGACTGCGTGGTTAAGCCCTGAACTCACTTGTTTGGTATGTGATCACTTGTGTAAGAGGTTAGAGGTTCGAATATCAATGAATGCAAGTTAGTTTCTTTCTTATAAAAGAAAACTAAATAAAATCAAGCACGAATCAAACATGCTTTTAAAACCGGTACTTTGTAGTAATTAATTTGGTACCGATGCTATGTTGTTGTTATAATTAAGAATACAAATAAACTATCATGTTATATACCTTATACATTGGAATATTCCTCTTTTAATAATGCAGCTTTATAAACACATTGGTTCAACATCTTAAACGATATTTTGTTTTATTTCCCTTTTGATAAAAAAGATGTAACATGGCAAGATATTTGAGGTGAAGTTGAACTCAAAATCAATCAAATTCAAACGCTTCAAATATCATGATAGTTGTAGTTTTTATGCTAATCTGTTCAACATAGACCTAAAAATAGGTGAGTTAACTACAGAACATTAACCATTAACAAGTTCTCCAAGTTTTTCGAAAACGCGTTCGAGAATCGCTTAACCTACTGCATCGATTACTTCCATTCCGCTATACAAACTTAGAACAAGTGAAATTTTTTTAAAATTCGAATTATTCCAAATGTACAGAAGTATATGAACATGAGTCATGACCCTTAAATTCTCTTTTAAATGACTTCATAATTGACAGTTAACGATTTCCAAAACTATCTCGTGGAATGGATGAGACATTAGTTTAGTTTAGGGAGGTTGTGGGTTGGATTCCCTCTTAAGTTATAAAAAAAAAAGAAGCAAAAACATATTTTTTAGTCTTTGAACTTTGAGTCTTTTATGCTTTTGGACTTTCAACTTTCATTATTGTACAATTGGTCTTTGAACTTTTGAGTTTTTTATACTTTTGGTCCCTGAACTTTGAATTTTTTATGTTTTTAGGGAAAATTAAATTTTTTTCGACTTTTGTTGGTCGATGTTAGTCGTTCGGTTCAATAATATAAACCACTTTACTCTTCTTGACTAGTCACACGACACTTTTGTTACCCACATTAGTGGAATTTAACACTTTAAATGATGGAACGACTAAATGTAGAATCATTGCAAAAGTTCAAGGACCAAATGTGTAGTAAAATGCCTTGTTTGGTTGGGGGTGGAGTTATTTCCCGAGAGATAACTTGCAGGGAGTTGAGAATTAATCTTGTTTTGTTGCCTAACTTGTCTGTAAGTTATCTCTCGACTTCCACCCTAGGGTGTGAAAAATCTCCCCACTACCCCCTCTAGAGAGTTATCTCTCGGGAGTTGTAGACGCAATTACCCCTTATTAATGACTTATTTATTACACATATCTCTCTTGTTTGGAGGCTATTTATGTCAATTCATATTTTTTATTGGTTAAAAATTTGAAACTTTCCTACAAGTTTAAAGTTGAACCAAACATGAAATTATTAATTCCAAGGAGTTAACTCAATGAAATAACTTCCAACTAATACTGTAAGTTAGCAAAAATGAATCAAACGAGGCTAAAAGTTCAGGGACGAAAAATATAAGAAAACACAAAGTTTCAAGACCAAATCATTAGTTTTGCCAAAAAATAAAATAAAAAAAAAAGACAGCTAACAACTTTACCAAGCTACCCTTGACCTCCTGCCCAATGCGCCTCGAGATACGTGTAAACTGCGTGATGCAATGCAAGTATGTAAGTGGAGTCTTTGCGTGACTTGGAGTGTGCATTTCAAGTGTTGTACTCGCGTCATTCATCATTACATGATACATTCTCCACTTGCACTACAAGCCAGTCGCGTGACTTGCGTCATTTATACATCAACTAACAACAGTTACAACACCTTTGCGTACTCAAAACGTATACCACCCAAAACACTCCCCAGAGTCATTTAACTATCCACCACCCCCTCTCTCCATGCGCCACGTCTCCCTAAACACAAAAATCACTCTCTTTTAACTCCTCTTCTACACGACTTGATTGATTGATTGCTTGCCTTAACGGGTAATTCAGTTTTGTTAATTAATGACTTCTCTCCTATAAAACCCATCAACAATTCCAAAACAGAGTACTTGCAATGGCTTTTAAAGGGTCTCTTTGTGTTCTGTTATTCTCTGTTTCTCTGTTCCTGCATTGCTCGATTGGCTCCTCTGCCTCATTCGGGCAGGCGGAGAGGCTGATTAGGCAGCTCAATTTGCTCCCCAAAGACGCGATTGTGGCTTTGGGAGATGATGAATTAATGGGCTCTTCTTCTTCTTCGATTGTTGAGAAGCGTTTCACGTTTTATAGTTTGGGGGACTCCGGGGCCTCTGTTGAGGATTTGGGTCACCATGCTGGCTACTACCGGATTAAGCATTCTTATGCTGCAAGGTATTATATAGAGAAGTGCTAGAATGACAATCATGGCGGACCCAGGATTTTGAAGTACATAGGGCTATAGTCAAGAGATGTTTTCTTGTGACAAATTGGGGTGGGCTAATATAAGATATAATATTTTTTTTTAAACATGGGTAAGTAATATTCAAGGGATGTTTTTAACTTGGGGTGTGCTGTAGCCTATGGGGATTGTCTACTTGGGTCCGCCAGAGATGACAACAGTAGGTCGCACCACAACACACATTGGCTCGAGCCATCCACGTGGGGGAGTGAAGATTTCAAGCTGTTAAGCTAAGGGTAGCTAGCCTAGGCATATTAATTTTAAGGGTGGGCTAGACTAGGCATTTTCCTTAATTTTTTTATGATCAACATCAACTACATGTATAAGGTGGGCACATGCAAGCTGCCCTGGGCTACAGACTGAAGTAGCCATGTGGCTCGCCCTTGTCCATGTGTGCCTCGAGATGCGGGCATACACAAATCTCGATGCATAACATGCAGAGTCGAGGTCACATAGAGGGCTCTCGTGAACCAATGTGTGTTGTGGTGTGACATTGTTGTTGTCATTCTAATATTTTCTATCATATAATGTGGCTTTATGCCTCGGGAATCGTGTTGGGACACCTGTTGCATTGTGCAAATGCCACCTGGGACAATTTTTTTTTTTTTTTTCTTATTTTAGTTTGGAAGTAGAGGGGTAGACTTAAATAATGTCACATGGATGACATGTATCTCCCGTCCCTTAACCAAAATTTTCGTCTTTGAAATCTGAGAACCCCTGACAATTATCCAAAAATAACTTAAGATTCATTAATGATAAGAAAATTTATGATGGCTTTAAATTGAGTTAAATGAAAATATCGGATCCAATGTAGCTGACTGACTTCCACTAATTCCAAGGTCTAATTTGAGAATTCTTGTATTTTAGGAAGGCTAAAAACATGTGAATCTTGACAATAATCTAAAAATAACTTGGTAGTCATTAATAAAAAAAAATTAAAACCACTTTAAATTGAGTTGAATGGAAATATTGGATCCAGGTAGGTGACTTCCACTAATTTGAGGGTCTAATTTGAGAATTCTCGTATTTTAGGAGGGCTAATTTGGAAAAAGAACTTTTTATTGATTTAGTTGTTTGTGAGGTGTAATTTGTGTGTGTTGGTGTGTATGCATGTGTAGGATGTTCTACTTGTTCTTTGAGTCAAGGAACAGCAAGAAGGATCCTGTTGTGATATGGCTGACTGGAGGGCCTGGTTGTAGCAGTGAATTGGCACTATTTTATGAGAATGGGCCCTTCACCATTGCAGACAACATGTCTCTTGTGTGGAATGACTATGGTTGGGATAAGGTACACATATTAATTTTATGGTACTCATATCTTATATTGATTTCATATATGACAAGAACAATGCAATTGTTAAGATAAATTGGTTTGGTTCTTTCATTAATATGACAGGCTTCGAACTTGTTATACGTCGATCAACCAACGGGGACGGGGTTCAGTTATAGTTCTGATAAACGCGACCTTCGACAGAACGAGACGGGTGTTAGCAATGATTTATATGATTTCTTGCAGGTTGGCAAGTTTTGCTTTGCCATATATGTAGTTCTCCTTCTAGACTTAATAATTAGTTTGTACTTTTGATTAATTGTTGAAGTACTACGTACTTCTCTTTTATGTGTCTAGGCATTTTTCAAGGAGCATCCTCAGTATGTGAACAATGATTTCTACATTACCGGGGAATCATACGCCGGACATTACATCCCCGCCTTTGCATCGAGGGTGAACAATGGAAACAAAGCTAAAGAGGGCATTCACATAAACTTAAAGGTATATACATATATGTTTGTAAGCTCTTAATTTGTGATACGCTTCTTTGAGTACATGAAACGACTCGAAAATGGCTGAACAGGGATTTGCCATCGGCAATGGACTGACTAATCCGCGAATCCAGTACGAAGCGTATGCTGATTATGCATTGCAAACTAAGATAATTGACGAATCCGATCATAAGTCTATCAGTGCTATGTTCCCCGCATGCAATAAAACGATCGATCTCTGCAGTAATTCCTCAATTCCTTATCTTAATATATAGTTTACTGTTTCTGCATGAGAATTTTACCTACTATTTTGAACTGTTGTCACGAATGCGGGGTTTCGTAAATTTTCCACAGTTTATATAACATGCTGAGATTATGTCCTAACTCCCAAGTATTTTGGCTCTAATTTGTGAGTGTTTGGATTTACTGAGACCATTTTACTAAGTAGCTTTAAAGAGCTATCTAGCTTGTTCAGTTTAAGTAAGAAAAAAAAAAAACTGTTTCAGGTCTTAAAGGCGGGAACGAATGCATCACGGCATTTACTGTCTGCACTTCCATATTCAATAATATTATTAGCATTGCTGGAGATATTAATGTAAGGAGCATGAATTTCCACCATACTCAATTTCAAGTCTTCACAGAAAAACACTTGAGTGATAAAACTAGAAGATTTTCTCTAGAAACTGACTCTTTTTTGTTCTCTCTTTAACTATTAGTACTATGATATTAGAAAAAAGTGTGATGAAGGGGGCCTCTGCTATGATTTTTCAAACCTCGAGAAATTCCTCAATCTGAAGTCGGTTAGGGACGCTCTTGGAGTCGGGAGCATCGATTTTGTCTCTTGCAGCCCCAGTGTTTATGAAGCAATGGAAGGAGATTGGATGAAAAATCTCGATGCCGGTATACCTACCCTTCTCAAGGATGGAATCAAAATGCTCATATACGCCGGGGAATATGATCTCATTTGCAACTGGCTAGGTAAGTAAATAGCATTTCAAAACCCGGCTTAATCATCGCCGCAACTACATTTACTTCATAGTTTAATTCCTCCAACAACAACATAGCATCAGTCTCAAATTAATTGGGCTTCCAATGACTAAGTATATGCACTTAAAAAAAAAATTCGCAATCTTTGTTCTTGAGCAGGGAATTCAAGGTGGGTTCACGCGTTGGAATGGTCCGGAAAGGAAGAGTTCTCTAAGGCAGCTAACGTTTCATTCAACGTGGAAGGCGCAGAAGCAGGAATAATGAAGAGCTATGGCCCTGTCATCTTCATCAAGGTCTTTAATTCGAGTCTCATATTGTTCTTCGTTTCGACATTTACACTACTATTAAATTAGTTGAGTTCAATGTGATGAAACCAAATTTTGCTTACATTGATGTTATGGTGAACCATGTAGGTCCATAATGCTGGTCACATGGTTCCAATGGACCAGCCCAAAGCTGCACTGGAGATGCTGAAGAGATGGACTCAAGACAAACTTGTTGGTGAAGTTGCTGCTGAGACAGAAGGCATGGTTGTTGAAATCTAGTATATTGATTCAATTTGCCACAACATTAGTTTGATATATATATATAGTGATGTATATGCATTCAAATTGACATACCAGTTAGTGCAGATTCACACATGTAAATCAATGCAAATAATGAAAAAAGAGTACTAGTGATTTCATATTCTCAAGTAATGCTGTTTGAATTAGACTCCTTTTACTTTTCCAGGTCTACTACAAGGGCTCAACAGCAATTAGGTCTCACAAAAATAAATGTAAAAGCTCATGAATTAGACTCCATTATTTTGGCGAAGCATATATATTGTTATCCATCACTTGTGAACACATGAACCATTCATTATATCGAACAAAAAAAAAAAAAAAAAAAAATTCTTTATTTTCCTATTCAAACCGGCTGTGTGAATTTGTTCTTGAGAAAATTTTAGCTCAAATGAGATGGAAAAAAGAAGCAAAATTCATCATTCTGTTCCTAAACTTAAAAAATTATTTTGATTTGGTCCCCAAACTTCGATTTATTAACATTTAGTCCTCAACTTTACACTTTTACTTAATTTAGTTTATGAACTTTGATTTGTTAATAGTAAAATCCTTACAAATTTTATTTCTTGCATACATTTAGTTTTTTCGGCGCTTATAATCTAATACAACAAACGGTCGTTGTCATGCAAATATATATATATATATATATTTGCAAACGGCCGTTTGTTGTATATATATATATATATATATATAATACAACAAACGGCTCAAAGTAGGTCTTGACAATAAAGCAAATAAAGGAATAATAGAATAAGAATAATCTGTAACATCAATTGAAGTATAATGAGAGAGCCTCTTATTGAGGCAGTTGTCATCCCTCTTTCCATCTTTTCTAGATTATTCTCGAGGTATCCCGGGATTTGCCCCTGCCGATTTTGGACTTGAGGAATGTAGGACTACAATAATTTGCAAGAGTTTTAAAGCTTTTCCATTCCTAGAGTTCTCATCCATCTTTTCACCCGATTTATATTTTGAAAATGTGTTCGTAAGCAATTCTTCTTAGTAATCCGACTTCGAAAAACTCGTGATAAATCTTTTTTAATAGGTAATATGAACTCGAACTTGTAATTTGCTCTTTATATAGACCTACTTCCATTTGGTGAAGTTTTAAATATCTAATTAAGTTTTAATGTATTTAATTATTTAAATTTTAAAGGTCTAATTAAGGTAAAGTTACACCTAAGAAGTTCAATCCTCCAATTGGTGGCTTAAACAACTTGCATTTGGTGGCGGTAGTTATAACTTAACATCAGAAAATTGAAAGAGTTTCTTCTAGATTGAGTTAACTCATAAACAATAATTTCATAATCTTTTGTTTTGATAAGAAGACAACTTAATTAGATACAACATACTTGACTCCAAAATGAGTCAACCCCCAACCTTTCCTTTGACATCTGCATCAATATTAATTCATCTAATTAGAGATGCTTTGGCATAACTATCTAATCTTTACTTCTTGCTTTCCACTTTATTCATCAAACAAGTCCAATTTGTAAAGTTGATCATCTTTCAAATTTTAGGCGACTGTTTCTTTTTTTTATTTTCTAGAACAAATAATTAAACATTATAAAAATTAACAAGACATATTTGCGAGTTGATCAAAAGTCTATTGTATAGTTATATTTTTTTTCAAAAGAAGATATTTGCGAGTTGTGTGCTAATCTTTTGGAAGACTAGGGATGACTAACGATCAAAAAGTCATTAACCTCGGGGCTAAATATTGATGTACAGTTCTATTTTTTTCAAAAAAAGATAGTATTTAGATGAGCGGTTCATGTCGTCAATATATTTCATGTAATGTTTAACAATGTTTATAGTATATGTGTCCACAATTGTGAATTCAATTTTGTCACGTCTTTTGCTTTGATATTTCGTTCCTATGAATCCTTTTTTTCCTTTCTATTTTTTTTCTTTGCTAAATGATACTTCTTGAATTGCACTTTTACTTCTTACGTATTCAAATTATGTACGTTTGGATTATATATTACATAGTTTGTTCAAACTCATACATATTATTTAAATTAAATTTTATATTTAATTGCATATTAAATTAACGTTATTTATTTTTTTAATTACTACTCTAATGTTTGTTTCATTAGATTGTAGTTTAACAATCTCATCTAAAAATTCATTAAATATAACCATTTTACCTTGCATTAGCGAGTTACCATGGTTAAAAACTTAGGCTGTAAGAAAAGCAATAAATACTAATCGTATGGAGGTGGATAATTTGAAACGTAAATTTGCAATGGAGGAAGAAAAAGAAATGAAGCGGGCTCGCCAAAGACAACTAAGGAGTGAAAATAAAGAATTGAATGATCACAGTATGAATTTGAAACTTCACAAAATATTCTATGAAATATTGAGTAGGGTAAATGTTATCAAACAAAATGAATGATTTTAATTAATAATTTAGAAATTAAGTTGCCTTTATTTCTTTTTTATGTATAGGTCACATAGGAATGCAAAACCACGTTATGTCGCTATGGGTTTTGAGCATGTTGCAAGTTCAACGAGATGTGTTGTACCATCTCAAACTCTTGTCGAAATTGTAGTATGAAGAGGTTTTTCATGAATCTAATAGTTTATGTTGTTCAAACGGTCAAGTAACACTCGTTCCTAATGTTGTCCCTGAAGAAATGTTCGACCTATTTACTTCAAACATTGAAGAAACACGTGAGTTTTTTATGTACATCCGTACTTATAACACCAATTTTGGTTTTACATCTTTTGGTGTAAAGTGCAAGAGAGAGTATGCCAAAAGTAATGTGGGTGTATATACGTTTAGAGTGCAATGTCAAATTAATCATTTTATAAATAATTTACTTCATGACAAGGAGCATCCATCTTTTTTGCAACTGTACTTTTATGATACTGATCATGAAGTGCAAAACCGAATGCATTGCTCGGATAGGATGAAAGAGACAATTTTGGCAAAGTTAATTAGTATGCTTGCGAAAAATTCATATGCAAGTTTTTTCCGCACTTTACAAAATAAGGAAGATTTAGAAGATCATGTTGTTTAATTAGTTTCAAGTGTTAGTCGCCTTCTACTTATTGTTTTTTATGTTTTCTATTAATTGTAGTGATTCTTTTCGATTTTGGTTAATTAACTAGAAATTAATTCCCGCGAGCGAAGCGAGAGGGTCAATCGTGCGTAGCACGTCCTGAAACTAGTATATATATATATATATATATATATATATATATATATATATATATATATATATATATATATATAGACACACACACACTAGACTATACTTAATAAGTACGAATAATCAATCTTTCAACCGTCATTTGAATTTACTATTCTCCCCTTAATTAATCCTTTCAACCATCACTTGTATTTTTTATTTTGCCTTTGATTAAATATTCAAACCTTCACTTAAACTTACAATTTTACCCTTAATTAAGGTCTTCTCACTATCATATCCAAATAATTATAATTATTTGTCAAAAAAGTCGCAATAAAAATGTAGTATATTTTTTGAAATATAAAAATAGATTATTAAATTAATTAAATTTTCGCAAGCGTAGCGAGCGATTCAAGCTTGCGTAACACGCTCCAAAAACTAGTATGTATAACCCAAGAAGTTGAATTCGATTCGTTAAATTATGCATTGAAAGGAAGGTTGCAAAAATAAAGGTTGAGAATTTCCTAATAACGTAAATTACTATAATAACAATTAAAAAGTCACTCGTCCATTAAATTATGCGAAATGTATGTACACACATCACAAGTCTCATTCAACCAAAATGAATGTTTTTTTCTTTTCTAAAAAAAATTTCATTAATCATTCATGGCTCAATACAAGGCCAGACTCGCTAATCCTATTTATTCAAACAAACTGTCATTAATTTAACTGTAAATGCAAAATTGAAACAGTTTGACAATCAGGGACTGCTCTCTCCAACGTTGAAACTCGTGATAATACACAAAACTACTGGAACTTCAAAACGAATAACAAAAGAAAATCTAAACCTTCCCAACAAAGAGAAAACAAATCAAAGACTCCAACTAGGGAAGAAAACTAACCATAAAATAAAAATAAAGACGATCAATCCACCGTCGCACAAATCCATACAACATCGTCGATAGATGAAGATGCACCGCAATAAGGATGAATCAATCTCACAAATCTGAGTAAGTATGTTGGTTATTGTATGAACAAAATGTAAAAGGGATTTGATTGGAACCACCGCTGATCGAAAAGGAAGATCGGCAGTGGTTCAAGAACAAAAATTACAAAAGTGAATCAAGAAGAATAATTTTAGGGTTTTGGAGAAAAAAGAGAGGCAACTATATTGCAATTTTAAAATGTACCAAAAAGAGTGTTCTACTCTAACTTTTTTAGGCTATGATTGGTGTGTCACATTGACAACACACAAATCTGATTTATTTCCTTAAAAGAAGAAAACTATACTGCAAAAATTGACATTCATGAGATCCTTCCATGGAAGAACTTGATTCATTACGTAAAAGCGAGGAATAATATACATGAACCGGAAATAAATATTTTACCTCCTTCCCCTCATATACTTTTTTTGAATTCCTCCGACTCAATTCTGGGGCGCCACACTTCTCCGTTTCCCTATAAAATTTTAAATATTAAGGTTTACTTGTAAGTTAAAACAATATGAAATAAACAGGAGACTGTTGTGAATTGAGTTGAAACTTGCTAAGAATTAGAGAAGGAAAATAGAAGACTAAGAACTTTCACTACTATAAACTACTACTACAAAGGAGAAGAGAAGAAATGAGATAGTTGGAATGAGATGTTTTCATTCAACTTGGTGTGTGTATTACAATGGGGTTGGCACCCTTTATATAGGCCATTTGGTGATGATGATAATTGTACTTATACAATGTGTACAAGTTATACATACACCACAAGTCATACAACACAT
The DNA here is from genome assembly GCA_039657325.1 of Stephania cephalantha. Taxonomy (NCBI): domain Eukaryota; kingdom Viridiplantae; phylum Streptophyta; class Magnoliopsida; order Ranunculales; family Menispermaceae; genus Stephania; species Stephania cephalantha. Next base: position 53,563,906 of record CM077572.1, read on the forward strand.
CACAAGCAACATAGACAATACATGGAAGAGTTGGTGTACATTGGAGATGATTACAAGTTACGTGACAATACATAGACAAGTGGAGGTACTATTAAGTGAGAAATACAAGTTACATGACTACACAATATGTTGGTGTACATGCATGGTCATCCATATTCCACAACACTCCCCTTGGATGACATTTGCTTAGAGATTGTGCCTCGTTAAAACTTCTACTAAGAAAAACCCTGTGGGAAAAAATATAGTAAAAGAAAAAAGTACACTATTCTCATAAATATTAAGATGGGTATAATATTGTTAAGATTGCCTCATTAAAAACCTTGCTAGGAAAACCCAATGGAATAAAACCATAGCTAAGGGAAAAAGAGTGCAATACACTAATCAATAACTCCTCCTCATGTGAACATGGGTGAAACTTGTTCAGTTTCTTTACTTGCAATGTCTTTAAGTTTACGCAAGCCAATACCATATGTAAGCCTTTTAAATGTCGTAGTTGGTAAGGCTTTTGTGAATAAATTAGCAAGATTATCACTCGATCGGATTTGTTTGACATCAATTTCACCATTCTTCTGAAGCTCATGCGCATAAAAGAATTTTGGTGAAATATGTTTTGTTCTGTCCCCTTTTATGAATCATTCACTTAATTGTGCAATACATGCTGCATTATCTTCATATAATATGGTTGGAGAATCTTTTATTGAAGACAATCCACATGATTCTTGAATATGTTCAATCATGTTTCTCAACCATACACATTCACGACTTGCTTCATGAATTGCAAGTACTTCAGAATGATTGGAAGAAGTAGCAACCATAGTTTGTTTTACTGACTTCCATGATACAGCAGTATTACCACAGGTGAATACATATCCCGTTTGAGAACGAGCCTTGTGGGGATCAGATAAAAATCCCAACATCAGCATACCCTTGGAGATTCAATTTTACCCTCTCGAGTAAAATAAACTCATGTCACTTGTTCCTCGAAGATATCGAAAAACATGTTTAACACCATTCCAATGTCTTTGAGTTGGTGAAGAGTTGTATCTTGCAAGTAGGTTGACAGCAAAAGCAATGTCAGGTCTTGTACAATTTGCAAGATACATAAGTGCACCGATTGCACTTAAATATGGTACCTCCGGACCAATTAGCTCTTCATCACTTTCATGAGGTCGAAATGGATCCTTATCCACTTCAAGTGATCTGACAACCATTGAAGAGCTCAATGGATGTGTCTTGTCCATATAAAATCTTTTTAATATTTTTTCAATATAATTTGATTGATGGACAAGTACTCCACTTGAAAAATGTTCAATTTGCAAACCAAGACAAAGTCTTGTTTTTCCAAGATCTTTCATCTCGAATTCCTTTTTCAAGTATTCGGATGTTCTAACGATGTCGTCGTGGTTTCCCACTATATTTAAATCATCAACATATACAACAATAATCACAAATCCTGTTGATGATCTTTTAATGAAGACACATGGGCAAAGCGGATTATTTACATATCCTTCTTTCAGTAAATAATCTCTAAGACGTTTATACCACATTCGTCAGGATTGTTTCAATCCGTACAAAGACCTTTGTAATTTTATAGAATGCATGTTATGAGGTTTTGATTTTATTTCTTCGGATATTACAAATCCTTCAGGGATTTTCATATATATCTCACTGTCTAGGGATCCGTACAGATATGCTATAACGACATCCATTAAATGCATATAAAGCCCTTCAGAAACTGCAAGGCTTATCAAGAATCGAAATGTGATTGCATCTATAACAGGAGAATAAGTTTCCTCATAATCGATGTCAGGTCTTTGTGAGAAACCTTGAGCTACAAGTCTTGCTTTGTACCTTGTAACTTCATTTTTCTCGTTTCTCTTTCTTACAAATACCCATTTATATCCAACAAGTTTTACGCCATCTGGCATTTGAACAATCGGTCCAAAAACCTCTCGTTTCCTTAACGAGTTTAGATCTGCTTGGATAGCCTCTTGCCATTTTTGTCAATCAGGTCTTTTTCGACATTCGTCCACTTATCGTGGTTCTGGATCATCATCATTTTCACATATTTCAAATGACACATTGAAAGCAAATATATCATTGGAACAATTTTATTTCGATCCCAAATCTTACCAGAGTTTAAATAATTTATTGAGATCTCATTATTTTCATTTTTTCCTCTTTTTCTAGAGGCAGTTGTTCCTCGTCAGAATCAACTTTTTCTGACAAATCCTTATCAAATGATTCTTGTGTTTTCTCATGAGTATTTTGATTTTTATTTATTTTTACTCCCGTTTTCCTCTTTCGAGGAATCGTATCCTTTGAACCAACTGGTCTTCCACGCTTTAAGCGTTTCGTTGGTTCTTGTGCATTTTGTTGCACATATACATCAATTCTTGCAGGAGCATTTACAGCTGGAATATGTGATTTCGTCACTTGTTTTGCATCATTAAATGCATCTGGTAATTGATTTGCGATTTGTTGCAAATGAATGATCTTTTGAACTTCAAGTTCACACTGATTTGTGCGTGGATCATAATGTGATAAAGTTTATGCATTCCAAGCAATTTCGCGCCATTCCTTTTGAATTGACTTCTTATCTCCCCCTAATGGTGGGGAAATTGCTTCATCAAAGTGACAATCAGCAAAACATGCAGTAAATAAATCTCATGTTAAGGGCTCAAGGTATCTTATAATGGACGATGAGTTAAATCCAACATAAATCCCAAGTTTTTCGTTGTGGACCCATCTTAGTTCTATTGGGAGGTGGTATAGGAACATACACTGCACAACCAAAAATTCTCAAGTGTGAAATATTTGGTTGTTGACCTAAAATGAGTTGCATGGGGGAATGTTCATGGTATGCAGTAGGCCTATAACGAATGATAGATGCTGCATGAAGGACTGCATGTCCCCAAACTGAAGTTGATAACTTAGTTCTCATGATTAAAGGTCTGACAATTAGTTGAATGCGTTTGATCAGAGATTCTGCCAAACCATTCTGGGTATGCACGTGTGGAACAGAATGTTCAATGGTAATTCCTATAGACATGCAATAATTTTTAAATGCTTGAGATTGAAATTCCCCGGCATTATCAAGACGGATGGTCTTGATTGGGTTGTCAGGGAATTGTGCTCTTAACTTAATGATTTGTGCTAAAAGTCTAGCAAATGCAACATTGCGGGTCGAAAGCAAACAAACATGTGACCACCTAGTTGATGCATCTATCAAAACCATGAAATATCTAAATGGTCCACATTGAGGATGAATAGGTCAACATATGTCTTCCTGAATACGTTCTAAGAAAACTGGGCATTCTACAACAATTTTACTTGGGGATGGTTTAACTATCAATTTACCTTGAGAACAACTAGCACTATTATAATCACCAGCTGAAAATATTTTGTGACTCCTTAAAGAATGTCCTTGCGAATTATTAATTACTCTTCGCATCATTGATGATCCTGGATGACCAAGCCGGTCATGCCATAAAACGAATGTCTTTGGATCATTAATTTTCTTATTTAAGACGACATTCGTTTCGACATGCCTTATATGAGTAAAATATAATCCAGAGGATAAAGCTGAGAATTTTTCTAACACTTCTTTTTTCCCATTTGAAACCAATGTGACATAGAGAAATTCTCTATTATTTTCGTTCATGGTTTCAATGTGATATCAATTTTGTCGAATATCTTTAAAGCTGAGTAAATTTCTTATGGATTTTTCAGAGTATAAGACATTGTCGACATGAATTGTTGTTCCCCAGGCAACATAATATTTGCTCTTCCAGAGCCATTAATCAAATTGGAGATGTCATATATTGTTTGAACATTAGCCTTAGATAAGTTCAAATTGGAGAAATATTCTATGTTTTTAAGGATTGTGTGCGTTGTAGCACAATCAGCAAGGCATATATCGCTCTTATTTGATTCATGATTTGAACACATGATTTGTTGATCCATCTAGACAAATAATGTTTGGCATATTAGAAAAGAGTCATATTTCAATTATAAAATTCATAATATTTTGCCTTTGATTTTGAAGGCATGGTAAAGGTCACAAAAATATTCGGGTATATATATGACAATATTTAGGCAAAATAGCCTTTCATATATGACCAAAAAATGTCACAATTATGAGCGCTCATTGTCAATAATTATTTTCCCTTTGTAGTGATGCACCACTTTTATTCCAATTTTTGGTGGAATTGTCAATACGACCTTTACCTGATATTTTCACATTTTCCACGTCCATAAATTTATTATTGCGATCATGATCATTATATGCAACATATGCTTCTTAATTTGAAGCTGAACTAATTGGACGGGATCGATATTATATTTATAATATCTCATTATTTTACTCAGCTACCATGAGACAAGAAATCAATCCTTAATATTTATTGGATTGACGTGCGCACTCGATATTTGTTGCAGCAATAAATCGAGCGGGACATGTGACCTTCCATTTATTGTCTCATCAGTCATATTTCCACATAGCCTCAACATAGAGGTAATTAAAATTGCGGAATTATAATTAATATTTGACTGATTAAATTTTGTAGCTTGAGACTCAACCGCTCATTTTGAGCTTTTGGAGCATTACCTTTTTTGGTATTTATATATTTATAACTCCATAGGGTGAAAATATATATGAAATACTCACTTTTCAAATCTCTAAAGAGATATTGGCAAATGATAGTGTACAACATACAGTCTTGCATAGATGCTAGCTTTATGCTTTATTCATAATTTGTAATATCTAATTATCATGACAAGAATTATAATAAGGTAACAAGTTCAACTATGGTTGATTAATATTTTGAAAGTAAATGTAATATAAAATAATTTTATCTTTTCTTGTAAAAAACATAACATATGATTAAATATATGTTCACAACTTGATTCATTAATAAACAAAATGTATTATTCGTATGAGTTGGTGGGACAACCTCCAGGTTGGGTGACGAGACATAGTCTACTTAATACCATGCCTCCTCGAACGGGATAACCCGTCTCCCTTTTAATGTTTAGCTTTACCGGGGACAAGGCTTACCCACTATCAACTCAAACTTATAGCATTAATTGTATTATAAAATCAAGAATAGAACAATAACTAATCGTTTGTAGTTTTAAGAGAAAAACTATATGTCACACATTGACTTTTGATTTATGATGTAGAAGATCGTACAAGGCGCAACTACAGAGCATACTTTCACAATCGGTGACGTTATAATGCATAGTATATGAATAAAGTATGCATATAGAAGTGATGCATGTAGTAAAGGAAGCAACCATGATAATATAGAAATAAATCGAACTTATTTAAATAACAAAAGTTATACCTTCCTAGCTTTGTCTCCTTAACAAGCCTTCTTGAACTTCAAGATCTCCTTAATGCTAGAGCAAGCTCGTGCTGATAACGTGTTGTGAATTGAGTTGGAACTTGCTAAGAACTAGAGAAGGAAAATAGAAGACTAAGAACTTTCACTACTATAAACTACTACTACAAAGGAGAAGAGAAGAAATGAGATAGTTGGAATGAGATGTTTTCATTCAACTTGGTGTGTGTATTACAATGGGGTTGACACCCTTTATATAGGCCATTTGGTGATGATGATAATTGTACTTATACAATGTGTACAAGTTATACATACATCACAAGTCATACATACATCACAAGCAACATAGACAATACATGGAAGAGTTGGTGTACATTGGAGAGGATTACAAGTTACATGACAATACATAGACAAGTGGAGGTACTATTAAGTGAGAAATACAAGTTACATGACTACACAATATGTTGGTGTACATGCATGGTCATCCATATTCCACAACAGAGACAATATTTCTTAAAAAAAAAACAAAAACAAAAAGACAAAAATAAAAAAAAGATAAAAGTAATCATCCCATGGATAGGCACAACTCATCATACTTGTTGTGGTGCCACTAACCAATGGTAACGGCATCAACTAAGCTTTAATCCCTAACAATGATTTGGAGTCTAGGGAGTTTATGCATGGGAACTAGGATTTCAAGCTCCCCTAGTCTAAAATAAGGGTAGTTTAATCATTACTTTCATTACAAAAAAAATAGTCTTTTACAACACTTAATCTTGTTGTTATATGATACATTATTAAAACTTATCAAATTTTAAATTAACATATAACTTAATATTATTAATGAAAAAAATAATGATTAATAATTGACTAAATATTATAAAACAAAGATCTTAAAATTATAAATCATTACACATTAATTTTTTAATTAAAGATAATCTTGTTGCATATTAATCACATATTAAATATGTTTTACCAACTTAATATAACAACATTTTTAGATGTTTTGTAAAAACATGTTTTTAACTCCACCTATGTTGTACACTATATGCGCTACATGGTCGGTCCCAAGTCCGGATAAAAGAGGAGAACTCTGACGCCCATTTTTCATACCAAAAAATGGGTAAGGGAGGTCCCAAACTCATTTTTCATACCCGAAAAGTGAGGGAGGGAGACCCCAAGCTCATTTTATATTCTTGAAAAATGGAGGAGGGTTGCGTTAGGTTGACAGCCAGCGTACACCTTTTGTCACTTTTCATGAAATAGATCAAACATATAAACGTTGTGGTGTTCCCACCTCGCAACGCACTGCATCGGAGCTCGGGTGTAGTAAGAAATGAGCCAAGGTGTGTTTCACATCGCCGTCTGAGTGTGAAGAAAAATGAGCGATGGTTCCCACACATAGGACGTGTGTGGGTAAATAAGCTAGTCCCTTCACATCCTCGTCCGGATGTGAAGAAAAATGAGCAAAGGTTCCACACAAAGGATGGGTGTGGGTAAAGAAGCTAGTTCAAAACAAACGCGAAAAAAAAAAACAAAATCATAGATACAGATACTAGATCTTTTAGAAAATGAAATATTATTCAGGGACCTAAAATATATTATTTTGGGTTTTAATGAATTCTTATGTACTGAGATATTTGGGTAAATTGGATTTCATTCCGTTCTCTGCCAAAAGTTTATAGTATTTTCTGTTATATGATGGTAACACGTATCCAGAATATGGTTGGCTCGAAGTTTACAGAAACAATAACAACAAAACCTCAAATTAATTGGAGTCGATATTACATGGAGCAAACTCTTTGTATTACGTACAGTCCATTTAGTGCAATTAATGGTATGTTTTCTAAATTTTCTAAAATCCTCTTAATCAATGTGTCTCAAGTTAGCTTTCGTCTACTCTACATCACATTTGGAACTTGCTTCGAAATCAACTCTACAAAAAAAATTGAAACTTCTTCCAAATCAACTATGCAAAAAGTTTTCAATTTTTTTTTTTTTTTTTTGTCATTTTACTCTTTATGAGATTTAATGAGATTTAAAATCTAGACCTCGACCCTTTAAAGAGGAATCAAGTCATTTGTCACTTATGGCGTTTGTAACGGGTGTGTAGTGTCCACACATTGCACAGGTAGTATACGTCCATGCACAAGAGAAGTGTAGTAGACGAGATTTTAATAGATTAATGAGATGACACTTAGCTGCTCATATACTATCTATATTCTTATGCTAGGCACTTGTGCGTGGATGGTTACTACTTAAGTAGAGCAAAAGAAATTAAAGCAACAAAAACAAATGGCATTGGCAATGGGCGGTCCAACACTCAGCAAATTTGTTGAAAGACCAATAACACTTGTACACACTCTCCGCATCCCCACTCCCCAATCCCACCACCGTCCCTCTCCTTCTCCCAATCATCTCATCTTCTCCTCTCCAATGAATACCGCCACCACCACAAGCGCCGCCAAATCCCAAACAGACCCCCATCTACACCAACAAAAAACAGTACTCTCTCACACTCTCTTTAAAGGGTAATATCGTAATTCTCGAATACTGAGAGGTGGTTATTGGGGTTTGTGTGTGCAGGTCAGGGTTGTGATAAAGGGCAGGGTCCAGGGAGTGTTCTACAGGAACTGGACGATCGAGAACGCGAGGGGGTTGGGGCTCAGAGGATGGGTTCGGAACAGGAGAGATGGGTCCGTTGAAGCCCTCTTTTCTGGGGACTCTGAATCGGTTGATGAGATGGAGCAGAGATGCCGAAGAGGCCCTCCTCACGCCTTCGTCACTTCTCTCCATGTCTCCCCTTCTCACGATGATCCTGGCCGTGGATTCGACCGCAGGCCCACCGTTTGATATTGATTCATCCACACACAGAGTTCTACATATTGTTCCTCATCTAAATGTTATGGGTTGTCCATTGAATATCACTAAGCTTGCAATTGCTCAGAGAATAATCAAGATTGCTATTATTGTTGTTATTGTTGTGGGTTTTGCATCATTTGCTTGGGATGTTAATGGGTACTCTTCTTTATCGTTCAATCTCTACTTTGCGTTTCACAAATTTTACTTCATCAACCTCTCTCTCATCACTCCCAACTTCACAAATTGTAAACAATCTTCGAACATGTTCAACTCTACAAAGTCCCCTTAATCACTTTCCTTCTACGTTGCGCCTATGTGAGAGTAGTAACCAGTTAAAGCAATTGACGTCTCAAATTGTCATTCATGGAGTTGTTGAAAATGGGCTTCACTTTGTTGAATTGATCAGAGCTTGTTTTCGATTGGGTGCGCCAGAATTGGCTCTAAATTTGTTTTCAAGTATGGAGAAACCCAGTTTGTTCTTGTTGAATTTGATGGTTAAGGGTCTCTCAGATCATGGACTACATGTTGATCTCTTGAGTTTGTACAAGAATTGTGTTGAATCTGGCATTGGGTCTGATAATTACACGTACCCATTTGTGATCAAAGCATGTACTTCTCTAGGTGCTATAAGTACCGGAGAAGAAGTTCATTGTGTTGTTGTGAAGGCAAACTTTGAGCACAACATGGTTGTACAGACTGCTCTTGTAGATATGTATGCGAAATGTGGTCGAATGAGAACGACACGTAACGTGTTCGATAGAATGCATGACCCAGACATGGTTTCCTGCAACGCATTGCTTTATGGGTATTCTTTCAATGGGCTTGATCAGGAAGTGTTTGAGACTTTTCGGCAGTTTCGAATGATGGGGTTGGCGCCAAATATCAGCACATTTGTTAGCTTGATTCCTGTGTGTACCAATATGGGGTGTTTGGGTTTGGGAAGGTCTGTACATTGTTTAGCGATCAAGTGCGGCTTCTCCTTGGATGAATCGTTGGTGCCCGCATTGATATCGATGTACAGTGCGGTCGAAGAAGTGTCTGCTGCTAGAGAACTGTTTGATTTGCTGCAAGAGAAGAATGTTATTGCTTGGAATGCGATGATCTCTGCGTATACGCAGAGCAAGCAGCCTAACAAAGCATTTGAAGTTTATAGGAGAATGCTTCAAGAAGGTGTGCAACCTAATTTAGTCACCTTTGTGTCCATCATTCCCTCTGGTGATAACCTCGAAGACCGATGTGGAGAATCTATCCATGCGTCTGTTGTTAAATGCGGGCTAGAAGATCAATCGTCGGTGGTTACTGCTCTACTGTCGATGTATGCAAAACTCCAAGACATGGCCACCTCTCAATGTCTCTTCGACAGTATGCCTGAGAGAAAAAGCCTCCTAACATGGAATTCAATGATTTCCGCCTACATACAGAATGGACTTCCTGATGAGAGCTTAAATGGATTCTGCAAAATGATTTCGACGGGTATTTCCCCAGATTCGATTTCTATGATCAATGTTATTTCTGCTTGCACCAGATTAAAGGACACTCGAACTGGTATGTCTGCCCATGCATATTGTCTTAGAAATGGACTTCTCAATCTTAACCTATCAAACACACTCCTAACTTTCTATTGTGAATGTGATAAGCTGTCTACTGCTATTGATTTATTTAGTATGATGAGGATAAGGAATGTGGTCTCATGGAATACTTTGATATCTTGTTGCGTTCGTCACGGCAATATTAACATTGCCACTGATTTTCTCCATCAGATGCAGCATGACAATGTGAGGTTTGATTTAGTTACTATGATAAGCATTCTTCCTAGTTACTTCGAGAGAGATGAACTACTAGAAGGAATGGCTGTCCATGGTTATGCAATCAAAACTGGGTTTAGCTCTGATGTTTCTCTAACGAATGCACTCATTAGTATGTATGCCTACTGCGGCGACCTTTATAATTGTCGTGTACTCTTCGAGGGCATGCCAGTGAGAAGTGTGGTTTCCTGGAATGCGATTCTATCTGGCTACCGGAATTATAATCTCAACCAGGAGGTCATGGTCTTATTTCATCGAATGATTGAGGAGGATCAGAGGCCTAATTCTGTAACCTTGTTAAACATAGTACCTATGTGCTGTAGCGAGTTGCAGGTTAAGACGATTCATGCTTTCGCAATCAGACAAGGGGAGATGTCAGAATTGCCTTTGCTTACATCCCTAATCTGCACATATGCTAGTTTTGAGAATGTACATTTGTGTCAGTTACTCTTTGAAAGAGCAGATAAGAGGAATGTCACCTTATGGAATGCTATGATGTCTGCACATCTGCGAAATCAAAATGCCGAACATGCAGTTGCCTTACTAAGAGAAATGCTCCTTTTTTATCAGAAGCCTGACCACATAACAATCTTAACATTAATCTCAGCGTGTGTTCAGATAGACAGCTTCAGTCTTATTCAATCGATAATGGCTTACATTATTTGCAAGGGCTTTGAGATGGATATACTCATTGGAAACGCCTTAATAGACATGTACACTAGATGTGGATATATATCGGTTGCAAGGAAGATATTTGACGGGATGATCCAAAAGGACATTGTATCATGGAGTGGAATGATCAATGGCTTTGCCATCCATGGCGACGGGAAAATAGCCCTTGAGCTCTTCTCACAAATGAAGTGTTCAGGGCTAGAACCAGATGATGTTACTTTTATTAGTGTCCTTAGTGCTTGCAGCCATTCTGGTTTGGTCGAGGAAGGGCGTGCAGTTTTTAATTCTATGGCAGAAGAATATGGCATCAAACCCAGAATGGAGCACTACGCCTGCATGGTAGACCTTCTTGGTCGAACAGGTCACTTGAGTGAGGCTTATGAACTTATCAAAGGACTGCCATTTAAACCTTCCGAGAGTTTACTTGAGTCTTTACTAGGTGCTTGTGGCATCCATGGAAATTTTGAAATTGCTGAGAAAATTGGTAATTTGCTTTTTGATCAGGGTCCTAAAAATTCTGGATCATATGTGATGCTCTCTAATGTCTATGCCTCAGCTGGAAGGTGGGTTGATGCAAGCAATGTGAGATCTAACATGGACAACAGAGAAGTACGAAAGGTGCCCGGTTTCAGTACTATTGAGGTTGATGCTTAAAATTGATTATGAATCAATTGATCCGAGAATGCAGCGTTTTATGTATGTCAGAACTTCTTGGTAGAAGATGTGCTCAAAACATATCTAAAAGGATTGTCCAGGGTTCACAAAGATCGAACAAAAAAAAAAAACAAAAAAAAACTAGTAGGCCAAGATGTTCTAGGAATAAAATTCTAGAAGGCATTTATGCATGACAGAACTTGGTAGAAGGTGCTTGAGATTATCTGAAAATCTTGTCCAGGGCCCATAAAAATTGCAGAAAAAAGACTGCATGAGTAGGCGAAGATGTTCTAGGAATAAGACTCTTGAGGTTGGGGATCATTTCTAAGATCCCAAGGTAGCTTCGAAACTCGACCAAATGCGTAGCATCTTTTTTGGCTCACAATGGGAGGTATTATCTTGGTATTTTAGTATCAGACTGATTGAAGGAATTCAAAGCAACATCACAGTCTCAATGCTGTGGTGCCTGTAGAGTTTTATTTTATACTGAAGGAGGGATGATTGTCCCTCTTTACATTTTGTTGTAGAAGTTCATTTCAACTAGAAATTTTGTCTGTTTTCCAAATTAATTATGTAGGTTATTTTAAATTTATTATTGGTATGGATTATCATAACTACTCAGCAATTTAGTTGTCATCATAGTCTTTAAAATACAAGTATAAAATGAAAATTTTAATCTGAAGCAATGAGTTAGCATCAGTTGACCTCAGAGCAGTTATTTGGCCCAACAGGCTCCCTCAAGCAGCTAGATATCGCCATGACTGCAGCTTCCACAGATGCATCTTCACCCTGTTTCAATCATAATGAAAAACTCAGTTAAAAGGAGAGTCATATGATCTTACAGAAGAACATAAACAGTTAGATTCAACAACAACAACAACAACATAGCCTCAGTCCCAAATTAATTGGGGTCGGCTACATAGATCAAACTTTTCCATTGTGTTCGATTAAGTGCAATTGATAAACAGTTAGATTCGTCGTAGAGAAAAAAAAAAAAAAAAAAAAAAAAAAAAAAAAGGTCTCAACCTTTTCTTTCCAGTAGAACATGTTGCCATACTTCCCCGCCAACCGACTCCAGAAACTACGGGGCACATCTAAGTCGATTGTAGCGCCAACATTAAAATTCAAAATATTACCTGGCAAAGAAGATGAACATGTTTTGAGTCATTTGAACAAGTTGTTTCAGAAGAAGATCGAGAAGACGTTCAGAAACTTAACCAAAAGTCGGATCCGCAACAAAGACAATAGTTCTATCATCCACTGCCCAAAAATCCTTTACTGCTAAACCTGCATCATAAATAAAAAAAGCAGTATACATTAGAAGATACTCAAACGAAAATAAAACACATGAGCAAGTCACATAAACTATGTATCTAGTGCAAATAATGAAATAAAGGCCCTTGTTTTGCTTTACCAGGTGTATCAGGATAGTTTTGAGCTAGAACTCTAAGCTTGTATCCTGTATCCTTCTCAAGATCCGCAATTTCCTTTGTGATACGCTTTTCCTGCAATCCCAACTAAATTATATGAACCTACTAAAATGTAGGCTTTCGACAGTGAGAAGAATGAATGACTTCATGCCATCCAAAAGATAAAATCAAGCATACTACCATTACCATGAATTAAGAATTTCAACAACAACAACAAACCCCCTCACTCCTAAATTAGTTGGGGGTGAGCTACACGGATTAAAGTATTTCATTGGGCTCAATTTCATACCCTTCGAGGCATCCTTTCCAAATCTTTTAAATCCTTCATAATCAATGCTTTTCAAGGTAGCTGAGGTCTATAATATATCACGATTTTTTTTTTAGTTTCTAAATAGTCGAGTTTTCTAGCCGGTTGCAAATTGTCTTGAGAGGTGTTCAAACCACCAAAACCACCCTTTCCTAATTTTTTGCGTCAATGGTGTTACTCTTACTTCTCTTTAACTTAAAATCTCAAAGAAGTGTGAACCAACTAAAAACCTTCAAAGAACAAATGAAACCCAAATCAAATTAGTGGACAAAACTCAAACTTCTCTTAAATCGCTACTTGTTTTGCAGTTTGCACACCAGACATACTAGACATTCATGTTAAAATTCTTCCGATCGTGCCACATACACATGCACGAGCTCGTGGATCTCTGCAGCTCCGATATTGTCACCTACTTAAACACCTTTAACCCTTAGGTGTGAGATTTTTTATTCAAAATGCCTCAATACCAATTAAGGGGACATAATCACTTATATACTTCGTTACCAAGTTTCATTTAGTCAATGTAGGACTATTATTTCAGTCCACCCGTCTAAACAATTCAAACAGATAACTACAAACAGATGTAATTCAGTGAACATGTGAATTGTAATCAACCAAGAAAAACAAATCAAACCACCAAATTCGGAATCGAAGACAGCGAACGAATTAAACGCACCTGACCATCCGATAGAAATCCTGCCACATCAATCACCGTGGCGAATTCTTTAGGCAGCAATTCTGGTTTGTTCACCCCAACTTTCGCCTCCGCAATGCCGTTGATTGGGAGAGATAGTCCGAGAGCGAGAGCTGTGGAGAGCGCCAAATTCAAAGATTTCGATCGGAAATCGGCGACGCGGTTCCTGAATTCAAGCGAATTTGAAATCGAAAAGTGGTTTCGATGGTCAGAGAGTGGTGGTCTCGTTCGAATTGGGGACGAACAGAGATTAAGCGACGCCATTTCTTGTGCATTCACGAAAAGAAACGCGAGTGAGAGAGGCGATTATTATGATCCAGAGCTCTCGAATGTCCTGGAATGGATATAGCGGGTCCCGCCAAATAACATATATTATTAATCAGCTACTCAATCGACGGCTGTGATCTTATGTAATTCATTTGAGAGTTCCAGTAGGGAAAAAGAGCGGGCTTTTCCATGAAATAAGGTGGTTTACTTTTTCTTTCATCAAATAGGGGTTTACTTTAAAATTACAAAAGTTATGGTTGATGTGGTGGATGTATGGGGTTGTATGGTTGATGAGGTGGAAGAAACTTGTATGAATAGCTCATTTTTAAAAGAAGTTATTTATATAAAATACTAAAGTGTATGAATAATTCATTCTCAAAAGAAGTTATTTGTTCAACTCAAATATCACACGCATGTATCGAGTGGAGAACCCATGCAAACGATACTTGCGTATCGAGATGGACAACTCGCGTCACGCACATATCTCGAGGTAGACAACCCAAGTAAACGACACGCACGAATATCGACGTGGACAACTCATGCAAACATCATGCATGTATCTTGAGGTGGAGAACTCATGCAAACGCCACACACGTATGTCGAGGTGGGCGACCCATGCAACCTCGTGCAATTCATGCAAACGTCACACACGTATCTTAAGGTGTGCAACTCATGCAAGCTCGTGCAATCCATGCAAACGTCACGCACGTATCTCGAGGTGGACAACTCATGCAACCTCATCCAATCCATGCAAACCATGCAATGGTCACACATGTCTTTCGAGGTGGACAACCCATGTAATCTCGTGCAATCTAAGTAAACCATGTAAATCACGCATGTGTCTCGAGGTGGTAGAGCAAATGCAAAGGTCACACACATATCTCGTGGTTGACAACTCACGGAACCGCCATGCACGTATGTCGAGGTGGGTGACTCATTCAACCTCGTGCAAACCATTCAAACGTCACACACATATCTCGAGGTGGACAACTCATACAACATGGTATAACCCATGCAAACCATGCAAATGTCAAGCACGTATTTCGAGGTAGACAATCCATGCAACCTCGTGCAATCCATGCAAACACTCAAACGTCATGCACGTAACTCGTGGTGGACAATCCATGCAAACGTCACGCACGTATATTGAGGGGACAACCTATGCATATCCACTACAGACCATGCAACCCATGCAAACGTCGTGCACGTATCTCGAGGTGGGCAACCCGTGCAACCCATACTAACCATGCAACCCATCCTTTAAAGGTTTATCTTACTTCTATCTCGTGATGATAAGAAGAGATACGAAGATAAAAATAATTTTAGGCCAAAACTACGTTATTTCTTTGTCTAGAATTTAAAATTTAAACAATAAGGATCTTTTGAAAAATAAGTTCATTTCATCAAAAGCTAGTATACAACAACTTCTTTCACCTAAGATATAAATTGAAAAAAAAAATCACAACGACATCAAAAAAACTCATCATACAGATCTATCGACGGTTACGTTGACGTTGTTGCTCCGTGATGCAAACCGGACGTACTCCGTAATGGCCCAAAATTGCTAACCGTGTTTACGTCTTGAAATAGGCTCAACGACCAGTACTGTGGGACCCACACCGTGATATGTCCGTTTACTGAGGCAAGTGCCGAGGTACATTTTATATTTGTTGTGATGTATGCCTAGTGTATTGTATATGTGTAGACTATTAAGTTAATTTTCTACGGGCGTGTATGTATCGAGACGAGCGGGGACGTACCTCGAGTCGCGTGTCGACGTGGAACCGAGGTAACAACATATTGGGGTAAGGTTAATTTATGTGAATAAAATGTGAATTTATTGGGTAATGAGTGGTTTTAATGCGGCCACATGTAGCTAAAGGATTAAATGACCTATAGTTAGGAAAATAAAACATTAGGCATTGGATGTGAATCGAGACACGCGTTAACCCATCATGAGGCAAGGTGTCACTTTGTCGAGTCACTCACAAGTTACTTGGGGGACAAGTGGGACAATGTGCTCCATGTGATGAGCCTCGAGATACGTGTGCACATCAAGATCTAAGGCTATGGTTTAAAATGACCACTATATAAATAGTAAATCAACAGTGCCATCTCCTTATCCTCACCAAAACAAATCGAAACCGGGAGAGAAGAGAGAAAGAAGAATCGCTGGTGGAGGCGGAGGAGAAGGAGAAGGAGAGAACCATAAAAGACCAAGGTGAGTGTAGTGTTTCAATTTTTGTGGCGTTGAGGGTTGGCTTGACGACGGGGTTCGGGAGCTCCCGTGCTTCCGAGGAAGGAGACGACTCGAAAGAGTCGTCTCCCCTCCCTAAACGAGCTTGGGTTGGATCGCCAACCCCAGCTCGTGAAAAAAAAAAAAAAAAAAAAAAAATCACTTCCCAACAATCCAAGGAGTCCCTGGTTCGTTGGGGAAGAAGGGGGCATATGCACGTGTCGTGCATGTGCGCCCCTTCTCCCAAGTGGGCCGGGCAAAGGCCCTGGGCCAGGCTCTGCCTATGGGGCGAGCCAGGCCCAGCGAGCCAGGCCCAGCGCCCTGGCCAGGGTCGGGTCGACCAGACCCAAAACAAAAAAAAAAAAAAAAAAAAAAAAAAAAAAAAAAGAAAAAAAGAAGAAAAAAATGGAAAAAAATCCAAAAACTTTGGGAAAAATCCGAAAAATTATATTTCGACAAAATAAATCGAAAGCAATGAATTTCTAAGAAAAAAAAATATTTAGAATTTCGGACAAGCATTTTACGGGAGTTTTACATCGAAAAGCGTGAAATGGGCAGAGTGGCCTAAATTAAAAAAAAATTAGAAATTTGTCTCGACTTCGATTTGGCCTAAAGTGATACATTATTGAATGTTAGGGAACTAAGGGGAGAACTCCAGCGTTTGGGCACACATTTCGAATTTGTCGAGGGATCGAATAGACTAGGACAAACGTGTTAATTGTAAGTACAAGTGTGAGAATTTTATATTTCATTTCATTCACCTTTATTGATTTATTGGTCTATTGGTAGACAATATTACTTGAACTCGCACATCATGTTGTTCTTGTATCTATTCATGGATGAATATTGTAACATGATGTCTAGTGAATTGTTTCATTTACTCTGATTCCTACACTTGATGTCATTCTTGAACAAAATTGATGAAAAACATGCGAATGGAATAATTTGGATTTAAGTAGACTTGTATTTGATATCCTTTGGGCTTTGTAGCCTAACTTGTCTTGGAATCCTACAATTTTGGAATTATTTGTCTTCGAAATTAAAGTAGGGATTATCTACTGTCTATTGTACGAGAGATGCGCGGTTCACAGGGACATGGGTCTACGGGGGTTCCGGCACTCACCACTGCACTTGCGCGACACACGAGTTATGGGACTCGGGGCGGTCGGCAAGCATGAAATTGATGTTGTAAAGCATAGAGCGCAGCTTCGCTATTTGTGTGAGATATGTTGAGCGCAGCTCCATATAGTAGTGGGAAAGGTTAGGTGATAGTTCTCACCGCCGACCGGACGTAGTTCATCTCAACTTAACCTGTGTCTGTCTCTACATCTTTACCTGTGGTATTTACTTGCATTACTTGTTTCAACAATTTATTTCGCTACTTTATGCTTTTAAATACCATTCGTTTATTTTGGAAATGTGGCATAGAATTCTCCAGTTAGTACTTAAATATCACTATACTCACCGTCTAGTTTGTGACGGTGGGTGTAGGTCCGTCGAGCAGCAGCAGACTGGGGAAGGAGAAGATCGACGACTTCCTCTGAGTAGTTCGGCGACTCTCCTCACTCATTTTATATGTCTCGACTTTTGTTGTATTATTATTGTTTATGTCATTTTGGGTTGTACATTGAGTTGAGTGAATAGTTTCATATATATACATGTATGTGATGTTGTATTTTCTTGGTTTTCCACACTTAGGAATTTTGAATCATAATAGCTTATGCATGATCTTTAAACTACATGAAAATGATAATATAGATCAATACATGGATTCAGAGTAATATAGGGACGAAAGACAGACTAATACGTAATTACGTCTTATGTGATTTGGATTAAGGGTTGATTACGGGATTAGGCCGGGCGGTGCCCTGTTTAGAAGTTGTGGTTATCACATACTATATGTTTAGTTGGACGTTGTGTTTGTACATCCGGTTGAGTTTATTGAGGTTGTTGATCTTGCATTGAATCTCGTTGAGTTGATTGATGTTCTTCCTCTGGTTCACTCGACTCACCTCTGGTACTAATGCTTCCAAAAATAGGAGGTCGAACTATTCCAAAATACTAACTTCCCGTATGTGGTTGGCCGAAAGGAACATGAGGTGGCGACATGCTTAACATGTTCATGAATGAGCCATCTCCACTATATGACATATTGTAATTATAACATGGTGGAGTATATGGACTCGGCATGTATTGAGACAATGAAGGATATATTGGATGTTTAGGCATTCCATGGTCCATATATGAAGACGACGACCCGGATGCATAAGGATCAAAATGGTAAGGAGGAAGATTCATGATCGGCGGCCTAGGTACAAACATTTGAGGTTCTGGTTGCATTGGGGACAATGTAAGAATGTACCCATGAGAAGAATGACGTGGTGGTGATGAGCGTTGGCTACTCTCGCCAACCGTCTATGTTCTTCTCGCTCTCAGACGAGATGAGCGTGGTGGAGGAGAACGTTTGCTACTCTCAATAGGAGTCTCTGTCCGACGAGATGGACGTGGTGGACGAGAACGTCTGGTGCTCTCACCCACAGTCTCTATTTGTGTTGTTCTTTTTCTCACCTCTATATTTGATTCGCCATGATCCTCTTCTTCATCCTCTTCTTCATTCTCCTCATCTATGGCATGTTCGACATCAATTCCATCATTCCATAGAGTAGACCTTTGCCTTTCATCTTCATCTAAAATTTGAATGTCTTCATCAAGCGCATCGAGACCTTGCTCATACCCATCCTCAATGAACACTCGCCGCAATCGATGCATCAAGTTACACTGATATAAAAAATAGGAGTTTAATACACACAATTTAAGATGTAACTCGTGAGGAAAACAAAATTATAGTTTCAAGTTTACCGAATAGTTACGTAAAGCCCCGTCGTGTCTAATGAATCGTTTAGTGACTGATCGATACCAGGTCATGTAGTCTTGTTGATCGTGTCCTTCTTCTTGTTCCGCTATGACTATGGTGTCACCACAATTTTTCGACATTTGTATAAAGGTTGCGTGAAAAGCCACCCAATTTTCTTGGTTGCGTCCACGCAATTCGATGCGGTGCAATCGGATGTCGTAATCACACTTTGGTGGCACGACACGTATCATTCTGAATTGTCTCATAACCCTTTCTGGTTGGTGCCACTCGATTATGTGGAAACAAATTAGAGGACACGTCGATAGTCAACTACCGTGACCGTCAGTATAGTATTCGGGAAGAGACCCGATGACTTTAGTATAAGGTTGTCACACCACGACATCCTCATTCTGCGAGTCGAGTGCATCACGGTAAGCTGATAAGACGCGTGTCACACTCTGAGTAACCGAAAATGCATCGATCCATCGTATACAAAACAATAAATTATAGAAAATGAAAATGAAGTTAATATTATAGAAAATACGAAATAATATTTATATTACATGTGTCCTAATGGAACGTCAATAAACATGTATTCTCCATCCACTGTTCGTGGTCGAACTCTAGAAACACCCAGGCGCCTTGGTGCTATGAATGAAAATATGTCTCATACCTAAAATTGTACAAGAATTGACGCTCCTGCAACCTCATGTGCACCCGCGCGAGATCCGCGACACAACTCCCTGTACAAATAAGCCAAACATGCACTCCCCCAACTATACTGTCGAGCTATTTGGAAATCCTCGAGCAACGGTAGAAACATCAAATGTACAAATCGGTTTGACTTGTCGGCGAATAGACAACCATCGATAAGTTGCAGTATGTACGATCGAACTCGGTGTTGCACCGATTCATCATCGCTGTCGTCATCTATAACTGGTATGTTACGTTCAAGCCATTCAACTTTAAGTTTACAACCAATAATGTCATCTCCAACAGGAGTTCGACCAAGTAGCCTCTCACACACCTCAACATAGTCTGTATCGGTGGTTCCGGTCGCAGGCATACCTTCGATAGGTAAGCCGAGTTGTACCTGCACGTCTTGGAGTGTAATTGTGCACTCACCACATTGCATGTGAAATGTATGTGTCTCAGGGCGCCATCTTTCAATGAATGCAGTAATCAAAGCTCGATCAAGGCTGAAAATGCTACGCGAAAAATCTCATAGAACCCACTTGAACGAAAATATGGGATCATCCTCGAATGGTACAGCTTTGTTCGATCAACGACACCACGTCTTCGACGCATGCGCAATGTTTCGTACACCTTATAATTGAAAATGTATTAGTCGATATATATTATACGTTTATGCATGAACATTTAACGTATACATCTAAAAACGTTTACCGACCCTTCCAGGTTCGCGATGATCTGTGTGTCAATTGGAGATGTAAAAGTGAAGGATCTGATGGACCTGGATCTATTGGTGTACAAACTACAATTGACTGATTTAAAAAAATTAGTCGTGTTGTTCAGAAAGTCACAATAACTCATTAATATAGGTTCAAACAATAACTAATACTTAAACATTTCAATATAATCAAATTATCAACTTAAGTCAATCACAAACAATATACAAAATCGACTATCGGTTTTGATTAGAAGGTTGAGCTATGGTTGGACAATTTTTTTGTTATGTCCCTCTGAACAACAAATACCACACCGGTTCTTCATAGTAGGGACTCGATCAAGTCAATCACAAACAATATACTAACACGTGAGAGCAAGGGAAACCACCCTGTCCTTTAGGATGAAGACTTGGGTATTGTTGCCTTTATACATGCGATCTCCATGTTTTCCAGTCAGCACTTTAAACTCACCTATGTCATGATTTATCAAATTGACTTGATGACTCCTTGCAGATTGTTCATAACGTATGAGTTTATCCGTGACATATTTTGTGTAGCATAGGCCGTTTGAGATTGCTTCATTGATTTATTGTTTACGCCGATCGTGGTATGTCTCCAATCTGTAGTAAATCATCTGAGTCATTGTTGTTATTGGAAAGAATCGAGCACCCTTTAATACACCGTTAAAACACTCTACAATTGACAATAAAATTTGTGTAAGTAATATTACTTCATCGATAACTATATCGTTGCATGCAAAACAAAACTGACATTTCATACATACCAACTCCATTAAAAGTCATCCATCCGTATCGAATGTCTCCGTCATGCGATTGAGTCCATAGTTCTTTGGGGATGACATTAACATATTGCACACATTGAGGAGTTCGTGATGATAACTATGCAAAACGCTCCATGCACGCCTTAAATTTTCGTTCTTGATGTTAAGCAATGCTTGAGAAATGAGTTTTTTCAATGGTTCATTTTTTAATGAGATGTTGAAATTACTGACCAAGTGTCGCAGGCAATAACGGTGGTATCCTTTTGGGGGACAAAAACCATTGGCCGAGGTGTTGACTGCCTCAAGAATGCTAGGGTGACGATCAGAAATAAGGCAAACTCCATCTCTATCCGTCACGTGTTTGCGCGATATCCTCAAAAACCATCCCCACAAACCCGTAGATTCGGTTTCTGCAACGGCAAATGCAACTGGTAGAATGTGTCCATTAGCATCAACAGAGATGACAATCATTAGCTTACCATTATATTTGTCATATAAGAAAGTCGTGTCAATCTGAAGAAGAGGCCTACAAAACTTGAAAGCTTGTATTGATGCTTCGAATGCGAAAATCACACGACGAAATTGAGGAGAGGTAGTCCTTATCTCATCAGCAACTCATTGTCTATGTGACCACTCGATTATTGTCCTCGGACTCTTATTCTTCACAACCGTCAACCATCTTGGTAATCTAGCGTATGACTCATCCCAATCTCCAAATGCATTTGCAATTGCCTTCATTTTGGCATCCCACATTCGTTTGCAGTTTACTTCGTGTTTGTATTTTCCCTTAATTATTTGTATTAATGCCTTTATAGTTATTGTTTAATCTATCTGGACAATGCTTTTGATCTCTCATGCAAGCATGTTGGCAAGCATGTTGGCGTCAAGTTGGGCATGACCGCGTTCTACTTCGGGGTTTATACAGTTGTGCATCACGTCTAATTGTCTGATCTCCCATAATTGTGTTTTCTTTCGCAAACAAGCACGAATGCGCCACATACACCCGTCTTGCGCGCTTCTGCACTTGATCGTCCACAGAGTTGTAGTCGATTCCATTACATGGTATCGACAATGTCTGTTAACATGTCACACTTTGACGGCATGTTGTAAGTCTTTTTGTTGTCGAAGCACAATCTTATTTCCAACTCAAAATTAGACATGTCTCACCCAGTCTGTTGATGAGAATGTCGGATTACAGTGGAGTTAGCCACCTCCCAATCGATTTCATTATGCATCGGCAATGGTTGGTGAACTTCATCATCACTTGCTTCCTCCATTAAATTCTTTTCATCGATAGCAAATTGTTCATCATCTTGCGCGTTTTTCGCATCTGGGGGTCAACATTGACGTTTTCCCAATCGACATCTGTTGCGGCATCCTCGGGGGGACGTACATCCTCGTCTGTTTCATTATTGTCGTCGTCGTTAACTTCATCGTCACTAGAAGCATTAATGTCATCATGTACTGGAGTAACAAATCCATCTTACGCGACATCACCTTGTGGCGATTGCATATGCAACATTTCCATCATCAATCTAGTGTCTGACATGTCGACATCTTCATCACGGACTTGCGAATGAAATGTAGGATTTCGAAACGAGTCAATTGACTCAAATGTTAAATAGATATCTATCGTTGCAGTTAATGGTAAATTGACCATTGTCGCTCACATCAAGTCGAAGTGTGTCGCATCATGTAACAACACATGGACGAAATATTGCGAACCTCCGGGAGAATTATCACGTGGCGATAAGTCATCCTAACTAGAGACTTCGTAGATGAGATATTGAACGCGTTACACACGTCATCCATCAATTGTCGCCTAAAATAGAAATCGATGTTCCTATGTTCCATGACCTACATAATTTATTGGACATTGATGTAAAACGATTACACACGGGATTACAAATATATCAAGCAAAAAAGTTGATTACTAACAGGATTTAAAGCGCAATCGAACATTTTTGATGTAGAAGATTGTCATAAAAGCGCAACTACAAAGCATACTTATTTATTTGCATCAAGTATCAATTAATAACTCATATTTACATCCCAAACGATGAAAACTACTAAACTAGTTCATAAGGAGCATGTATTTCATCAAAACAAGATCATACTAATTTGTTCCCAAAGACTAATATATATATTATATTTATCATCAATAGTAGTTGTACTTATTCAAGACTTTTTTCGTTCCTTTTTTTAAATATCAAGCCGAAAATTTTATCAAATTGGGGGATTTAAAGTGCAATCCACCTTTCTGATGTAGAGAATTGCCTTAATAGCGCAACTACAAAGCATACTCATTCACCTATTTCAAGTACACCCTCTTTTTGAGTTAGTTAATGTTTTATATTTTAATTTGTAACATGATATATATATATACACACACACACATAGATAGGACAAGACTTAGTCAAAAAAAATTTATAGCACAAAAAAAATTAAAACAAAGTTCAAGTACACATACCATGCAATGAACATCTCAATCATTTTTTTTTGTTAAAAAAAAACATATGTAACTACATAACATGAAAATTATAACAAAACCAAATAAATAATAATAGAAAAAAATGATTTTTTGAACTTACTATTTTCCTCATCTTTTTGTCTTCAAATTAATATTCCTGCAATAAAAAATAAAGTTAGTTATTTTATTTAAATGGAAATTAATAACTCAAAAAATATTTTTTTAACAAAAACAAATCATAACCTAACACCTCGTGCAACAAAAAATGACTAAACTCTCTGCTAGCCAACCGTTTGTTGTCTTGATCTTGTCCTGCAAAAAAAAAGTTAGTTCGACTTGTGTGTATATTGAGGGACACATGAGAACAATAAAACAGTTTAACAAAAAAGTTTAACAAAATAAAAAAGTTAAACAAAAAAACAGTTTAACAAATAAAAATAGGTTAAAACAAAGTTTAACAAAAAAATGAATCCTAAATTAACACTTCAAACAAAATCCAAAATTAAACCAAATCCAAAACTAAACTAAACTATACAAAATACATATGATAAAAAGTTAAACAAAATAAAATTTTAACAAAAAAAGTTTAACAAAACCTTTAACAAAAAAAAATTCCTAAACTAACTAACTAAACTAAACTAAACTAAACTAATAAACTAAACTAACTAAACTAAACTAAACTAACCAAAAACACAATTTAACAAAAAAGTTCAACAAAAAAAAGTTTATAAAAAAAAAAAAAACCGTTTAACAAAAAAAAAATGTTTAACAAAAAGTTTAACAAAAAAATTAATCCTAAATTAACATTTCAAAACAAATTTCCTAAACTAAACCAAATCCTAAACTAAACTAAACCAAATCCTAAACGACATTAAACTAAACAAAATTCTAAACTAAACAAAATTCATATGATAAAAAGTTTATCAAAATAAATGTTTAACAAATAAAATTTAAATAAAAACTTTAACAAATAAAAAATCATAAACTAACTAAACTAACTAAACTAACCTAACCAAAAAAATAGTTTAACACAAAAGTTTAACCAAATAATTAAGTTTAACAAATAAATGGTTTAACAAAAAATAAAAGTTTTACAAAAAGTTTATCAAAAAATTGATTCCTAAATAAGGCACTTCAAAACAAATTCCTAAAATTATCCAAATCCTAAACTAAACAAAACCAAATCCTAAACTAAACTAAACTAAATCCTAAACTAAACAAAAATCATATGATAAAAAGTTTAACAAAAAAAAGTTTAACAAAAACTTTAACAAAAAAAAAATTCCTAAACTAAACTAACCAAAAACTTATAACAAAAAAAAGTTTAACAAAAAAAAAATCCTAAACTAACTAAACTAAACAAAACTAAATAACTAAACTAAACTAACTAAAATAAACTAACCAAACAAAACGGTTAAACAAAAAAGTTTAACAAAATAAAAAAATTTAACTAAAAAAATAGTTTAACAAAAATTTCCTTCTCACCTTCTCACCTTCTCCTTCAAGCCCGTGATATAACGACCCGTATTTTTAATTCGTTAATTAATCACTAATAACAAATTATTAGTGATCTAATACCAATCGAGGGTTGCCGTAAGTCAAAATGTTTAAAATACTTATAAAAGAAAAATAGGTAAAATAATTTTAATTTTTGTCTAGCATACTACATCGTGTAATATATAGTATCGCGAATGGTTTAGGTTAATTAAACTGAATTTGCGAGATGATAAGACCTTATACTGAAATTATTTAAAATTGACTAAGTAAAAGTCTAAACAAAGGAGGTGTGCGCTAAGCGTGTCTATTTTAGAGTCACAAAGTGACCTGGGAGAGATCTCAACCTTTAGATCTATTTTTAAGTGCCTTGTAAAGACCCTTGATGTTTATTGTTGTATTGTTCAAGGAAGTGATGAATGGGTAAGATTCATGCTCAAAATAAAAAGAAAAAATAAAATAAAACATACATATATCTATACACAACACACACGACGCACAAAAAAGAGGTGTCGAACCCTACCTCCATCCCCAATGCAAGGAATGCACACCACCGGCAGTGGCGGACGGCTCCATCGGCGAGGGTCCGATGCTACAGCGCTGCAGACCAGGGAGGACGACGGCGGCGTGGGCTGTTAGGTTTAGAGACACCGCAATGATACTCTTTATTAATCTCTCTAATAAACTCGTTAATTACAATGCGAGAGGTTAACTCTAATTTATGGACTCACATAAATATACTCCTAATCCAACTAGGAGATCTTAAATAGACGCATACTCTAACTTAAAGTCCTAATCAAACTAAAAAAAACTAATCTAATTTAGATTACAACTCCAACATCCCCCCATAATCTAAATTACCTATCTAAATTAAAAACAAAAAACAAAACATCATCCCCCCATAATTCCGATTGTCATGATCCTCCACTTGATCTTCACTCGAAATGCAGATCTCGACCTCCATAAACGACATCCTTTATCGTTCACCCGCAATCTATCTGGCACAGCTTCCTCAATGTTGAACAATGCTCAATGCACTCGATTGCCTTCGTCATCAATGACATTATCATGGGTGATCTTACAATCCTGAAGTCGAGCTGGTTGTCCCACACTTCTTTGTGGTCTGCAACTGGTATGCTGGGGTCTAGCGCCAATACCAACTGAAGTGGAAGCTTCATCCTCACATCTAATCGTTGATGGTTGAGCAATACTCTTTCCTTTTATGTCCCAAATCCACGCACTTTTCTCATCTAACTTGACATCTCTGCTAATAATGACTGCATTGGTAACTGGATTGTACAATTTGTACGTTCCAATCCTCCCTGGAACATAGCCAATAAATATGACCTTCACGCCTTTGTCATCTAACTTCTTCTTGTTAGCATCAAGAACATGTTCATATGCAGTGGGTCCAAACACCTTCAAGTGTTTGACACTTGGCTTGTAACCACTCCAAGCCTCTTCTGGGGTTATATGGGACACACCTTTTGTGGGATACCTATTCAGTAAATAAACTGAACATGCAACTGCTTCAGCTCAAAAAGAATCAGGTAGACCTTTGGCTTTCAACATACTATGAGTCATGTCTATAATCGTCTTATTCTTTCTCTCTGCAACACCATTTTGATGCGGTGATTGTGGTGGCATGATCGCATGCTTAATCCCATGATGATCACAAAACTCTGAAAATGCCGAGGACGTATACTCACCACCACCATCTGTCCTCAAAGTCTTGATGTAGCGTCCACTCTGTTTCTCCACAGTTGCCTTGAACTTCTGAAAGCAACTAAAGGCATCATACTTATTCTTTAAAGTATACACTCAAATCATCCTGCTGCAGTCATCAATAAAAGTCATAAAATATTTGCTTCCTTCTAGTGAAGCAGTCTGCAGAGGACCATAAACATCTGAGTGAACCAACTGTAGTAGAGATTTGGCACGCCTATGAGTGTTGGAAGCAAACGTTCGTCTATGTTACTCCCCCAAAATAAACCCCTCACAAAATTGCTCTGGATGTTGAATCACATGCAATCCTTTCACTAAATTCTTATGAGTCAACAACTTCAAACTCTTGAAGTTCAGATGTTCATATCTCAAATGCCATAACTACGACTCATAAAAAACAATTGATTTAAAATATGGATAAGATCCAATCTTAACCTCAATCTGAAACAACTTATTTTTCAAATGAGACTTAAGAATGATCATACCTTTAGAGTCAAACACAGTGAGATGACTATCTTTGAAATCCACTATGTACCCTTTCCCGAGCAACTGCCCCAAACTTAGCAAATTGCATGTCAATGTTGGTACATATAATACATCTGAAATGTACTAATGATCACCATTCTTCAACTAGATCAGAATTCTTCATTTTCCCTTAACTGGAAGTTTCCTATCATCAGCAAACTTGACCTCTGTCAACACTGACTCATCCAACTCATCAAAAAATTCTCTATTGCCACACAAGTGGTTAGAGCATGCATTTTCGAGATACCACATGTTACTCTGAGTATTCTCCTGGGCTGATGAAACCATCATTAGTGTCTGATGACATTCCCCATCTTGATTTGTCTGCTCTTCAGACTCCGACTTTGACTCTGATGATTGTTTTATCCTGCATTGTCTAGCTATATGCCCAAATTTGCGACAGTTATAACACTGAATCTGATTTCTCTGTTGATCGCTACCTTTGTCTCATCCATGACCTTTATTTCTATCCCACCACTGCTGATTATTATTCTGACCTCTGCCATTGTCGTTGACTTTATCACGGCCTTTGAACCCATAATTCTTGTTTAGCTTCAGGACAACTGCAGTCTTCAATGCCTGCTCAATAGGTTTGACTTTTGCACTATTTTCATTGATTCGTTTCTCGTGTGCTCGTAATGAACCAATGATTTCTTCAACCGACTTGATCTCATAATCTGTCCCGGACTCCATAATAGCAGGTACTACATGGTCGAACTTCGTGGTCAAGGTGCACAAAATCTTCTTGTTCATATCGAGATCGACGACATCTTTGCCATTCATCTTTAACTGATTGACGATTGTCTGAACACGATTGGTGTACTTCTCTATATCTTCGGAGTCATCCATCTCGATCAACTCGAATTGTCGCCTTAAAGTTTGCAACTGAACTTTCTTGGCTTTCTGTACACCCTTGTAGGACGTCTCTAAAGCGTTTGCAAGATAAAATAAAGTGCCTTCTGATCTTTCTTGCGAAGCACTTTTTGTGTCGAGGTAGCAGTGGCCCCTGGGTCTTTAAACCCATCTTCAACTATTGCGAGCAAGTCTTGAAAACTGAACAAGACTCTCATCTGAGTGCTCCATTTATCAAACTTCTTCCCATCGAACACTGGAAGAGTTGATTGAACTTGACCGTTCCCAAATGTAGCCATAATTCACGGTATAAAGAAAATCGAAAATCTCAATTTTGATTTTAACTCTCTGCCGCACACACTTTGAACAAATTGTTCAAATTTCAATTTTTCTTTGGGCCCCACAACTTTTATCTTTTCACAAAAGATGAAATAGCTATGATGTAGTGCAATTGGAGTTAAATAACAAAATAACTCTATTTCTTCTTCAACAAAATCGATCCTGCAACTGCAACGACTTCGGCTTCGAACGTCTCAATTTAATTCTGAAGCTTGAACTTTCTCTATATCTTCATTTCTTCTCCAAAACAAGAAACGTGCACATTTCGATCTCTCAATAGCTTTGAATCCCAAATTCTTTGTTCGATCTTGAACAAAGTCTCACACCGTAGGTCTAAAATCTTGGTCTCTCTCTCACAGATCTCAGGATCTCACTTTTGCTCTGATACCATGTTAGGTTTAGAGACACCGCAATGACACTCTTTATTAATCACTCTAATAAACTCGTTAATTACAATGTGGGAGGTTAACTCTAATTTATAGACTCACATAAACATACTCCTAATCCAACTAGGAGATCTAAATAGACGCATACTCTAACTCAAAGTCCTAATCAAACTCAAACACTAATCTTATTTAGATTACAACTTCAACACGGGCATAATCCACGACGGAGCTCGTGGACTTCGTTGCAACGTTTTCAGCGAGGCAAAAGTTGTTTTGACGAAGCTTCGACGATCGATAGCGGCGTCGCAACTTCGGCATGCTAGCTTGTAAAGAAAGGAGAGAAAATAAAGAAGGTATTGAAGTAAAAAAAAGGTTTTTGGTTAGATCTAAGTAAACTTTGACGTTTGATGTTGGAATGAGTGTTGTAACTAGATTTAAGTTGAAAAAGAAATAATCTAGTGAGTTCCAAGTCATGCCTACCAAGTGTTTGAGAAAAATATTTAAAAGAAATGGTAGAAGATAAAAATTGAAAGCAACTTTGTAAGGCTACATCCCACATGTTTGAGTAAATGCCTTAAAGATAAATTACATGTTTCATCCAAATCTACAAGTAGAGTTACATTGAAATGGAACATTAACAAATTTTGTAAGGGGCATTGAGGGTGGATTAATTTCTATTTAGGGAACTTCTAAGTATAAATCTCATGCCCAATTATCTTGTTTCATTAAATTTATTTATTTGGTAGAGACTAACTTAGTTTCAATGTCTGGATTAGTTAGAATCACTCAATTCGAGGACCTTGATGCATAGTTGCTTATTAAACAATTTGAATTCACCAATAAGGATTACTTCATCGGATGAAAAAAATGGATATGTAGCTTTATTGGATTAGTTTCAATTACTAAAGCGGAGAGCTTTAATGCATAGGGAAGTTGCTTTTGTAGTCAATACTTGTAGATATCTAGAGAGGATAAAAAAATATAAATCGATATGGTTCATTGAAACACACTCTATATATTCGATAAAATGCATCAAAGAACCTTTTATTTATTTTCCTCTTAAATTTTCAAGCAAACATGAATGGCTTAACTTTTATTTATTAACCTCCATACGATTTTGAGATTTCAAGGGAGGTTTAAGGTGTATCGAATTTATTTAAATGAAGTTCTTTATCTCTCTATGATTCTTAACTCAATGCAAGTATTTTGCTTGGTTTTAGTCAAAACTTTAGTAGCATTTCTTTGGTTGAACCCTTTTTGATGAACTTTTAACTTATTGAAAATAATCTTACTCTCTTATCAAATTTATTTGGAATCCAATAATTTAACTCAACCTCCTTTTAACATGGGTTTTTTTACTCAATTTGGAACTTTAATACATCTTGAACTTTATTTGACTTTTTGTAATTATTTAAGCTATCTTTTTATCAAAATTAATCAATTTGAATTGATTGATGTTGAAAGTAAGATTTTATGAGTTTGCACTTGTTTTGGTTTTCATGGAACTAAGTAGTGGTTTGGGTAGTGTCTAACTCTTCAAAAAAAAAAAACCATTTATTCGAGTCAAATGAACTTAGACGAGTTTATAACGCAAATGTTTAAGTGAATAACTATAAATTCATTTTACTAGCACATGAAAGTTAGCTATGCTACTTGAAAAATCATAAGTGATGGATTCATGGACTAAGAAAAACATTAAACTATGAACAATACTTTCATTTACCAAATGGTATCTAAAACATATTTGCTATATATGTATGATTGCAGATATGCAAGGACTCGACTAGGCTATTCGAATGTTCGATTTGACATGACGATTTATGCGATTGTACTGTAAGTAAACCAGTAAGAAATTCAATATTAATTTTTTTCCTTTCTTGGCATATTTTGATAAAAATAATATATATTGTTGGCCTCCACTTCCCAACCGAGTGACCTAGGGTCTAAGTGGTCGAGTTGAGTCGTTGTTTACTCATAGTTGAGCATCCGAGTCATGCTCGTGGCTCCTAGACGAGATTGAATCCTCTGAGTGATCATCCGCCAAGTGTCGTGGCTCCTCACAGGACTTCAAAGATTCCATTGCGATTGAGCATCCGGTTGCGACTGTGGCTCCCTTTGGAATGTTTTCTCGGGTTGCGGCTTAAGTGAGCCGACAGTGCCGAATGGATTTGGTACGGTTAAAGCGTATTTGGTCCTAACGTACCAGTATTTGACATTGACATGTTTTAAGTGTCTTTAAGCCCACGTGTAGAGTGTCAAGACCACTTAGGCGTCTATCATTTGCTTCAGGGTTACTTGGTCTATATCGTTGATCATTGTAGTCTGTTTATCATGCACTTTATTGTTCTTTTCAGCTTAATCTATTTCCTGCATGATTTATCGACTTATTTATTGTTTAATCTGAATTATTGTTGAACTTCTTCTGGATTTACTCACTTGGATTGTCTCCACTTTTGGTGACAATTGCAGCATAATATTCGAGCTCGAGAACATCGATGTGCGGCATATGTAGGTCATTTAATGTATTTATAGTATAATTACTGTATTTTATAAATGGGTAATTGGGTTGAGAGATATTATACTTGTTATATTGTATTCGTTGTGCGAGGTTTCCATATTCTAGCTTCCACACCTAGAACTCGTTGTGTGTTTAATTTATTCGTTATCGCGTTTTCATCGCATTTAAATTACGTTGCTATGATTTCATTATATATACTGTTGTGTGGACTATCAGGTACTGAAGACCGGTTTGTAAGGCTGATTAGGCTTTTATTAACTCTGAACTGGTTTACCGGGGGTTAATGAAGGCCTAGTGCCAAGCGGTGCCCAATTTGTAGGGTTGGGGTCATCACACGTGACCTCCTTCTCACTATCTCTCAATCTGCTTCTCCTACAACAACCCAAATATCTCAATCTTTTTCTCTTCTCCAAAACTTTCAATCCTTTCACCTCCTCATTTCTCTCACCTCTTTCTCTCTTAAATAGATCCCTAATCAAACCCTTCCACCAACACCATTAAATATCGAACTAACCCTCACCCACCTCGTTCAAACTTTCGTGACCTACACAACCTAAAAACCAGTAGCTATAGTACCTACTAAGTAGACTCCACGAAAACGCAGAGAATATATTATCTGTGATTTTGTTTCTGTTGAAGACGATGATTGGGTACACAGATATCGCCTTTTCCGAAGGTGATATCTGTGTATCCATATGACGAACCAACCCCGACCTAGGGTCGGGTCGCCCAGCCCAAACCGTTACTCGAGCCCGATATCTGAACCAGGCCCAAACAACGATCTGACACGCCTCTCAAACAACCTACGGAATAACATAATGGCTATATGAAAGGATAATAACAGTGGAATAAATTTAAAAGTTATCCTTAAGCCAATAAAATAAAGTTCATATGAACATCTATGAAACTATACATGGGTTCACATTCATTTAACGAAAAATGGTCAATTAAAAACTCTCAAGTGAATCAACTAAAGGTGAGTAGGTTTTAAACTACCCAAATACCTATTTTAATTACAACCCAAGCTTAATAGTTCAAAATCGAATACATATATAATACAACACAAGGCTCACATCAAGAGAAGGTTTCAAGCATCACCTCTCCCTTGTCTCGTTCTAGCTTCAATGTTGAGGGACCTGGAAAGTAGTAGGGTGAGCTAAAAGAACCAACGGAGCTCAATAAAATAGAAGACTCGCTCAAACACTAAACATTCAAGTATTACCTAAAAAGCAAAACAATTCTATACTACAAGTAAGCTGAAATGTAAACCATTTAAGGGAAATAAAGATATGGTCCTTGTTTATAAAAAGGGGATGTAAACAAGTTCCATATCAAGTAAATAAAAAATGTAAGATTCATTATTCAACAAACTAGGAAAATGAGCATTCTTTTGAAATCACATCATAAAAAAGGGAAATTCACAAATTTATAAATAAATATCATTCATTCATGCAACGAGGTTCAACAAGAGAATTACAATAAGAACTAGTAATAAATATGAGTCATGGTTCCATTCAATGCATCCTAGCCAATAGTATGAATCCGGTGACCGAAACACTCACCCTCGAGATGATGTAAACCATTGGCGGTCACAATGGCCGTGCTAACCTCCACCTAGTTCTATCAAACCAACAGTAAGTGTTTCCAAGCCATCACCGATTGTGAACACTTGTGAACTTGACATTTCGTGGTGCAGACCACTATCTCTTTGGTGGGATCGTGACCACACCACTGCAATTCGTGGCGCGGGCCACTCTCTTTTGGTGGGCACACTGCCACACCACCGCTACTCGTGGCGCTGACCACTCTCTTTTGATGGGCACACTGCCATACCACCGCTACTCGTGGCGCGGGCCACTCTCTTTTGATGAGCGTACTGCCACATCACCGTATTAGATCGAATAACACAAGTGTTCATATCACATGCATTCCATAGATAAACATATTCATATCATTGACTAAATGCAACCTAATCCCAAGTCTTCCGATATAAATATGATATTTTTATTTATCTAATATTCAAGCCACATTTAATGTATGAGCGAAGCTCCCCACTTACCACTTACCTCGACTCGGCACGTTTATAATCACTTTCTACACGCCCGGGGCCCAATGTGAACCGTCGCGCGTCACTAGACAATACATACAACATCATATCAATGCATCATTCAATGTCAGGTTATTTATTTTTATTTCATATGTATTTAGGGACTCACTAGTGTAAAACTCACAGTCATTAGTGTCGTCGAGGTCCAATGTCGCGTGTCAGGGGTTGGACCTGCTGCCGAGTCAAACTGGTCAAAGGTCAAGCTGGTCAGGGGTCTGTTGACCCCTGGTCAAACAAGTCAGGGGTCTATTGACCCCTGGTCAACTCGGTCTAGGGGTCAACTGTCCCCTTGACCGGTAATGGGAGGGGGAGCATGAGCTCCCCCTGGTGGTGGTGGTGGTCGTCGTCGTGGGAGGGGAAACACTGGGATTTGGTTTTTGAGAGATCTTGGACATGTATATCTTGTGTTCACTCTCCACTGACAATTCATTGATGATGATATACATATGCGGGGTTTTCATACTCTAGGTTGTCTTAACTTGTATGTCTTTGAGGTTTTTCATTTAGGTTGAGGTTTAATTGCTTCCGCTATAACTATGATAACTCACTAAATGATTAACGCAACTTTAATTGCTTGATAAATGGTAAATGGTAAAGAAGGCTGACTAGGCTTGCGTGACTCAGCGAGACGGGCTCGGGGGTCCACGTAAGTCTAGGCCGGGCGGGGCCATTTTAGGATTGTGGAACTGGGGTCGTCACAATAGAGAAGAAGAAACAAGGGTTTGGGAGTTTTAATTTGATCATTTGAAGAGCTTGAAGTTGTTGAATCATCAAAGCAATGTGAGATTCACAATTACCTCAACTTTCTTCATCTTTTGGTATAAGTTTTTGAGGTGTTTGTTTGAATCCAATATGGATTGTTAAGTGGTTGTTAAGTAGTTGTTTTAGTGGGTTTTAAGTGCTATGAAGTTCAGTGGTTTGTGTTGTGGTAGTTGTTGGTGGTGGTGGTGTTGTTGAGAACCCAAACGTTTTAGCCAAACTGTTGTCCAGAACGCGATTAGCGCGTTAGGTAAAAATATAGCGCGCTAATGTTCTTCCCGACGAAGAACATTAAGCTGCCTTGGAATCTAGCGCGCTAATCCCCAAACCTAGTGCGCTAGATATTGCAGATTTTACACTATTTTTGCTAAGTGACATAAAACACATCCAATTGACTAAAAATCAATTATAAATGGAAATATGTCATTTCGGGCGGTAAGTTGGATATCTGGGATTCGACGGAATCGGATCGGGGGTTATTTACCAGGACACAGAGTGCGGTTTGAGGTGTGTAGTATCCCAAACTAAAATTTCTTGAGCAATACTCTATTTTTTTGCTTTTGAATTTATATTATTTCTTTCAATATTTTTTCTTGGTTATGGTTTAAATGGACGGACGTTGAGGCTCTCCCTCCGTGCCATTCCTGTGTGTATATCCACTAGACCATATCACGTGTGTCAGGGATCTCGGTGAATAGGTCAACCCGAGAGTCAAGTCGAGGCACGTGTGGGTACGTCGTAGGTTCCACGCCGACCACCTAGCGGATCCAGATATTGGCCTTGCTCGAGTGTTACTCGTTGGTAATAGTATGTAGGGAGTACGAAGTATGGCGCTAGTCTGACCCTAGGCTCTAGGAACACATTTTGAGCTTTCACTATTATTTATCCATGCAATGATCACAATTGCTTGTATTTATTTCCGCATGATTATTTAATAGTTTGTTTAAATTCAAGTATTTACTTTCCGTATTGCTCACTTAATTTCCTTGGGAATACTCACCCTGGACTCGTCATCTGTCTTTTAGTGATGGCTTGAGTGCAGATCCTGGCACAAGTCGTGGTAAGGGCAAGTTACCAAAATACCTGCGATTTAAAGATATTGAGTCTGGCTTGTATGTTTATATTATATATACTATGTTTTTATTTTGGGATTTGGGATTGTGAGATACCTCAGGACTCTATATTTTTGATATTTTGATGCATTGAGGTGTATTTTTGGTCTATGATAATATATGGGTTTTCCAGGTATCAGAGTTAAATGCATGACTATAATGTTTTATATTTTGACTGTCATGATAAAAGACTTCCGCTGTGATATATTATGGTTTAAAACGATTTTAACAGACGACTTGAGTTCAGTAACAATTTAGACAGTAAATTGTTGTTTATATGATTAAATGGTGGATGAGATAGCATATGAGACATAACTGGCGCTGGTAGGCCAGGTTGTGGGCCCGCATTGGCCCCGTGGCGGTCCATTTGGAAAATGGGCCATTACAAATATGATCCTTGCATAAATCTTAGAGCACCATTCAAACCATGTCAGACGTGGTGGCTCAGTACCAGGACATATTGTCATCAATCGTGAGTGAGAAATTGCCAATCATAACCTTTTCATCGATTACTTTGACGAGCACCCACAGTATGATGATGTTGCCACATTTCGACGACGCTTTCGAATGTTTCGAGAGTTATTTTTGTGAATCGTTGAATATGTGAAAGCGCATGATAACTACTTCGAACAACGAGCGGATGGTCTTGGAAGACTTGAATTGTCACCACTACAAAAAATAACTATTGTATCTCGTATGTTATCATACGCCCTTCCAGCTGATGCATATACATTAAAATAGGCGAGTGTACGACAATAGAAAGTATAAAGAGAATTTGTCATGAGATAGTGAAAATATTTGGAGAACGATACCTCAAGACACTAACAATGGAAGATGTCGCAAGACTACTACATGCGTTGGTGAGATGCGTAGTTTCCCAGGGATGTTAGGTAGCCTTGATTGTATGCATTGGAAATGGAAAAATTGTCCAACCACATGGGCCTGAAAATATGCTGGCCGTTGTGGATCGCGGACGCTTATTCTCGAAGTTGTAGCAGATTATGACTTGTGGGTATGGCATGCATATTTTGGTATGCCCGAAACAAATAACGATATCAAATCATCACATCTTTTCTCTAATTTAGCACAAGGTATTACCCCTCCTGCTCATTATGCTATTCAAGGAAAAAGTTTAATATGGGATACTATTTAGCTGATGGCATATACCCCAAGTGGTCCACAATTGTCCAAACAATTCATAAACCACAAGGTTCAAAAAGAAAATAAGACGTTGAACGTGCATTTGGTGTTCTCCAACAACGTTTTGCTATTGTAGCTGGACCATCACGTTTTTGGCGTAAAGAAGTGCTACATGATATCATGACAACATGCATTATTTTACATAATATGATAATTGAAAGAATACAGAGGGAAGGACGACGATTTCAAGAATTTAATAAAAAAGAATCAAAACATCAAGGATGTAGATGGTTACTACAAACTTCGAAATGCACTAATTGATCATTTATGGGAGCGTTATGGTCAATGTGACGATTAATTAATCTATTTTGTGATAATTATGTAATATTAAATGTATGGTAATTATTTATGTTGCTTTTAAAATCTTGTTTATACAATTTAGTGTAATATTTTATATTAAGCTTAATTAAAGTTTTAATGCTTGTTTGCCTATATATGCATGATTTTATAAATATAATTTATTTTATTTTAGTTATTTATTAAATATATATTTATTAATTATAAGAGTATTTTTATGGGTATAAAATACTTTGAAATATATTAAAGATTAAATGTATAAGAAAAAAGATTAAATTAAATAAAATAATGATAAAAAGTATAATAATGTTAAAGATAATATTGATGGATTGAAGACATGAATAGTGTTATTGTTACTATTTACTCCAAAATAGAGGTGAATAGTGTTAGAGAAACTCTATTTTAGAGTTTGTGGGTTTAAGATGCCCTTAGTCATGATGAGAATGGGTACTACACAAAGTGTGGAAGTTACATCAAAGTCTCATGTCATATAAGATTACAAGTTACATGACAATACATTGACAAGTGATTATACATTGGAGATGAATACAAGTTACATGGAGTGTACAACTTACATTCAATGTGGAAGCCATGCTTGATGTTACAATTTCATGTGAGAGTCATGCTTGACAATGTGATCATTCATAAGCTTGGTTAAAAGGTCATCCAATTTACAACACTCCCCCTTGGATGACATTTGTTGAGAGAATATACCTCGTTAAAACCTCTAGTAGAAAAACCTTGGGGGAAAAAAATCTAATATAGGGAAAAGAGTACAATGCTCTCGTCAATCTTACTTTGTAGTATAATATTGTTGATTGCCTTATTAAAAACCTTGCTA
Organism: Stephania cephalantha; assembly: GCA_039657325.1. Lineage (NCBI taxonomy): Eukaryota > Viridiplantae > Streptophyta > Magnoliopsida > Ranunculales > Menispermaceae > Stephania > Stephania cephalantha. Next base: position 53,601,847 of record CM077572.1, read on the forward strand.
GAAAAACCCAATGGGACAAAACGATAGCTAAGAAAAAAAGTGCAACACATTGATACACTTTGGGAGAATATATGTCTCATTAAAACCTCTACTAGAAAAACCATGCGGAAAAAGATCTGCTATAGGAAAAAGAGTATATTAATTGCTCTCTTAAATTTTTTTTTTATATGGAGTATCATAATGTTAAGATTGTCTCATTAAAAACATTGCTAGGAAAACCCAGTAAGATAAAACCATAGCTGAGGGAAAAAGAGTGCAATGCACTAATTAATAACTCCTTTTGATTATCCCATTCATTTTGACATGAACGAAACATCTTATTATTTTGCAACAAACCTTTGCAAACCCAAATTTTTTTTTTTGAGTAAAATTATATGATGGACAACTATTTTACTTGGAAAATACTTGATTTCCAAATCAAGACTAAATCTTATTTTTCCCAAGATCTTCCATCTTGAGTTCCTTTTTGTGGATTCGAATGATATAACGATGTCTTCGTGATTTCTCATAATAATTAAATCATCAATATACAATGATGTTATAATAATGAAGACATAAACCCAAAAGATACATTGAATCCTTACCAAAGAATTCTTATATCATCAGTATTTTATTTATTTTTACTCATACCTTATTTTTGAAGGGTTTGTATCATTCGAACCAGCTTGTCTTTTACGCCTTAAGCGTTTTGTTGGTTCTTGTATATTTAGTTGCACATGAACATTATTTTATCGTGAACTTTTTAATGCTGGAACATAAGATTGTCGCTCTTTTACATATAGTACTTGCATCAAATAATAGATTCATACATTTGTTGATAATGAATGATCCTTTGAACTTCAATTTCATATTAATTTATACATGAATCATATATAATACAACATATTTGATGCAATTTAATTTGTTTCAAGCAATTTCACGTCATTCCTTTTGAATTGGCTTATATATCTCCATAATGATGGGAAAATTGCTTCATCAAAATGACAATTAGCAAAACTTGCTATTAATAAATTTCATGTTAGGGACCTAAGACATCTTATAATATGATTGATGAAGAGTTAAATCAATATAAGTGTCATATTGATTTGCCTTTAGATAATCACCAACTGATAAAAAATCTAGTTTGATAAAGGATGTCCATGCGAATTTATGATTTTTTTGCATTATTGATGATTCAGAACGATCAAAAAGATCTTTCCGCATTATGAATGTCATTTGATTTATGACGATCCTACCACTGTCACTTTCTTGAGTATTCTTTTTTAGCTTGTTTCCTTGCCTCGAGGTGAGATTTTGCAAACCACAATCTGAACGGGAGTTCGACTCTTTTCATTTCATACCCAGGAGTTCCTATTGCTCCATATGCTCCACGCCACCATCGCTCCCACTTCAACTACTACCCTGACGTATTCATCAAATAGGTCATTCAACCATTGGCCAAATGACTCCTAATTCAGACCCCTAACATTCAACCGGGCTTCTCCCCAGCAGCGTAGCGCGAAAGGACATCCCACCAATGCATGGAAAATCCCTTCCTCCTCCAGTCGATAGATAGAGCAGAAAGCATTCACCGAAACTCTGCGTTCCTGCAAGTTTCTATTTGTTGGGAGAAAATTCAGTAAAGCTTTCCACAAGAAGCTAAGCACTTTTGGAGGGACTCTTAGCTTCCACAATCTGGGCCAGTGTTGACAATGCTGCCCCATTAATTTGGTACCCCCTTTACTGTGTAATAACCCTTTAGATCATTACCCCATATCCATTCATCCTCTAAAGTTACAATATATTATTTATTTATGAAAATATTGTTGTGCCTTGACACGAAAACGCAAATATGGACTGGCATTGATTTTTGCATCAACAATTTTTTTTTTTTTTTTTTTTTTTTTTTTTTTTTTTTTTTTTTTTTTTGTAAGAACTTGAAATGAAAAGAAGATCTTCAAATAGAAGTATTATAAATGAAGGAAAAACTATGATAACTCACTTTAGCATCGACACGATCGATCACACAACCACCAACCGAAAGTAGGTATCACAATCACCACCGAAAGTAGGTTGCCGAAGCAGGTAGATGAAAAACAAACCAATTAACCAAGCTAAGCCTTCTATGTTGTCTTTTTGAATTATCTTTTCTTTTTTACTTATTCAACTTACCATTAAAAATATAATAATAATAATAATAATATTAATAATAATAACTTCTCATGAAATGGACGGCTTAGATGCAAAGATTCATGTCGAAGCCATTTCTTAACCTTGCCCACGAGAGTAGACCATCAATACTAATGAACAGTAAAAGCCAAGACAAGAAGAATTCTTTCAAAAAATTCAAAAAGTCGTCAATACCCGAAAAAGCGGGTCAAAAAATCCAATATTAAAGAGCGACACCACTCATTACACTCACTCTTCCATTCTGGACTCACACACACACTTCACTACACTACCCACACTTCCTCCTGCACGCACTTTCATACAAACATCTTAATTCCGTTAGATGTAAATTATTAATCTCGTTTCAGATCTCAACTGAAAATCCAACGGCCCAAAACACTAGTATCTAAATGATTTACTGTCGTGTTTTCTTTACTTCTATTTCTTCACTCATAAGTGTCAGTGCGGCGTTTAAGCTTCCTCTCACTCTCATTATAGTTGCCGCGATTTCACATTTCAAGCTCAATTAGGGCTTCAATCGCTCTCCCAATCCCTCCCCAAATCCTCCATACGTAACCAATCCTTTCCGATTTTGATGATCAGAATCGGATTCAGCGCTCTATGACGCGAAAATTGAGCTCCAATTTCTAGGTTTTCGTTCAGTATCACTGCGAGGTTGAGCCGTGTGCGTTAATGGAGGAAATTCAGTCCCAATCGGACAACTACAGATCCTCGTCTTCCTCAGCGAGTAGTCCAGCCACTAGAGTCCCTTCCAGTAACTTCTACTACCTGAGAAAGCCGGGCTCGCTTCGAAACCCAATCTCCTTCGAGGATTCCCCTGAGTGGGAGGAGTCGGAGATCGATGTGCAGGTTGAGGAAGTGGTGGATTCGATCAATGTAGCGACGACATCGGTCTCGCCGGCGCTTTCGAAGCTCAATAGCGGGTCGTTGCCTTCGATACAGATTCCGGAAACGTCTGCAATTGTGAGGAAGATTGCTGGGGCTTCGGTTGTTTGGAGGGATTTGACTGTGACGATTAAGGGGAAGAGAGTGTATAGTGATAAGGTTGTGAAGAGCTCCAATGGCTATGCGTTGCCGGGGACGCTTACGGTGATCATGGGTCCTGCAAAATCGGGGAAATCCACGCTTCTGAGGGCCATTGCAGGTGTGAAGCTTGAATTTTTATTTTATTTTTTATTTTATTTATTTTGGTTTATTGAGTTTGGTTTTATGGGAAAGATTGAATTTTGGTTTTTAATGATGATTTTCGTGTGCTTGTTTCAGGGAAGTTGCATGGTTCAGCGAAAATGTACGGGGAAGTGTTTGTAAATGGAGCAAAAACGCTCTTTCCATACGGATCATATGTAAGTTCCTTTAAATCTGACTGCTTTTTATTCATAGGAAAGAATTTAGATTAATGTGGTGTTGATTTTATTTCTTATTGATATATATGTGGGTAGACCAAAGTTAACATAAGACTCATTAAGTAGGAGGGATTTGGATGGTTTGGAAGGCTCATCATCAATTGCACTTAATCGAGCACAATAGAAGAGTTTGATCCATGTAGCCGACCCCAATTAATTTGGGACTGATGCTATGTTGTTGTTGTTGTATTGATATCTGTGAATTACAACAATTCTAGTAGTATTTATTATTGTTATTAGCAATTTAGCGTTATTGATTTCATTAATAGTGTTAATTTGGGACTGAGGCTATGTTGTTGTTGTTGTTGTTGTTGTTGTTGTTGTTGTTGTTGTTGTTGTTGATTTCATTAATAGTGTCTACCAACTGGTTATTGCATTTGCAACTCAATAATTGCATGGGATCTAGTATAAGCATGCAAAATCTTTTACCTTTTCTTTTTGAGATCCTCAGCATTTCATATTTTTGAAATTGCAAGGGTTCAATTTGAAAGATGTTTCATCTAGTTCACATGACAGATTGCTGCATACTATTACAGACTTCTTTGAGTTTTTTTGAACATGGAGAGAAACATTACGAGAGTGATAAAAGGAATGAAGGGCCTCGTCTCATACTCCATATCTGCTGTGGCTCTTTAGATCACACTTGAATGAAATTATTTATCTCCTTCTGTCGAGGTTTCCAATTCTATTTTCCTTCTTGCAGGGATATGTGGAGAGGGAATCCACACTTATCGGGTCTCTCACTGTTCGAGAAATGTTGTACTACTCTGCGCTTTTGCAACTGCCTGGTTTCTTCTCTCGAAAGAAGAGTTTAGTGGAGGATGCCATCCTTGCTATGTCTTTGGGTGATTATGCAAACAAACTGATTGGTGGCCATTGTTACTTGAAGGGTCTTGCTAGTGGAGAAAGAAGGCGTGTCAGCATTGCCCGAGAGCTTGTGATGAGGCCACACATCTTATTTATAGATGAACCTCTTTATCACCTTGACAGGTTTGTCCATCCTTAGTCTAAAGTTGTCTTTTGCGTATCTTGAACAGCTCCTGTAAAAGAAAACATTATTCAACAACAATTAAGCCTAAATTGCATATTAGTCTACATTGGTCAAACTCCAGTATGCTTGATCCATTTCATAAGGTGTGACAAATATTTTACATATTTTACGCTGGTTGTCAACATATCACAACCTTCCCAACCTCCTCCTTTATTCGGACTTGGGACCGGACCGACCGGCTTTGTAGAGAGGCAGAGAGGACTCTTTTTTGGATGGTGCCATTTTTTTTTGCCCGCTGATTGATTTTAGCTCAATGATTTTATATGATACGGCGATTCAGACAGGGGTCCTATCCATATAATTTATTTAGAGCGATTTCACTGTCAATGGTATTGTTCACTCCTGCTCTTTTGATGGGGGTATGATTGTCTACAATCTTATGGTTTACTCTTAGTTTCTGTCTATTTTCTGTCTTTACATCTTCTTCTGAAGCATCAAATCAAGCTTTATGGAGATGTCGGATATGCAGCTGACTCCAACTTATTTGGGACGGAGGCTTTGTTTGTTTGTTTTCTTGCTGTTGTTGTACCTTGTCTCCTGCAACAAAAGCATTTGTTGTGGAACTCACTATAGTAGATGTTTCCTTCTCTGCAGTGTGTCTGCACTTCTGATGATGGTAACTTTGAAGAGACTGGCAAGTTCTGGGTGCACTCTCATATTTACCATGTACCAGAGTAGCACAGAAGTGTTTGGGCTTTTTGATAGAATTTGCTTACTTTCAAATGGAAATACCCTATTCTTTGGAGAAACATTGGCTTGTTTGCAGGTTGGTATCACCAAGTTTCCTATACCTGCTTCTTCTGTTGATCCATTTTGCATGAAATGCTTTTTAAATATTGCAGTGGTGAACCATTTTCTTTGATTCCTTGGATTGATTTGCTTGTGTATTCGGAGGTAGCTGATACAGTGATACATGACTGTGCCTCAATTGTGCAGCATTTCTCCAATGCGGGATTTCCTTGCCCAATTATGCAAAGTCCATCTGATCACTTTCTGCGTGCAATAAATACAGATTTTGATAGGATCATTGCCATGTGCAAAAACTGGCAGGTATGAGTTTGTGTTGGAATCATTTGTTTCTTTTCTTTTTTTTTTTGGGTGAGTAATTTATTTGTTCTAATATCAATGCTGCCACTACATGCCAGAGATTTGTGTTGCCAGTGGACAACAGCCATGCATCTAGTTCAGGATCTAATAATAGTGTTCAATCTTCCAATCTCAAACGGTAAAAAAGGGATTTGCATTTGGTATAGCAAAATTCAAATTTGTTCTCTAAAAGATGGCGATCTTTTAGTAAAAATTGTTTTTAAAGTTTCTACTTTTGCTGGCAAGATTTAAGAATAAGAAGAAGAATAACAGTTTTTACTGTTTTCAATCACAATATACAAAAGACGAAGTAGTTTGATTATGTTGATTCTGTAGTTATTGCCATTAAGAATTGATCTTTTCAGGCGTTGCTGAATATACTATAATTATTCACTAGGTCTCTGATTTTGAACATTGGTTGACGCATCAATCAGTTTAAATTTTATTATTTCTTGAAATGCGACGAAAAATATGATAAATAAAATCTATTTAGGTAACAGTGGTGAAGGATATGCTGTTTTACGAGTTAGCTTGAGCATTGCTATAGCTGACTTGTCAAGGCACCCCCTTGGCATTTCATATCAAATCTTTTAGGTGATTCTCATGACAGGGGGAAGGAGCCTCAGCACTTTTATAATGGGGTACAAATGTTTTCTTTGCTTGATGTCAAGACTATGAACGTGAAATCACCCTTTATTAAATATTGAGGTGCATCCTTCAAACACATCCATTAATTGTTCAAGTATCAAAATCTTAAATAATTAATTTTGCATGCAGAATTGAAATACCAAATAAAACTTTAAATGTGCTCTTTTATATCTTTATGGTGCTAGTTGCTTTATGCTTTTAATTATATGATTTTGTTGGGTGTATTATATATTTTATTTTATTTCATTATTATAGTGGATATGATCAACAAGTCAGTAATGGATTTGACAGGATGACAATGGGGATTTTTCATCTGTGAATATGGATACTGCTGTCGCAATTCGTACCCTTGAATCAACTTACAAATCATCAAGTGATGCTACTGCAGTTGAGTCTATGATGTTTAGACTAACTGAAAAGGTACAATTAATGCGAGTGATGAGTCTTTGCTTAATGCTAAAGTCTTATAATGGGCTCTTTTCTTATTGCTATTATTATGATCGAGTCTCTCATTTATTCATCAATTACGACTCTTTTTTTTTGTTTAAACTTTAAATATTAAATTGGTTTTGTGGCTTCCACTAGAAAATTTCAATATATGTTTTGTCACTAAAGAGTCAACTAGGGCCTTGACACCGTTAAATTGCTAATCTTTAGCTTCATTACTGTGCAATTTTTATTGTAATATATATTGATTTATGCAAATCCAAGTGAATGCGATATCGTTATCAAACCTAGGATTGTGCGCCTAACCCACATAATCCCAAACTCGCCCCTATTGTTGGGCCATTTGTCCAAGTTCAGATTTTTCAATGTTCATCATTGTCTGTCAGGAAATGTGTTCTGGATCTCTGTTGTCTCCTTCAATTACTTGACGGACTGATAACCTGAGTCATGACTCTTGTGGCTCACTGTCTGAATGTCTCTTTTCTTAATGTTGATATGATTTTGCATACTATTCTTGTTTTGTCTATGCTTCATTCTTCTTTTTCTTCTTGCTCTCTCTCCCTCTTTCGGCTTTTTTTTTTTCCTTCTTTTTTGGGAGGGGGTTGGGGATCAGGGAGGAGGACTATTGAGTCCTGATCTCACCCGATTAATGATGACTCTGATGTTTTTTGCAGAATGCATCCAAAAAGGATATAAATAAATTGAATCAAAGGTTTTATGCAGTAATTTTTTGGATTTGTGATCATGGTCTAACATCATGTATGTCATTTGTAATTTATTTTTTCAGGAAGGCCCATCTCTGAAGAGCAAGGGAAAAGCTAGTATTGCTACGAAGGTTGCAATTTTAACGTGGAGGTCATTGTTAATCATGTCAAGAGAATGGAAGTACTTTTGGCTCCGGTTGGTTATCTATATGTTGCTCTCGCTAAGTATTGGTACTACATTTTCCAACCTTGGACACTCCTTGTCTTCTGTCGTGGTGAGTTCTCTGGATTTATGTTTTCACTTGTTTAAGGTTGATAACAGTAGCATCACATGCAAGGAAACAGTTTTTTGGGTCAAAGTCATTTGAAACATGTGGGTGTAAAATTAAATTAATCCATATCATCCCTATTTGATACATATTTTCCCTATTAATAATAACTAACAATCAACCATTCAAGTTTCCGAATAGAAGAAATGAGCCTGTAGTGTCATAAATGTTTATGTACGGCTGCATCATGGATTTTCTGGAATGCCTTGTGGCTCTGTTCATTGCTTTTTGTTTTATGCAAAGATGCAAAGGTTTCATACACACTCGTTTTAGTAGGGTGAGCTCTTCAGTAGCATTCTATAAAATCTTAGTTAATTTAAATTTGTTGAATAAAGATACAAGCAAATGGATTATCCAAATGTATGATTATCCATATCATGGATCCTCCTACCTACTTGAAAGTAGGTGTAAAAGAAAGGATGAATGAAATTGAACAAATGTTGAAGTAGATTGTATAATTTGTATTTAAAGTTGAAGTAAGAATTTGGTAGCATAGTTTGAAACTTGATGAAGGCCATCTTTAGTTCCTACTTGAGGAATATGATTGCGGTTTCGATTGTAACAACATAGCCTCAGTCCCAAATTTCGATTGTATACACCAGAGAATTTTTTTAAAAAAAAGCTGTGACTTTTTTTTTTTCTATTTCATGCCTTTCTCTATGTTTTCCGGGTGTAAGAATTCATATTCCCGTTGCACTCCATTTAGATAAGATAGTGATATTAATTGTAATCGTTTTTTTTTTTCTTTTTTCCAAAATTTCCCCTTCTGAATTGCAGGTGAGAGTTGCTGCAATATTTGTATTTGTTTCCTTTACTTCATTGTTAAGCATTGCCGGTTTACCTGCTCATGTAAAAGAAATCAAGGTAATGATGACTGACACTGCAACTCCTCAATATAAATAAGCGAAATTTATAAAGCTGGCCTTCTCTTGTAAATTGTAAAATTGCATGAAGAATGGTGTACATGTTTCTTTGGAAGATAAATTTATTGGTCTTGCTTTCTTCTTTTGCAGATATACAAACAGGAAGAACCTAACCAACATGTGGGAGCCTTAGTCTTCTTGCTGGGAAATTTTCTGTCCAGCATTCCCTTCTTGTTCCTCATTTCCATCACTTCAAGTCTCATCTTTTATTTTCTCGTGGGGCTACGTGATGAGTTCAGCTTGCTGATGTACTTCGTACTGAACATATTCATGTGCCTCTTAGTAAATGAAGGGCTCATGTTGGTTGTAGCTTCTGCCTGGCAAGAGATTTTCTGGAGTACTCTAACTTTGGTGTTCATACATGTGAGTGGCAGTCTAAGTATTCTCTATACCTAAATTGATCTTGTTTTGAACTTTTTGCCTGACCTGATTGATTTATCCAACCCCAATTGCCTACTCATATTCTTACATTGTATTTTGCTGCTTATTTGCCTTGAAATATGTGGAAATCACTTCTAGCCTTGGGAAGAAGAAAATATGAGTTCCAACTTCCAAGCACTTGGTTATTTAACACAATCGGCTTCAAGTGCTTTGAAACTATTGTGGCTCAGACTTCTTAAAAGTTACTTTGTATTGCTGGTAACACAGTTGCTAAGATCTCATTCCATGATTATGATATCATCTGCAGTCGATTGTTTGAAAATTGATTAATATGTCCAATTTAATCCTTCCTTGTAAAGTTGGATGATTTCATGCTCTTACTCTGATTCTTGGGGGGACTCTTTTCCTTCTTGGCACTCATTTCTAATAATAAGGGAATCAATGGTAAATAAAACTAGGAGGCTCAGTGAATACATCATTTCTCTAACTTTGTTTAGATCCAAAATTAATATATACCACAATTTATCGCATTTGTCTTTTCCTGAAGTGTGACCAGTTGCTTCCTTAGTTTCATGCAACAGGCTGACAGCGCATACTATTCAATTATGTTCATCAAAACTGAGCAAACTGCTATGATTCAAATGTTTTTGTTTTTGTAGGATTTCACAAATATCTGCAGATATATTTACTCTCTATATTTGGCGAATTCTGATCATGGTATTTTCTAATAACCTGTCTGTGTTTGCTTTTTCTTCAGGTGATAATGATGCTCGCAGCAGGTTACTTTAGGATTCGAGATGCGTTGCCTAAACCTGTATGGACATATCCATTTTCCTGTGTTGCTTTCCACACTTACTCCATTCAGGTAAGCACCAATTTTCAAATTAATTTGATGTCATTTTTGCTGGTGGCCCTAGCATTGTGTACAAACCTGAGACAAGGTTTTGTGGTTATGCCTCGCCATGTCACAATATAATTGTGCTGAATTTCTGTTGTATGATGTTTGGAAGATTTCATTTGACTGACAAAAAATATAAGAAGACAAATTTATCTTTCACTAGAGAATGTTGGACTACAAGGAAGCATGTTAGTAAATGGAAGTATCAAGGTAATAAGAGTGTTGCAATGGTATCTATTGAGCCATTAAAAGATAAAATCCTTATTGAAGTAACACCAAAGATTGTTATTGAAGATAAAGGAGAAAGAACTGATTGAGATGATTTGGACAGAGGAATAATACTTGTGGAAATAATAAAGAAAGGTCGACGTGTCATTACTGCGACTGTAGATGCAAGTATATTTCCTGTGACTAACTCCTAGTTTACAACTCTTTTTTGGAGTCATAGTTTACAACTTGATAAAGAAGCTTTTGTTAAATTTTTCCATACTTCGAGTAAGAATAACCTATGCTTGTGTTACAGGGGCTGTTGGAGAATGAATACGTCGGGACTTCCTTCGCGGTTGGTCAGGTAAGGACAATTTCTGGGGTTCAGGCACTTCAGAGCGCTTATGACATCTCTTCTACTTACAAGGCGAAGTGGGACAACTTACTCGTTCTGTTTATTATGGTAGTCGCGTATCGGGTTATCTTGTTTATTTTGCTTTACTTTGGCATAAATAAGAACATAGCATTTCGTCAGTTCTATGGGTGTAACAGGGATACAACCACGGCAAGATAAATGAAGCATTACTTCCACTAATGTTTTTCATCGTCAGCTTTTCATTTTGTTTAGCAAGTTCTTTGATATTTTTTGAGAGCCGTATCAAAAATGTTATGTATAAGTACACCCGGGCTTGAGCTGGGCTGGGCTGAGTTTAAAAACCTTAGCTCGAGCCCAGCTCAAAAGTTTTATATATAGTTCCATGAATAAATATTTGTTTTATAGGTAAGAAAATGATAACATTGCTGTTCTATAGGTAAGAAAATGATCACAATTTCAGTCGATCCGTAAACGAAAACTGATAGGGATAGGGATGAGGAATCATAAGCTAATTTTAATGGATAGGGATGAGGAATCCATTCCATGGACGGCATGCGTGTTCTATTATAGGTAAGAAAATGATCACATCAAAAACTCTCTCCGAAACTATAATTAAAGAACTTCATGAAAATAAATAGTTTCTAACCTCTTGTGATCTTGTTTGCCACCAACAACAAAAGAAAGAGCACACCCAAGCAAGAGAGTTTCCCGAACGACGAGGAGCATCGAAATTAAGAGGGATCGAGACACACGAGAGAGCCCAAGAGTGGGTTAGAAGTAGATGATTGAGTATGAGGATGAGAATGGTGAGATGAAGGTCGGGTAGAGAGAGAAAGTAGTGTTTACTTTTGAGTGACGTGAGAGTGAGTAAGAGACTAAGAGTAAAAACGAGGGAAATGAGTCACACCAGAGAGAGAGAGAGAATATAAAATAATGATATACATTATACACATTTAATCCACCGCCATACATGTACAATAATGATATACACAACATCACGAAAATATAAAATAGTTGGTCGCTTTAGAGTATTCTGTGGCGTACTCGACTTTCGCCGGTTGTCTCGAGAGGAGGACCAATTTGAATAAATGCTCAGGTAGTACCGTAGAGCGAGAGTGTTAAGTAGGGTCGGTGCGTGATCGACAAACGTGTGAGAGTCGGTGAAACCGAGTGACAATTCACTAATTTGAGCGCGTGAGTGTAAAGCAGGGCCAATCGTGCGATCTGGACTGCGGTTGTACACTTGTCGATATATTGGAGGACATTCAAGTCGGTCGCTGGGTAGCCTTGAAATGTTGTGTTGGATTACAGGAGCCATACCACGTGGCGAGAAATGGGTGATTTTGAACAAAAAAATTTTTTGTAGCTTATTTTTGAGTCAGGTCCGATGTTTGATCAAGAACGCCACATTAAACTATCTCCATATCATGGTCTCATAAATAAGCGTGACTAGGAACTCAAATTTTTGGGCCTTTACAAGTGCAATCTAAAAAAATAAGTTTTTATTTATGTATATAGTTGAGTAACAATTTGTAAAAATTATATAAAAAAACTACAACTCTAAATGGGTCATATAAATACTTGTTGGAAAGGTCTCAAAGTCTACTTTCACTAGAATCTTATGGATCTTGATTTCGAGTTGTGGTTAAAAAGTCATTGGCCAAAAACTCGATTAAGGGCAAAACTCACACTTAATTACGAAAATACCCCTGCAAAAACCCAAAGACAAAATGACTTTTCAAACCCCATTGTTTTGTTGTTTGGAACTCTAAACAAATTGTGGAAAAGAGAAGGAGAAGTATCGAACATTGAGAAGTGATCCAAAGTTATGATTTTTAACTCTCCTCCTCCTAAGCTTTGGAGAAGTAGAAGTATCAAACCTTAGATGGAAATTTGGTGTTCTAATTCTTCGTCACAGTAAAACTTCAATAAGATAAGTTATGATTTTTACACTTAATGATAGATTTATATTGTTAAATTAGTGTTTCTACATGGTGAAATTGGGTTGTTTCTTACGTGTCTAAGAATAATTTGCACTTATTCAAAGGTATTTTTAATTTACAAAACAAGCTAAATCGTTACACTCGTCAACTTGCTTCACGAAGAATTTACGTATTTTTAATTTACGTTGCAAATTATTTTGATTATTAGTTTATTATACTAATTTTTCTTTACTAGTATAATAATTTATTTGAGAAAGAAAAATAGGCTAAAATTGCTTCCCCCCCTTCCCCCAACCAAGATTTTCCGGATTTGCCCCGATTTCGAACCATGGTTTTGATGTTCGTAGTTAGTTCGGATGAACTCACTTACTAAATGCGAGTTTGCCCTTTATCACTTACTTATCGAATGACAAGTTGGACTACTTATCCTAGAGGGTCACTTTTGTAAGTTCACCTATTGTAAGCACATTAATCCAACCCTCAATATTCCATAACTGAACAAATCCTCCAAAACGGACTAATACTTAAATCGATCCAAGTCATAATCTTGTCAATAATTAATTCCATGATTTAAAGGACTCAAGTATGTGAACCAAACATACCATAAGTGTCAAATTAAGGATGCAAGCGGGCGGAGAATCCTCGTAGGGGATGGAAAATCTCCATAATGGGGACGGGTATGGAGAATTTAAATAGGGATGGAGGCGAGGATGGGGAGAAAATCTCATATCCGCACGGGTACAAGTATGGGGATGAGGAAAAATATATTTGCGGGGATCCCCAAGGAGAATCCATATTAGTAATCCCCGCGAGGACTCCGTGGGTATCCCAATTAGAGCAGATCCACGGGGATCCTTATATATCAATCTTATATATGTATACATGCATACCATATGACATATTGTGTGTATATATATATATATATATATATATATATATTTCATGGTTTCCACCCCAAAACACTAGTGATCGATACAAATAACAAACAAACTCTAATGAGATTTATAATTTTAACTTAATTAGTTGAATAAATAAAATATTTTCATTACCAAACTACAATAAATATATGTTTTGTTTTGAATTGTTTGCAATTATATTTACATTTTACAAATTTAGAATCAATTGAAAAAATTGCAACACCTTATTTTACAAATTACCAAACTACATTAACTATATGCCTATGCTAGCAATACACATATGCATATTATGTGTATAAATACCATTTAAAAGTATCAATACACATATACATATTTATGTGTCTTTGACACCTTACTTTTTATAATTCTTTTTTTAAAAAAAATTAAGTGGGGAGAAATATTTCCCCGAGGTAATTCCCCGCGAAAATCTCCGCGAGGATCTCTAATAGGGATATTTCGATGTTTAAATGATTATTTTATCGAAATATACTAAGTTATAGAATTTACAATTTAATTTTTTTTTTGGAGGAAGAATTTACAATTTAATTTGTTTGTTTTGATTCATTTAAGTTGTTTTAATAGTGGAAGTCTTAATAGTATGCAAATAAACAAATTTTGCATTGATTAACAAACCTACGTATGTGGTTGAAACTCGGCAAAAGGATACCATATTCATAAAGGCGACAAAAAGGTGTAGTAAGAGTCAATATACATGTATTAGATGAACTTAGTGGGAAAAATTGACCTATTTCACCACCATGATCTATATAGTAAACTTAAATTATTCTAGAAAAACCAATTATGAATTGCACGAAATATCTAACATTTGTTTGAAAAAAAAAATATCTAACATTTATTACGTAATACATAACACTCGAAGCTCGTTCTCTAATATGAATTGCTAAACCTTGTGCATAAATGACAATTTTGTTTATAGTTTCTATTAGGAGGTCGTTATGTTGACCCACTTTGAGCACATGTTAGGCGCACCAACCAAGTGCAGACCGCATAATTCACCTCAAGAAGTTGTCACACTCGCATTAAATAAAACCACAAATGGATAAGTGTCCAAAGTGGCAATCGATCATTTTCCTTTTTATAATTCCATAGGCTATATTCTATAGCATTTTTATTTAATGAAACCAACGCTATACTCTTTTTATTAATGTATATACAAAATAGAAAACACAAATATAAGGTGTAATAGAATATTCAGAAAATAGCTTTTTGTTTTGGTACAATTTATCTCTACATACTCTACAGCTTCTTTTATTCCATAGACTATTCAATAGCTCAATCCTAATTAATCTGAATTCCGAAGTATAAAAAGTTAGATCAAACTGAATCAGTTTTTAAAACATTAAATTGAGATTAATAAATCGAGTAGTGTTATTTGGACTCATAAATTCGGATTCAAATTTTTTTATTTATTTTAAAGTCATTCTCAAACTATTAATAAAACTTCAGAGTCCGGAGTAATGAGTCCACGTAGATTTATTATTAATGGAGTGGTTTATATAACTTCTTGCGAGGCAGTTGACCATTTTACCCTTAATTAATTTACCTCATCAAGACAAAAAAAAAAAAACAATAGGCACGTGTTAAAAAAAATTCTTCATAAAAGAGTCACCTCAGCAAAATTACGAGTCCGGACCGCGAAGGAACTCCGATCGATCAATCGATCAATCGATCGGGCGTCGCTCAAAATCCAGAAATCGGGGTTTGTTCGAATCGCACGAACCGGAGATCTTCGCGACGCGCCATGGGCTGCTCCTCCTCCCTTCCAGGTATCCGATTCGCCCTCTTTGACCAATCTAGGGTTTATGTTTTCGATATCAATTGATGAGTCGCAATTGGTAATGGCTGATGCTGTTCGTGTTTCTAGATAGGAGTTCTGGACGGCTGGGAGGGCTCAACTCCGACAACAGCGGAGCCGCTGATGCCAAGAATTTGAAAGTCAAGGTATTTGTTTGTTTTTGTTTTCATTTTGATCTTCTCTTCGACTTAATAGAATTCAAAGAAATTTGACGAGGTAAGAGTAGAAGGAAGTTTGCTTAGTACGCATTAATTAGGAGGAATTTAAATGGTTCAGAAAACTCGCTATCAATTGCACATAATCGAGCACAATAGAAAAACTAATTTGGGATTGAGGCTATGGTTTTGTTAGTTGTTTTCTTGGTTCTGATTCGTTTTTGTATTCATACTTTGTATAGCTGGTGCTTTTGGGGGATTCCGGCGTCGGTAAAAGCTGTATTGTCCTTCGATTTGTTCGCGGGCAGTTTGATCCTACCTCGAAAGTAAGAGATTAGTAGGAAGAGTATTTTGCCTCCTTGTATGGCGTAATGAATTTTTGGTGTTATAATGGTTTCAGGTAACGGTGGGGGCGTCGTTCTTGTCGCAGACGATTGCGTTGCAGGATTCCACTACGGTTAAGTTTGAGATATGGGACACTGCTGGGCAGGAGAGGTATCAAAGATTAATTTTGGCTGAGATTAAGTTGAAAGATTTTGTTATTTCACGGGTGTTGTCTTGCGACTATTTAGTTGATAGTTTAGTCATATGAAGGTTTGGATTGGTTTCATTTTAGAGTTCCTCATCTTGCATGGCTATCATAGTACACCATGTCAGATTGCACATATTGTAACGTCTATCATAGTTTTTACTTGAATGAAGAAGATAAGATTAGCTATAACTTTCACTGGGGATTTGTTGTTGACCGTCGTTTTTATCAGGTATGCTGCATTGGCACCGCTTTACTACCGAGGAGCTGCTGTTGCAGTAGTTGTGTATGATATTACAGTTCCAGAGTCGTTCAAGAAAGCACAATTCTGGGTCAAGGTAGAACTCATTGCTAAGTGTTATAGTATTTATTTATCATTTTATGAGAATGGGTTTTTCTCCCCGTTACTTCTACATGTAGCGTGTGCATGTGTGATGCTGTGACCATGAAAATATAGATTCAGGCGTATTGTTATTAATGATTGAATCATTATTTTAAAAGACAAAAAACTTAAATAAACATCTTGGACTGTTCATTTCCACGAGAGAAGTGCAACTAAATCATGTTTTGGTTCGGTTCCTGATTGATGGAAAACCCTGCCTCTTTGGCCAATCATGGGAAAGGATGTTTGAGCTGTTGTTATCTTGTTCAAAAGTAAGTGCTTTAATGCTCTTAGTGCAGAACGTTAGAAATGTTTTTGGCTTTATTCTTATATGAACATCATGAGAAATAAATGGTTGAGTTGAAAGCTTTAAACGTTTCGTGTGGGCATGATAAATAATGAAGAGCATTGCCAAGATATTCCATTGCTTAAAAAATAGAGTGCATGAAAAGATTTAAAAAACTTGATTTATCAATTACCGACATTCATTTTGATTTTTTTTCGTTTTGTTTTACAACATAAGGTCACGTGGTTAAGCCACAATGCAAAATATGTTGAACAAACATTTTTCAGTTTGATGCAAATCGGTGCTCAATGATTGTGGATATATCTCTGAGATGGGTGTTTTTTGAGATGATGATGGGTTATATGTTGCCGCACCGGGCTTATGAATGATTGTAAAACTAATTGATTTTGGTCCACAGTAGAATATTTTTTTATTGTTATTTTTATCAGAGTAGAGATTGCTAGAAATAAATGGACTGAAATAATTAATCTCAAAACTAATGAAACTCATCATAATAGATTAAGTGTCGTTCTCCATCGTATTTGTAATTTAGTATTAACTATTTATTTGTTCTAGAAGAGGACCTCAAACTAGGGTCCGGAGGTGGTAAATCATGAGTGGGATCATTTCTTTTTGCAATGGGTTACCTACCGATCATGTCTCTACATTTAATTAGGCATTGTACTAATTTAGCATTGCTAAATTTTGCATATGGTATGTTTGAATAAGACTAATCTACACTCTATTGTACATTGGTGGTTGAGAAAGGATTTGGATGTCTTTTAATTTGGATGAAGGAGAGCGGTTTGATCTTGTTATTTAATCTAACTGTGCTGGTGCTTCCATTGTAAGATATTAGTTTGTAATTTTCACCTGCTTTGAAAGAGTTAAGGTATAATATTAGTAGGAGTTTGCAAATACTTGTTTACCACTTCGTATAACATTTGACAGGGATTCCTTTGTTAGTTTATTCCTTTTCATAATAATTTTTTCACGGGCCATTGTCTGTGAATTTATATTTATAGATCGTGATTGAAATTTAACTTTGCTTTCGATCAATTAATATTCCTCTGCACTTCTTCTTTGTTCAGGAATTACAGAAGCATGGAAGCCCAGATATCGTCATGGCCTTAGTGGGTAACAAAGCCGATCTTCAGGAGAACCGTCAAGTACCTACTGGAGTATGTTCACTCTAGCAAAGCTTTAATGCACCACTTTACATCTAATGAATAGTTATTTTAGTATCAGTTTATCCAGTCGAAGTTTTTTCTCAACTAATTTTCTTTGTTTTCTACTTCTAAAGGATGCCATCGAGTATGCAGAGAAGAACGGAATGTTCTTTATAGAGACGTCTGCGAAGACAGCTGATAACATCAATCAACTGTTTGAGGTATACTTTTGATTTTGTTGTTTTAATGATGTTACTATGGATTGAGCACAGGCAATTCTAGATCTTGATTATGAACCATCAAAGTGCTTTTCCATTTCTCTGTCATGTAACACTTACCATAAGATTTCAAGATTAATTTGAAACACTGGCTTTGTTAATCTGCAGGAAATCGCCAAACGACTACCAAGGGCTCCGCCGCCTTCATGATTTTAGAAACTCTAAGACGTGCCATCTTAAATATTCGTTGTACATCACTGGTTATCTTCTGTTTCTGTTTGACATGAAGTTGGTTCCTAGCCTTGCCTGTAATATAATCCTAGCTTAACCTGTGCACTAGAATGTGGTCTCAGTTCATCACTAAATAAGTTACATTTGAAATTATACTAGCTTGGACGTTGTGATGGGATTGCGCAGTCTTCGCTGCACCATTTATTTGTATGTCGATCCCTACAGTCAGTGATCTTTGTGCAAAAGCATTCCAAATCTCTCTTTAAACAGTCATTATATGTAACTTAGGTGTGTTAGGTTGGGTTGATAAGCTTGTCTTGGTAGGGTTGGACTAAGTTGCATTTGATTAATTGGCAATGGATTAAGGGTAATCCAAACGTAGGGACTTGTTCGGTTGGGTAGATTAGAGTTTAAGTGGTGTAGTCCAAAAGATGTTTCTACCCCTCTCCATATAAATACCCCAACACAATCGAACTCACTTCACTCACGATCTCAAACCTCTAAAAAAGAGTTCAAGAATCAAGAATTGGTGCTAAACTCGTCCAACTCATCGCAGCTCGTTGTAAGCATTCATCGTAGCTCGTTGTAAGCATTCGAACTCTCTCGTCAAAAAGTTAGGAAATCAACAAAAAATGCAACCACGTAGCAAGATCATAAAGGAAAGGGATGAGATAGAGAGGAGGAGAGGAGGAGATGCTCAATGTTTTCAATTTTGAGGAGAGATCGATTTCGATTTTGAGGTAGGGAGGGCCGAAACGTTGATGAAATATATAATGTGAAGTGTTTTAAAACAAGTTGGGGCAAAATGGGAATTAACATTTTCCTTAGGTTGGATTAGCTAGTGAGTGAGTTGAGGTTCACTTTATTTAGTCATATGGATACAAGACTCTGTAATCCGTTTCACTACCTAGCCCGCTTAAACGAACATTGGACTAAAAGTTAATCCTAGGATTAACCTTGTAGTCATCCCAACCGAACTATTGCCTCTCAGTTTTTAGATTTTTGTGTTTTTGCTAGTCAGAACGACTCGAACCAGAAACAACTTTAAAGCCTTTAATAATTAGAGAGGACATAAAAGTTAGATTATTCTAGGGAGCGGCTAAACGAACTCTAATTTTTGCTTAGAGGACCTCATTACTTCAACCTTCCTCATTTTTGATTTTTTTTTAATAAACGGACCTCACTTTTTTTTTTTCTTTTTCAAAATCCAGAATACCTTCATCTTCGACAAACAAAAAATCACCCCCAACTCGTTTTCAACATTCATCAAATCGAAACTTTCACAAAACTAAGAAAACTCATTATCTTCGTCTTTCACGATCAATGAAGTTGTAGGAGGGCCTATTTTAGTTGTACCCATGGATCTCGTCGTGCATGTACGAGAATTCGAAGATATAGTCTAGTGAGGTCCGTATAGTAATTTGATGGGGTATAAGTAAGATTGCGGTGTAGAAAAACCAGAACCACTATAGCGTATTAGTCTTTGTGAACCAATATTTCCGATAATATTGCGGACTTGTAACTCCGATAGCTACTTAAAATCCCAATATACAATCGGATGGAGTCCGTAAAGTAAACTAGTGGGATATATATATATATATATAATTACAATGTATGCTAACATAAACCTTTACAGGCCTTACGGTCTATAGTAGATGATAATGTTGGTAATATTGCGAACAATTGTGCCCGACACTTAAGTTAAAAATCCAAATATCCAATCGGGTGGGGTCCAAGTAGCAACTACATGGGATATGTACAATATGTTGGCCAAACAAAATCGACATGTAACTGTATGTTTCGGCTCGTTGTTACGCACAACACAGTGGACAACAACAAAAAATGTAGGTTCTTCCTCGATAAAAAAACCCAATAAAAATCATAAAAATGGCTCGTCGTTGTCAAGGAGGCTTCATTTTAACAACTCCTTCGATATTTCGTACTAAAAAAATGTGGAAATCATCAACAAATCAAAAGCCCTAAAAACCAAACAACAATCAACGTCAATAACAGTGAAAATGATGGTCAAAAACTTGAAAATACCTAATAAAAAGTGGAAACAAAGAGAGAATGAACTTACCGAATCGATTCTCTGTGGATTCACGCGTTTTCGATCCGTCGGAGATGAGAGTGTGGAGTCGATTTTGGGGTTTCAAATGAGGTCAAGTCGGTGAAGGAGAAGAAAGGGTGGGGTATGAAAAAATGACATTTTATATGAAAGGTAACTTGGTCATTTCCTCAATGGGTAGAATTGGAAATCATAAAAAAATCAAAATGGGGTCCTCTACGGCTTTTTTCCCTGATTAGTACATTTGGGAGTAAAAATTATCAACCAAACACACCCACCAAACTATTTACAAAACTAACACACTTGTAGCCACGTCAGCGCCCAATCACGCGCCACGTCGGCGCGTCAATTTTTTTTTTCCGTTAAAGTGAAGACGTGACCTCGGGTCACGATTTCATTATAATGGAAATCGTGACCCGAGCTCACGATTTCCTTACTGTTGCGAAATAAGGAAATCGTGAGCTCGGATCACGATTTCCATTAAAGTGAAATCGTGACCCGAGGTCACGACTTCACTTGAACAAACCAGCAACCAGATCTCAGATCTGGTTTTTCTTACTTTGCCTCCTTCTTCCTTCAACTCCCCAACGATCCGTTCCTTCAACTTCGGCAGCTCCACTTTTCATTCCCTCAACTCCACTAGATTGGCTCCATTGGTGCATAGCTTATCTCCATCGTCAACTTCAAATCCGAACCGCAACCCGCCCGAACTCAACAATTGTAAGATCAGTTTTTTGGAGATTTTGTGTGTTTATGCTTCATGTGGTTCATGTTATGTTGTATGTTAAATGTGTTGTTACTATTTTTGTCTCCGGGGCTGTTTTTGTTTGTTTTTTTTTTTATCCGAGGCTGTTTTTTTGTTTATATCCGGTTTATATATATTTTTTTGCCAATTAGTTGATGTGAGTTATATCAGGGAATTTTAGTTTTTTTTTCCAATTACTTGATGTTAATTCTATACACAATGTGGGCGCCAATAAGTTCAATTTTTTAATTAAATAGATAGAATGTTTGATTTTAATATAGTACAATGTATACATTAATTAGTGTCGATATATGTCATTGACCCATATTGAGATGTAAAACATGTGGGAACCCAAGTGGGGGAGTATAAATTGTTTGATTTGGGGTGTAGGGGGTATGGTATTAATTAAGCAAAAATCCCATATACATGTCAATACTTTAGTAGAAAAATTTGGAAGAACATTAGGCGTGCGCTTAAGAGATGAGACATTGGTGGTGGTAACTATGTAAGGTTGCTTTAAAAATTTGTTATATTATAAGTTAGCTAGGGAAGTTGTTTATAATATATAATAGTTATATGCATATTATAGTTTCTTTGTTGCAGAATAAGGTACTTAATTTCATCACTAGGCTTTTTAGTTACATATATATATATAAAATGTAAGTATACCACTACACCAATTCTATTAGGGTGCCTAAGCAATTCTATTAAGGTCATATTTATTTGAATTATTTGCACAATGGACTATTTCTTTATAGTTAGTACATGAACTATTTCTACTTCTTATATCATTTGCACAATGGAATTAATGACAACATTTGTAATGATTTTTGGTTTAAGCGCGATATGGATCCTGGCCCTATAGATGACTCGGTTTTGACTATGCAAGCTCTCCATAGATCTACCCGCGTTTGGAATGGACCGGTATTACTTATTTTCGCATGTTTCTCTACTTTTTTAGCTGCATAGCCACATTTTAACTAATTTCACTTAAATCTCATATCTTCATAGGAGCCTGGTATATTGACTATCAAGGCGTAATTCTTGCACTTCACCGGTTGGTCCAACTGGATCCACGCATAGTTGGACATCTTCAGGAAGCTGGATTTTACGGGACTGCGCGAGTAGGCTTCATTTCAATTGATTGGCATCTAATCACTGCCCTTGTAGAGAGGTGGAGGCCAGAAACTCACACGTTCCATTTCCCAGTCGGCGAGATGACTATAACCCTCCAAGATGTACAAATCATCTTGGGGTTGCTTGGCCGATGGATTACCAATCACCGGCCGCGTCGACCAAGATTACGATGCCTTGTACTTCACACAACTCGGATTCCCTTTCCCGAAAATAACAGATCGGAGGGCGGATTCAAATTCGCCAACTTTCAAGGTGGTTTCCAAACCTCCCCGACAATGCTAATGAAGTGGAAGTGCAACGCTATGCGAGAGCATACATCCCGCACTTCTGGGGAACATTATTTGCATACAAGTCGAACAACCTCGTTCACATCACATATTTGCAATTTTTGGAAGATTTCGAGGCAGTTGGACAGTACAGGTTGGGGTAGTGCAACTCTGGCTCACTTATACAGACAATTATGTCTTGCAGCCGACATTGATGGAGCCGAGATAGCAGGTCCGGTCATCTTATTGCAATTATGGGCATGGGATAGGTTGCCGTTTCTTGCACCAATAATGGGTAACGTTCTTCGAGACGACATATTACAAAACGAAGAATTATTTCCACTTCCTCCATTTGGTCATAGGTAATTACTATTTTCTCACATTATAATTTCAATTTCTTCATATCTATGTACATGTGCCGACATACATGCATTGCGTGATTTTTTTTCATTTGTGAAGGTGGAAACATGCTTTGGAGACAACGGAACATCAATGCACGTACTGACGAAGTACAGAGAAATGATTGACATGCAAGCACCCGATGAAGTAAGAGATATACATAATTACTTCTCCACGTAGTGCTTTTGGAAACATCATCTAAAATGCGTTTCTAATTCATTTCAAAATGTTTTGTTGACTACAGGTAATATGGGAACCGTATCCTGAGGCAGTGATAATGGCCCTACCTGCGTACTGTAGCAGTAGTCGTGCTATTTGGCGAACGAGGGCACCTTTGATTTTCTTCTGTGTAGTCGAAATGTATCATCCCGATAGAGTCATGCGCCAATTCGGTCTCAGACAAATGATACCACCTTTACAGAGCACAAACATTCAGCTACATAAGATTGACTTGAGAGGGAAGACGGATAAGGATTGGAGCGTAGAACATAATGCTTATGTCTGCATGTGGAACGAACGTGCCTCCAATATTGCAATTGATGAAAGCTTAGAGGAGCCAATGGACTTTTACAACCCGTACATGCTATGGTATCGTCGCATTACACGACGATTCATGTCTCCCGTGGAGCTATTCTTTGAGGCCTTGGTAAGTACAATTTGATTTTTTTCGATCATGAATCCTTGCCAAATAGTTGTTTTCCATGTACTTTCGCATAAAACTTCATCAATATTTCATATGTAGGCACATGGCATTACTTCAATTCATCGCTTGACACCGGGTGATGATGTATCTATTGCACGTATTAGAGATGTATTGCATCGACTTTGATCTGATCAGACACGCAGATTATCGGATGCATAATATGCCCAGTTCATTTCAAGCTTCTCATCATTCTTCCCATGCTGATACACCTTCGAGGCATGACACTCCATTGTATACTCCATCAGTGCCTCTCAACGAGTTTGAGACTCCACATACTCCTTCAGTTCCTCCCAACATGACATTCGAGGCTATGGAAGTCTTTCCATTTGACACGGCACCTACATCTTCGCGCCATTTTCATGCAAGTCCAATAATGATGAATTTATCTGGGAGTACAAGTACTCAGGATGGCGGAATGCGGGACAACGATGATATTCAACCAGAAGATGCTCAAAATTCGGCTGATGTGGGTCATACGGATATTCCAGTTGCGTTAAACCGTAATGTCCGAGTCGTCAAAGAAACACTTGTGGGACTGGAAGTCATTATTTGGGGTCAGACTAGGACTTTTTCTATATTGTTATAAGACATTTTCTCCTTATTCATTTTTCCTTTGTAGTTGATCACCTACCAAATTCATCATTTATATCAATTCAACTTTCAACTTCTTTATTTTTTACGAGTTTTGCCTTATTTTTCCTTGATGTGTTCAACCTCTTGTATTGAAACTTTGTGTATGCTTTTATATGTATGACAAAGGTACTAAAATTTTTGGATTCTCACTGATCTCCTCTCATGAATTATAAATACTTTTGTCATCATATTTCATGAATTAGTAGAGTGGGAGCACAATAGCAAATTGGAAGGGAAAATGCATGCTTGTGGACATGATGCACATGTGGCCTTCCTCATTGGGGCTGCAAGGAGTAACATATAGCATAAGAAACACATTGCAAAATAAATTTACAGTGAAGTGATCAAACAAGCCGGCAGTCCAAATTTTTTTTTTTTTTCTAAACGAAGTCGTGACTTGCAGTCACGAATTCCATCCACTGGAAAACGTGACTTTAACTCACGTTTTCCAGTGACCGAAATAACCAATTGACGTGGCGCGTGATGTGGCGCTGACGTGGCTACAAGTGTGTTAGATGGGGAAATAGTTTGGTGGGTGTATTGGGTTGATAATTTTTACACCCAAATGTACTAATCAAGGAAAAAACTCTTCTCTAGGCAATAATTGTTGGGTTTTTGGGTTCATACGCAGTGAAAATTCAAAACAAGTTTTAAAAAACATAAACTGGATCGAAAATAAGTTATATAAAATTAGATCTACAAAAGTGCACCTTACCTTAATTCATGATTTCCTTATCTGATTGTTCGATCTCCAAGACGTTCAAGCGCCAATCCTCTATTGAAAATCCACACACGAACGGTGACCACAATTTGGAGTGCTAGCCCCAAGAAAGATAAAAACGATTTTTTTCTTTCCCAAAGTCTAGAGAACTCAAAAATAGTAAAACGAAAATATTATTTCATTTTAGGGTTTCACCATTTATTTAAATGTGTAGATAAACCCTCACTTGAAATCCTATTCGTAATACAACTATTGTATTTAGACAATTTAAGCAAATTATACATACGCCCTATTAATAAGTTATCATATAACAAATTGTAAGGGCTTTTATGTCATGAAATTTTTTATATAAAATTCATTACTCTTGACCAATTGAAATTGCGCAAAATCATTCTTTGTGTGCTACCCAATATGTTCATGCGATGTTGGTAGTGAACCAAAACCATTTTGGTATACAAGTCATAAGCGGTCTCTAGTAAGGCATTATGACTACCCAAGTAGCATAAATATCAAAATTGAAACAATCTAATGAATAACATATATCATATACTTTTGTCTTGCGATATTTTTTGATTAAACATATAAGACATGGAAAGTCACCATTAATGTTCAATCATACTAGTCTCGATCTTTAAGTAGACCGAAAACATTTAAGTGACATTGATCATATTAATTCACTTCGACTTGGTCATTTATCTGTCTTACATAACGAGAGATCCACTAATATCTATCTCTATACGAGATGGACAAATTATATCTTGATTACACACCTTTAAATATTATTCACATGATAACCAATCACAATCTTTATAATCGTCCGGTTAAAGACAATGTTTGATTGTGTCAAATTACCACGCTTATAATATTGAAGTCTATGGTAATCTCAAATCGAAGGACTAAATGATATAGATACATGAGTAACACCTATGACTTAATCCATGTGGTGTTCTCATAGCAGGTCGGTCCAGTACCTTGTTCCCTAACAAGTACTCATGATTTCGATTCGTATCCCTATACGCATGATCATCATATGACCATCAATCAAAATTAACACTAGTCTTAATTCATTATAGTTCTCAATATAATGACTAACTAAGGACATTTAGGATATTTTAACAAATACGCATGGATCTTACTATAAGGTAAACATGCAATCACTTATAATAAAACAACAAATGAAAACCTCTATTTTATTAATTAAAATTATAAAATAAACAATTTTCGTAGCAGGGATGCAAATGGGGAGGGGAGGGGATGGGGACCCCATCTCCATCTCCATCCCCGCTTAAGAATTCATCCCCCCGTCCCCATACTCATCCCCACGTGGGAATAAACTTTCATCCCATCACCATCTCCATCCCCACCTAATTCCTGCGGGGATGGGGAATTCTCATGGGGAAATTTTTTTTCCCGTTTCATTCCCCATTGAAGATCCCCGCAGGGATTCTTGCAGGGATGTTGCGAAGAATTACCATGGGAAAATATTTTTTCCCACTTAAATTCTTTTCGAAAATTTATAAAAAAGTATGGTATACATTTATAGGATCAAAATCGTCGAGAATTCCAACCAAATAAAGTATAACATATAAATATAGTTGCAAACAATTAAAAACAAAATATATAATTAACCAAACAAGTTAAAATTATAAATCCTATTAGAGTTTGTTTATCGCTACTTACTAGTTTTTAGGTAAAAGCCTTGTAATATTATATGAGATTTATATATATAAATGTATTTGATATATACGGGGATCTATGCGGGGATCTCATGGATATCCCTAATGGAGATATCGCGGAGATCCCCATGGGTAATCCCACGGGGATCCCCAATGAGGGTATTGTCAAGGTTTGGGCCACTCTACCGTGCACCCAGCAGCTTGAGTCACAGGCAGTGTGACTTTACCGCCACACCATCTATGTCCCCCTTTATATCTTTACCATTTTCAAGGTGATCCGACGCTCCGAGAACCCCAAAAATTAAGCTTGAAGTTGGTAATCTCATGGTAACCTTTACATGTATGAGTATTTCTTGATTATAATTGCATGCACGGTTTATCGCTGCATATTTATTGATCATGCATTCACGGACACGAGAGGAAGGAGGCCTTTAGGGGTCTCATTGTGTTCATTGGCTATATTTGTTGTAAGATGAACACCGTGGCGCTCTGCGACTGGAGTCACTGATCATTGTTGACACTTGTTTCGGATGGGTTGTTTTTGTGATGCTGGCCAGAATCACACTCCATGGAAAGTCGAGGGCGTGGCTTCTCGAGGGACTTCCTTTTAAACTTATGAATCTTTATTACTGTTTACCCACCACTTTTGAAAAGACGTATTCTGATTGTGGTCGGTCAACAAAAATATGATGGATTGCATACTTGTATATTTATGATTCCTTTTCGATATTATTGTTTGTTTAAATTCTTAGAATACAATGGATTTGGTTATTACAGGTGTACTGGATAGTATGAGATTTACTTATACGACATTATCAAATTTTTATAATTGGATAATGACAGGTTATAGCGATAACAAGGGAAAGGGAAACATTTCCGACTGTTTACAACTTGTTTAGTTCTTTTCTTCATGTATGTATTGTTTTTTAATATAATATATCATATAAATGAGTTTTTGGGTTCGAGTGTGATTAAGATCTATTTTGGAATGGCTGGAACTGTGTTGCGACGGAATGAAATGCTGTTGAACTAAAGTAAGGGGTTTAAGGATTTTGAAAACCGAAATAGGTTGGAAAGAATAAATAATTTTTGTGAATGCAATATATATTGTTATGATGTGGATTGTGAGTCCTTCGACATTTCCACCAAAGTCGACAAGGTTTTGTTGAAGATTTTTGAAGGCTGAGTTTTTCGGTTTAGGCTTATAAATAGAGGAAGTGCTGTCAATATTTTTTTACGAAACTTCGAAGTTTAAAATTCATTTTAAAATCGCTTGTCATTAATAAAGTTTTATAATTGATGATAATACGATCTTAGTATTAATTGTTTATTGATGGAGAGTTGAAGGATGCTAGATTATCAAGGGGTTAAGATAATTTAGGTGGGTTAGATGCCC
The DNA here is from genome assembly GCA_039657325.1 of Stephania cephalantha. Taxonomy (NCBI): domain Eukaryota; kingdom Viridiplantae; phylum Streptophyta; class Magnoliopsida; order Ranunculales; family Menispermaceae; genus Stephania; species Stephania cephalantha. The sequence goes on from CM077572.1 coordinate 53,629,859, forward strand.
TAATTAGGTGGGGTCTGACAGATGCATGTGACATGTACTTATTTTGCGTGTCGAGTGATATACATTAGGTTATGTGCACATCGAAATGGATGACACGTACACATGTGCGTGTCGTTTTTGAGTTATCGTAGAAGGATCCTTATTACTTTAAAGAAAACGATTTGGTAACTCGTTTTGGGACACTTGAAATGCATACGAGTGATTGGTGTCCATTAAGTTGCTCATACAAATCTATGTGTATTGTAGGGACACCATTTCTTGTAGTATTGTCCTATTATAAATCTAGGTAGTTAGCTGCTCTTTTTTCCGTACTGAACTCTCAAATGAATTACAGAAGATCACAGCCGTCGATCTACCAAAAAATAAAAGATCACAGCCGTCGATTGAGTAGCTGATTAACAATATATGTTATTTGGCGGGACCCGCTAATCGCCTCTCTCACTTGCGTTTCTTTTCGTGAATGCACAAGAAATGGCGTCGCTTAATCTCTGTTCGTCCCCAATTCGAACGAGACCACCACTCTCTGACCATCGAAACCACTTTTCGATTTCAAATTCGCTTGAATTCAGGAACCGCGTCGCCGATTTCCGATCGAAATCTTTGAATTTGGCGCTCTCCACAGCTCTCGCTCTCGGACTATCTCTCCCAATCAACGGCATTGCGGAGGCGAAAGTTGGGGTGAACAAACCAGAATTGCTGCCTAAAGAATTCGCCACGGTGATTGATGTGGCTGGATTTCTATCGGATGGTCAGGTGCGTTTAATTCGTTCACTGTCTTCGATTCCGAATTTGGTGGTTTGATTTGCTTTTCTTGGTTGATTACAATTCACATGTTCACTGAATTACATCTGTTTGTAGTTATCTGTTTGAATTGTCGAAATAATAGTCTACATTGACTAAATGAAACTTGGTAATGAAGTATATAAGTGATTATGTCCCCTTAATTGGCATTGAGGCATTTTGAATAAAAAATCTCACACCTAAGGGTTAAAGGTGTTTAAGTAGGTGACAATATCGGAGCTGCAGAGATCCACGAGCTCGCGCATGTGTATGTGTGTAGTATGTCTGGTGATCTGACAAAACAAGTAGTGATTTGAGAGAAGTTTGAGTTTTGTCCACTAATTTGATTTGGGTTTCATTTGTTCTTTTAAGGTTTTTAGTTGGTTCACACTTCTTTGAGATTTTAAGTTAAAGAGAAGTAAGAGTAACACCATTGACGCAAAAAATTAGGAAAGGGTGGTTTTGGTGGTTTGAACACCTCTCAAGACAATTTGCAACCGGCTAGAAAACTTGACTATTTAGAAACTAAAAAAAAAAAATCGTGATATATTATAGACCTCAGCTAACTTGAAAAGCATTGATTATGAAGGATTTAAAAGATTTGGAAAGGATGCCTTGAAGGGTATGAAATTGAGCCCAATGAAATACTTTAATCCATGTAGCTCACCCCAACTAATTTAGGAATGAGGGGGTTTGTTGTTGTTGTTGAAGTTCTTAATTCATGGTAATGGTAGTATGCTTGATTTTATCTTTTGGATGGCATCCAAGTCATTCATTCTTCTCACTGTTGAAAGCCTACATTTTAGTAGGTTCTTATAATTTAGTTGGGATTGCAGGAAAAGCGTATCACAAAGGAAATTGCGGATCTTGAGAAGGATACAGGATACAAGCTTAGAGTTCTAGCTCAAAACTATCCTGATACACCTGGTAAAGCAAAACAAGGGCCTTTATTTCATTATTTGCACTAGATACATAGTTTATGTGACTTGCTCATGTGTCTTATTTTCGTTTGAGTATTTTCTAATGTATACTGCCTTTTTATCTATGATGCAGGTTTAGCAGTAAAGGATTTTTGGGCAGTGGATGATAGAACTATTGTCTTTGTTGCGGATCCGACTTTTGGTTAAGTTTCTGAACGTCTTCTCGATCTTCTTCTGAAACAACTTGTTCAAATGACTCAAAACATGTTCATCTTCTTTGCCAGGTAATATTTTGAATTTTAATGTTGGCGCTACAATCGACTTAGATGTGCCCCGTAGTTTCTGGAGTCGGTTGGCGGGGAAGTATGGCAACATGTTCTACTGGAAAGAAAAGGTTGAGACCCTTTTTTTTTTTTTTTTTTTTTTTTCTCTGCGACGAATCTAACTGTTTATGTTCTTCTGTAAGATCATATGACTCTCTTTTTAACTGAGTTTTTCATTATGATTGAAACAGGGTGAAGATGCATCTGTGGAAGCTGCAGTCATGGCGATATCTAGCTGCTTGAGGGAGCCTGTTGGGCCAAATAACTGCTCTGAGGTCAACTGATGCTAACTCATTCCTTCATATTAAAATTTTCATTTTATACTTGTATTTTAAGGACTTCGATGACAACTAAATTGCTGTGTAGTTATGATAATCCATACCAATAATAAATTGCTCTTCATTGAATTCATTCTTTTCATGTAAAGAATAACATACATAATTAATTAGGGAAACATACAAAATTTCTAGTTGAAATCAACTTCTACAACAAAATGTAAAGAGGGACAATCATCCCTCCTTCAGTATAAAATAAAACTCTACAGGCACCACAGCATTGAGACTGTGATGTTGCTTTGAATTCCTTCAATCGTCTGATACTAAAATACCAAGATAATACCTCCCATTATGAGCCAAAAAAGATGCTACGCATTTAGTTGAGTTTCGAAGCTACCTTGGGATCTTAGAAATGACCCCCAACTTCAAGAGTCTTATTCCTAGAACATCTTCGCCTACTCATGCTGTCTTTTTTCTGCAATTTTTATGGGCCCTGGACAAGATTTTCAGATAATCTCAAGCACCTTCTACCAAGTTCTGTCATGCATAAATGCCCTCAAGAATTTTATTCCTAGAACATCTTGGCCTACTTAGTTTTTTTTTTTTTTGTTCGATCTTTGTGAACCCTGGACAATCCTTTTAGATATGTTTTGAGCACATCTTCTACCAAGAAGTTCTGACATACATAAAACGCTGCATTCTCGGATCAATTGATTCATAATCAATTTTAAGCATCAACCTCAATAGTACTGAAACCAGGCACCTTTCGTACTTCTCTGTCGTCCATGTTAGATCTCACATTGCTTGCATCAACCCACCTTCCAGCTGCGGCATAGACATTAGAGAGCATCACATATGATCCAGAATTTTTAGGACCCTGATCAAAAAGCAAATTACCAATTTTCTCAGCAATTTCAAAATTTCCATGGATGCCACAAGCACCTAGTAAAGACTCGAGTAAACTCTCGGAAGGTTTAAATGGCAGTCCTTTGATGAGTTCATAAGCCTCACTCAAGTGACCTGTTCGACCAAGAAGGTCTACCATGCAGGCGTAGTGCTCCATTCTGGGTTTGATGCCATATTCTTCTGCCATAGAATTAAAAACTGCACGCCCTTCCTCGACCAAACCAGAATGGCTGCAAGCACTAAGGACACTAATAAAAGTAACATCATCTGGTTCTAGCCCTGAACACTTCATTTGTGAGAAGAGCTCAAGGGCTATTTTCCCGTCGCCATGGATGGCAAAGCCATTGATCATTCCACTCCATGATACAATGTCCTTTTGGATCATCCCGTCGAATATCTTCCTTGCAACCGATATATATCCACATCTAGTGTACATGTCTATTAAGGCGTTTCCAATGAGTATATCCATCTCAAAGCCCTTGCAAATAATGTAAGCCATTATCGATTGAATAAGACTGAAGCTGTCTATCTGAACACACGCTGAGATTAATGTTAAGATTGTTATGTGGTCAGGCTTCTGATCAAAAAGGAGCATTTCTCTTAGTAAGGCAACTGCATGTTCGGCATTTTGATTTCGCAGATGTGCAGACATCATAGCATTCCATAAGGTGACATTCCTCTTATCTGCTCTTTCAAAGAGTAACTGACACAAATGTACATTCTCAAAACTAGCATATGTGCAGATTAGGGATGTAAGCAAAGGCAATTCTGACATCTCCCCTTGTCTGATTGCGAAAGCATGAATCGTCTTAACCTGCAACTCGCTACAGCACATTGGTACTATGTTTAACAAGGTTACAGAATTAGGCATCTGATCCTCCTCAATCATTCGATGAAATAAGACCATGACCTCCTGGTTGAGATTATAATTCCGGTAGCCAGATAGAGTCGCATTCCAGGAAACCACACTTCTCACTGGCATGCCCTCGAAGAGTACACGACAATTATAAAGGTCGCCGCAGTAGGCATACATACTAATGAGTGCATTCGTTAGAGAAACATCAGAGCTAAACCCAGTTTTGATTGCATAACCATGGACAGTCATTCCTTCTAGTAGTTCATCTCTCTCGAAGTAACTAGGAAGAATGCTTATCATAGTAACTAAATCAAACCTCACATTGTCATGCTGCATCTGATGGAGAAACTCAGTGGCAATGTTAATATTGCCGTGACGAACGCAACAAGATATCAAAGTATTCCATGAGACCACATTCCTTATCCTCATCATACTAAATAAATCAATAGCAGTAGACAGCTTATCACATTCACAATAGAAAGTTAGGAGTGTGTTTGATAGGTTAAGATTGAGAAGTCCATTTCTAAGACAATATGCATGGGCAGACATACCAGTTCGAGTGTCCTTTAATCTGGTGCAAGCAGAAATAACATTGATCATAGAAATCGAATCTGGGGAAATACCCGTCGAAATCATTTTGCAGAATCCATTTAAGCTCTCATCAGGAAGTCCATTCTGTATGTAGGCGGAAATCATTGAATTCCATGTTAGGAGGCTTTTTCTCTCAGGCATACTGTCGAAGAGACATTGAGAGGTGGCCATGTCTTGGAGTTTTGCATACATCGACAGTAGAGCAGTAACCACCGACGATTGATCTTCTAGCCCGCATTTAACAACAGAAGCATGGATAGATTCTCCACATCGGTCTTCGAGGTTATCACCAGAGGGAATGATGGACACAAAGGTGACTAAATTAGGTTGCACACCTTCTTGAAGCATTCTCCTATAAACTTCAAATGCTTTGTTAGGCTGCTTGCTCTGCGTATACGCAGAGATCATCGCATTCCAAGCAATAACATTCTTCTCTTGCAGCAAATCAAACAGTTCTCTAGCAGCAGACACTTCTTCGACCGCACTGTACATCGAGATCAATGAGGGCACCAACGATTCATCCAAGGAGAAGCCGCACTTGATCGCTAAACAATGTACAGACCTTCCCAAACCCAAACACCCCATATTGGTACACACAGGAATCAAGCTAACAAATGTGCTGATATTTGGCGCCAACCCCATCATTCGAAACTGCCGAAAAGTCTCAAACACTTCCTGATCAAGCCCATTGAAAGAATACCCATAAAGCAATGCGTTGCAGGAAACCATGTCTGGGTCATGCATTCTATCGAACACGTTACGTGTCGTTCTCATTCGACCACATTTAGCATACATATCTACAAGAGCAGTCTGTACAACCATATTGTGCTCAAAGTTTGCCTTCACAACAACACAATGAACTTCTTCTCCAGTTCTTATAGCACCTAGAGAACTACATGCTTTGATCACAAATGGGTATGTGTAATTATCAGACCCAATGCCAGATTCAACACAATTCTTGTATAAACTCAAGAGATCAACATGCAGTCCATGATCTGAGAGACCCTTAACCATCAAATTCAACAAGAACAAACTGGGTTTCTCCACACTTGAAAACAAATTTAGAGCCAATTCTGGCGCACCCAATCGAAAACAAGCTCTGATCAATTCAACAAAGTGAAGCCCATTTTCAACAACTCCATGAATGACAATTTGAGACGTCAATTGCTTTAACTGGTTACTACTCTCACATAGGCGTAACGTAGAAGGAAAGTGATTAAAGGGACTTTGTAGAGTTGAACATGTTCGAGGATTGTTTACAATTTGTGAAGTTGGGAGTGATGAGAGAGAGGTTGATGAAGTAAAATTTGTGAAACGCAAAGTAGAGATTGAACGATAAAGAAGAGTACCCATTAACATCCCAAGCAAATGATGCAAAACCCACAACAATAACAACAATAATAGCAATCTTGATTATTCTCTGAGCAATTGCAAGCTTAGTGATATTCAATGGACAACCCATAACATTTAGATGAGGAACAATAATATGTAGAACTGTGTGTGTGGATGAATGAATATCAAACGGTGGGGCTGCGGTCGAATCCACGGCCAGGATCATCGTGAGAAGGGGAGACATGGAGAGAAGTGACGAGGGCGTGAGGAGGGCCTCTTCGGCATCTCTGCTCCATCTCATCAACCGATTCAGAGTCCCCAGAAAAGAGGGCTTCAACGGACCCATCTCTCCTGTTCCGAACCCATCCTCTGAGCCCCAACCCCCTCGCGTTCTCGATCGTCCAGTTCCTGTAGAACACTCCCTGGACCCTGCCCTTTATCACAACCCTGACCTGCACACACAAACCCCAACAACCACCTCTCACTCAGTATTCACCAATTAATTACGATATTACCCTTTAAAGAGAGTGTGAGAGAGTACTGTTTTTTGTTGGTGTAGTGGGGGGTCTGTTTGGGATTTGGCGGCGCTTGTGGTGGTGGCGGTATTCATTGGAGAGGAGAAGATGAGATGATTGGGAGAAGGCGAGGGACGGTGGTGGGATTGGGGAGTGGGGATGCGGAGAGTGTGTAGAAGTGTTATTGGTCTTTCCAGAAATTTGCTGAGTGTTGGTCCGGCCATTGCCAATGCCATCTGATTTTGTTGCTTTTTCCTTAATCTACTTGAGTAGTAACCATCCACGAGTGGCTAGCATAGAATATAGATAGCATATTAGCATCTAAATGTAGGTTCATCTCCGCAGTTAATCTAAGGGCATCCGCAATTGTTAGTGCATTTCATCGTCTAGTACACTTCTCTCTCACTACAATTAAATATTTCACTACCCACTTTTAATTAGACTCACAATCACATCACACCATCCCACATAAAAATTTAATTTTTAATTGCACTGCATGTAGCGTGTCGTTACAAACGTACTATGTGGCAAAAGACTTTATTCTTCTTTAAGAGATGTTTAGATTTTAAATCTCAAAATGAGTAATATCACATAAAAAAATATAGAAAACTTTTTGCATAGTTGATTTGGAAGCATGTTTCGAGTTTTTTTGTATAGTTGATTTTGAAGGAAGTTTCAAATTAGCTTAACTTGTTGCAAACTTAAAGACGGTCTATAATACACCAAAAAGAAAATAATGCCTACAAATACCCTTATTAAAAGACTCGACTCACTAAAAACTGAAGAAATTTGGCAATGTAGGGTAGAGGAAAGCTAGTTTGAGACACATTGATTAAGAGAGATTTAAAAAATTTAAAAAACACACCATTAATTTCACAGAATCGAATGAAATACAAAGAGTTTGCTTTATGTAATCAAACTCAATTAATTTGAAATTCAAACTGAGCTACTCAAGTAAGATGAGGTCGAGTGACCATATTTTGGATACGAGTGTCTCAAGGTTGCATTAATGTTGGGAAACGAGATGAACATGTGATCTTCTCTCCCTAATTCACATTGTATTCCATCATATAACAGAAAATAAAATAAACTTTTGGCAGAGAACGGAATGAAATCCAATTTACCCAAATAACATTGGTCACGAAGGAAATATCTCAGTACATAAGAATCCATTAAAATCCAAAATAATATATTTCAGGTCCCGGAATAATATTCCGTTTACTACTACAAGTAGGTAAACCCTGAATCTCTGATCTTGTCTTTTGTTCTCTAACATACATATTTTGATTTTTTTTTTTTTATGAAAAAAAGAGACATACATATTAAAATCGCGCTACTAAAATTGTACTCTCTCAGACTCTCACCTAGATTGAAATATGAATCAGTGAAGGGGCCAAGAAAAAGCCCACTCAATTGGAAACCTTCAGCAACAGAGCTGCTGCTCTAAGGTTGTAAGAAAGTCACAGATGATAGAAATCTTGCGTCCGTAGTGATAGTAATAATAAGAAGTGCTCTCAATACCATAGATATTGAGTAAAAGAAGTTTTTAACTGGCCTTCCTCCACTTGTTAGGACTAGAGCCTTAATCAGATAAGCCTGCTTTGAGCCTTAGATGCTCCTTGAATGCCATAATATCGCCTTCCCATCTGGTTACGGTCTGGTTCTCGCAGACCCAGATTTCGTGAGCCACTTGGTTGATGAGCCTGAAATCGTGGCTGACAAGGACCAAGCCGCCGTCCCACTCGTTCAGCGCCTCCGCCAATGAGTCGATTGTCTCAATGTCCAAATGGTTAGTAGGCTCGTCCAGCAGGAGCATGTGCGGTTGCCTCCAAGCAAGCCATGCAAAAATCACACGACTCCTCTGGCCGTCGGACAAGTTTTTCATTGGCATTATTTGTGCTTTACCTGTCAGTCCGAACTTCCCGATAGCCGCCCTCATCTTTTCTTCCTCATGGCCGGGGTACTCCGACATCATATACTGGAGTGCAGGCACATCCAGGTTGAGTTTTTCTGCTAGATGCTGATGGAACTGAGCAATTCTCAGGTGGTTGTGCCGCCGAACCATGCCATCAAGGGGAACAAGGTCCCCGTCATCAGCTTCAGCAGTGTGCTCTTCCCAGCACCATTAGGGCCCACCAGAGCAATCCTAGAGTCCAAGTCCACCCCGAAGTCGATGTTCTTGTAAATAATATTCTCTGGCGTGTAACCAAATGACACCTCCACAAATTGAAGGACTGGCGGAGGAAGTTTGCCAACATCTGTGAATCGGAAAACAAGAACCCTGTCCCTCACCACCTTCTCTGTTAGACCACCTCGCTCCATCTTTGCCAGTGTCTTCTCCTTGCTTTGAGCTTGACGGGCCAATTTCGCAGAACCATGCCCGAAACGAGCAATGTACTCCTTCATGTTCGCAATCTGTTCCTGCTCCCATCTATACTGCTTCATCTGGTTCTCTTCAAGGTCAGCTCGGGTCTGCACATATTGGTCATAGTTGCCTGTGTACAGCTTCAGCTTCTTGTTCTGCATATGGATGATGTTAGTGCAGACGCCATTCAAGAAGTCCTGGGAGTGCGATATAACAACCAGGATTCGGTCGAATTTCTTCAATGTCTCCTCTAGCCACACACAAGCTTCCAAATCTGCCACAGGTACACACTTATACATAAATGATTGCACCCTCAATTCATTTAAACATAAGATGACAGATAGTATATCAAAAGAGAACTTAGGCAAAAAAAAAAAAAAGCAAACTATGTATTTAGGAGGCAACAAGTCTGCAAATGGAACTGAACTTTAAGGAAGAATTTCCAAAAGATAGTAAGGTAAACCTTATCTAAGCAAATCCAAGGATCTCCTTCACTTCCTGTAACATGGTATCACATACCGTGTTTCAGGTCTACCATTCTACTGAGTCTCTGAATGTTTTTGCCTTCCTCTATTAATCACTGGTTTGTGTTCATCACAGATTTTGTTCAGCAAAATAGGAGCTATCTCCTGTTGATTATTTAAAACTAATATAACATTAAACACAGAGTCATAACTCCAGAAAACTACATCTAGATAAAAAGACTACTAAAAAGAGACTGACGGCTTGGACCCTGCCAACAAAAGAAAACTCATGAGAATGGACCTCACCATCCTTCCTTTGGACATTGACATTGCGCGAACTGCTGAATTAACTTTCATTCAACAGGCTTGTTACGTAGAACTTAGATGCTATGCATAGCCGGTCCCAACTCCCGAGTCTGGATAAAAGAGGAAGGGTCCCAAATCCGGATAAAGGAGGAGGAGGGTTGTGATAGGATGGCACTTGGCAGGAATCGAACCTTTGTCACTCTTTAAGAAATGGATCAATAGGTAGGCCTCAAAAAAAAAAAAAAAGGATCGACAGGTTTGCTATGAACAACACTATTAATTTTGATCCATCTTACAGAATGATTAGAAGTACGCCGGTGTTGCAAAAAGAAACTCTCAAGAAATCATCATGCACACACATGAACAATAATGAGCTGGCAAAGAAACTAATCGTACCGAGATGATTTGTTGGTTCATCAAGTAGAAGTATGGTTGGATTCATGAACAAGGCCCTTGCTAAAGCAATTCTCATTCGCCAACCACCAGAGAAATCTCGAGTCTTCTTTGCTTGCATCTTTTTGTCGAAGCCAAGACCATGCAAGATCTCAGCAGCACGCTTCTCAGCAGTTGCTGCATCCAATGCTTCGAGACGCTCATAAATGCGTTCTAAGGCCTCTCCACCACCACCATCCTAAACCACAAAGATAAATGCATAAGATAGAACCTAAATGAGAATTCCTTAAGTTTACTACTTCTTTAGCTGCTGCTGTATGTTAAATGCTACAAAACAAACCTCAGTTGCCAGTGCTTCTGCTTCCTTCTCCAGCTTAATCCTCTCCTCATCACAGTTAATAACAGCCTCGAGTGCTGACATGTCAGATGCTTCAATCTCCCTAGAGAGATGATAAATATCCATGTGTTCCGGAATAGGAAGCTCGCGGCACCCGATAGCTGTAAGAAGAGTAGACTTCCCACAGCCATTTAATCCAAGCAAACCATAACGCCTGAAAAAACATAAGCGAAAGAAAGAACGAAAGAAATAAAAATTGAAGATCTCACCAACATATATTAATAATGAACAAAAAAAACCAAACTTCATGCACATAAGTTTACCTGCCATAATTCAGCTCCAAGTCAGAATCGACTATGAGATCGTGACCGTGGAAAGTAACTGATAAGGACTCTATCTGTGAGGTTCAATAAATAAATTTACCATCAGTACCAAAAGATTTCCAAATAATAACAATCCAAAGAGCATTAGCTTTAACAACAAAATTAAAAAAAAAAAAAAAAAAAAAAAAAAAAACCGAGGGTCCTAATTAATGACCATCACAAGTACGGGTTTAAGAGCAATAGTTGATAAAACTCTCTTTTTTTCCTAGTTCTAGTCTCAACCATTGCATCTGATTAATTGACGTTCAAAACGAAACGACATTAAATCCCGCGGCAAGCACTCTAAGCGAAGTGAACTCGGCAACGGCATTGCATAACAAGTGAACATCCATCCACATCCACATCCACATCCACACATGCGTTTCCTCAACAATCAATCATAGACGGAACCTAAGGTTGTTAAACACGTTCACCTGGTTTTAATGCCATTTTTTTTTTGTTTTTTTTTGTTCTTTCAATACAGAACTCAAATGTAAAGGTTCCTCCTTTAGAACCCTATAAGCATGAACTATCTGTGCAATAGACCATCAATCAACATTCAACAGAACATCAAAACATCAAATTATATCGAAAACTCACATGGATATCGCGCGACAGGGGATGCGAAGCTAGCACACCAGTGCAAGTCCGATCCGAGATTTGCAGCGCATCCACTTCATTAACCAGCTTATCAACACCACCCCCGTTCTGCACATTCGCAACGGCCGCCGGCGCCGCCGCAGCCGACTTCGACGAAGCTCCGGCACCAGCCTTCCCTCCCCTCTTCGCCGCCGCGGCCGCCTTCTTCTGCGCCGCCTTCTTCTTGCTCGCGTCAGACACCATCTTTTCACTTCTGATCCAAAAACCACACAACGAAAAACAGTCAGTTCAAAACCCTAGCTCAAAAATCCCCAAATCACTCAAATCCCCAAACCCTAGCCCTCAAATCGTAAGTCACATCGATGAATCGAATTCAATCGAAAAAAGAGATTAAGAATCGGATCTTCAAAACGAACAACAGATTCGACAATTACCAAAAAAAGGGGAAAAATCGCACCTCTTGGGATCTGAGAGGTTCGATTGAGCGAAAAAGGGGAGGGTTTTTATCGGATCTGCGAATTAGGGTTTTGAGGCAGTGAAGATTGTTGTTGTTGTTGGTGGTGTTGTGATTTTAGGTTTTGTTGGAGTGGATTTATGTGATAAGGCGCTTCGCTCTTAAGGAAGGCCAAGCAACCACGCAAGGGTTCGGGGGGTTCGTCAGCGCAGACTTGGAAGCTATTTATAGGGTTCACAACACGTGTCCAAATCCGACGTCGCCCGATTGTGTCAGCTGAGGTTTGAGGTTTGTGTCGCTCTACTTGGGGAGATCTTGAGTCTTGTGATGCGAGTGTACGGGATTCGAGGAAGGTCAAATAAAAGCGTTGTTTTTGGAGTCCATACTAATCGTCTTTTAATACAACTATCCCTCTAGGAGACCTCTGCTTTTCCATGTAAGATGTACTGTTTTCCGGCTATGATCACCATATGTTTGATCAAATGTCTGAACTAACATCAGTGCTTTCTACAAGGAACCTGTTAGAGTAACATAGTTAGGGCACCCACCTCCTTGGTGCCCGTGCGATCCGTTGGGTTGTATGCGCATCTCGAGGTGTATCGTACGGGCATCGAGTGGATTGGTGTCCAAACAATGTTACCATGTTTTTTCCTTATCTACAACTCTACTACTATATTTTATTTTATTTTTTTGGATATTCATGAGTGTCGCAAGCAATCTTGAGGTGTATTGCACGGGCACCAAATGGATCGGTGCTCAAAATATGTTACCGAGCTTTTTCCTTATCTACAACTCTGCTACGATTTTTTTTTTTTTTTTTTATATATTCATGAGTGTCTTTAGCGTTTCCTTACCTTGGTTTGGCCAATCAAACAGAAGCTAGTTAGGTGCCTTAACTCTATAATTTTTCGAGAAACCAAGGAAATAGAATGTAGTGTCGAGATACATTTGTCTATGTCAGAGTTTTAGTGCTCATTTCTTTGCGAGTCCCTTGGGGGCTCATCTACAACTCTACTAATGAGTTTGATTTGTTGCAGATTGATTGGAACAATGACAGTGATGAAGAGGTACGTGTTACGCCTATTTATATCATTGAAGTATATAACAGCCAATGTGGTGGATAGGAACAATGGGAGGATTGTAGCGACTGCATCGACGGTGGAGCACGCGTTGAAGGAAGCAATGGAGTGCGGTCGAACCTGCAATGCCAAGGCGGCAGCGGCAGTGGGGGAAGTCCTCGCAATGAGGCTCAAAGTTGAGGGGCTTGAAAGTGGTGATGGGAGAGGGATTCATGCTGATGTTAACAAGGAGATTGAGAAGAAGGGGTTCAAGAGTGGAACCAAGGTTTGGGCTGTTGTTAATGCGCTTAAGAATCATGGTGTTAAGGTTGTTCTAGATAGTGATGATTCTGGCTCTCACGATTTCTAGGGAGAGCACTTGTTAGTATTGAAGAGATTTGGAGAAGAATTGTTTGTGTAAATTAGAGTTTACTGCGTTCTCATCGTTATCGACATTGCCTAAATGTTTTCTTATGTCAGTAGTTTAAAAATTATCGACTGCGTTGACTCGAGCGGAGGAAAAAGTTTGATTCATGTAGCGCCCCATCTATGAATCGAAAATGAATTCTTATTAACATTCTCTCAATCTGAACAATGCCACTAGAACAAAGTCAAGAAAATGCCAAAATTGAATTTACATTATGTTGGTTCTGTTGCTGAGAAACAAAGCAACAAAAGAAGTGATAAATATTACAAAGAATTATACAATAGCACACACTGACATGGTCCTCAATATGACCATGCTTTTAGGGTGGTGACTTTTCCATGAACCTTGCTTGTTGCTTCAGATGATTGTACATATTGAAACACAATATTAAGCTCAATCGCAGCAGCATCATAGATTAACGCGGTCCATGAATGGTTCAAGCACAGTCTGACCATTTATTATTTTGGTGGTCGCAACAATTAAGTCATATGCCATTCCTTCCTGCATGGTACAAAGAATAAGTGCATCATTTCGACATTCTTGAGAGCAAAGAGGAAGCGGGTGAAGTTATAACCTGACAACGATGAAATCTACAAGCTAATAGCGATTTAAGATAGGTTCATTTCTCGGTTTAATTTTCTCTTAAGTTTGGACTCCGAGTAGGTGTCACTAAAAAGAATAGATGATCCATAATAGAATTGCGAGGAACTGAAAACTGCTATATCGCATAGCAGATCAAGGATAGCAGCTAGCATAGACAGCTTCTATGAGGAAGATAATTTGTCCTACCAAACTCTATTCTCACTGCCTTTGTTCAAGAAACAAAGAAGGTATACCTGGGCACTAAGAAAACGAAGTGCAGAAATCTCGGCAAATGTTACACCTCCAATAAAGACAACCAGTACTAGAGAGCGGCGTCCATCGGCCATCCTGTTAAATGTTAAAAAAAAAAAAAAAAAAAAAAAAAAAAAAAAAAAAAAAAAATGATAGAAGAATTATTAGTTGATTGAAAAAAAGTTAAAGGTTCAAGACTTTGAGCTCGATATGAAAGCTAGGACTAGGAGAATCAACTCGACTCGTACTCAATTACAGCATCGACGCATTTGCTTATACCACAACATTTTTCATAAAAATATCATACAAAATTTAAGGACTTAGGAGGAAAGAAAAAAAAGTTATGAGAATCAGCAAAAACATCAGATAATGCAGAACTATCAACTACTACATCATCCTAAAGTATGGTTACTACTATAAACAACATTAATCCCAAGAGTTGAGAGATCTGAGAAGGTTATTTATCCCAGTTTCTGAAAGCTTTGATGCACCATCAACCATTCCCCGTAATTTAAGTTACTGGTAGACAAGCTAAAATCCCAAAACAAGCTAATGTTTGAAATACACTGCACTAGAGAATCTGAGGGTTGAAGAATAATTTTATACGTACTTGTCAAGATTAGATGCAGTTCCAGGAAGAGCATCGAATGATGGACTGCTTGAATATCCACCCTATAGGAATACAATAAATTGCAACTAAGAAAATTATATACAAAAATAGTTACATTCATAAAAAGAAAATGTAACGCAAAAGTATGTCCTCGCCCTCTTTGATTCCGAATGCGGTCCAGGTAACAGCTTCAGAGTCTCTTCTATAGGACGCCTGTACAGTCAGAAAGAAAGCTTACCAACTTAAAACATAAAGAAATACAATTAACAATCAATTTGACCAAGTAAAGCAACTCCCAATCTGCTTGGGACAGGAAAGAATGGCATCATCTGTACCAAAATATCATTAATGATTTATTTTCATTTTTCACTTAGTAAAGCAACTATACTGCTGCTGTGAATGATGAAGAATGATTGCGTATTTCTACCAATGAGATTTCATTTAAAAATTCATCAGGCATTTTAAATAACATATTGAAATAATACCCTCACCATCCAGATCTTAAGGCATGCTGAACAAGGCGGATACTGAGTGGTGCATATCCAGAAAAGACGTAAGCAATATCGTTGGGACTGCAACGTGAGAAAGCACAACAAAAGGTTCAGTTACATGTAGGTGAACAATTTTCAAAATAAATTCAATTTACATGAATGAATTTCTAATCTTGCAACGTCAAAAAAAATGAGTAAATCAAATAAAAGCCATAATGAAGCTACGAACGGAATTTCATGTACTAGCTATTTACCTATTTAGTTAAATATGATGAGGAAGGAATGAACTAACTTGTCAGAAGTAAAATGCATTTGTTTTAGGAAAAAGGTGCAGATACACTTAAGTTACATATTGTTTTAAAGCAACATTCCCCAATTGGAACACAAATGAAAGGCCAAAGAAAAAGTCACAAGGGAGCATAGGTTTAATACGCTACTACCACATTGACAGAAGGTTCATAACAGCAAAAAGTTCACAAAGTTAAAGGATTTGCACAGAAGCATACACAAGATCAATGCCTTAGTTGAGAAATTGAATCACATAAAGTGACCAAAATAAAGTTTTTATAGGAAAAATAATTGTCATATTTTACAACATCAAATGTATTGTAATAGATTTCAAAAAAAAAGTATTATAATAGAACTAATTCCATTCAAGTACTATCAAATGCTTTTGTCAATATCTTCTTTTGATACCTTACATAAGCAAACAAAAGAACTTCATAACTTTTGGAGCTTGAAGTATCGTCTTTATCCACCAAGTGGTTGCGATGAACAATTTATGAAAAGGTTTTTAATGAAATTGACTGTTATATTGATTAAGCAATTTCAAAGCAAAAGTACAATGCTGAAATTCAAGCACTCAACGAGTATCATGCTGCAACTATTCTACCGTTAATTTTTATTACTCTCAATCATATGATTTGTTAGCATAGAGGAAATGACACAATCAAATAGAATGAATACTTGGCAGTGTCAGTGTCCGCCACGACAAGTTTGAGTGAATGTTTGATTGTTTGCCAGTTGGTTTTGGCCTCCTGCAAGAAAAATCAGTTATTATCAGAAAGAAACAAACCAAGCAAGATTGTCAATAAATGCAATGGGGTGACTAACTCACTAAACAATATTAAATCTTAAAGTTACTACACCTGTTTCTTAAACAAGCCAGCCTTTTCCAAATTATATAATGTAGGCATGTGTTCAAACCCATAACTGTGAAGTAGCTCTCTCCTGGAATAAGTATACCCAGCAATTGAGAAGTGAAGAAACAAAACTATAAAGTACCAATGATATTGTCAATATAAAAACGACATTAATAATCAATAAAAGTAAAATCCATGAAATATGAGAAAATGTTACCTCAAGTAGTCAAAATTTCTCTTTGGCAAACCTAAATTTGTGATTGAGAGTAACACAAGTAGACGTAGCACGTTCATGAGAGGCTCCTGCTTATGAATCATTTCTTCAATGTATTCAAAACATCTGTATCCATAAATCTCAAAGATGAATAATATATGAATGAAAAATATATAAGTTATAAAATTGAAAAAAGAAGAAGAATCGCCGATGAATAATTATTTGAAGGATACAATTAATCATGACAACCCCCAACATTCAGTTTTATGGGTGAACACTAAGTCTTGGAACAAGTAGACTTGTTTGTATATCAGCTCACACATATGCATGTGAGTTTCAACTTTAAACTCAAGAGTTCATTGACAACATTTCCCTCAATGCATCAGCATATGGAATTCTCTTATACACTTAAGTTTCCAAAAAAAAAAAGCATACCACAATTACCACTCACATGTCATAATTCTCGCCCTCCACGATTGTTTGCTCCATGTCAAGTAGCCCAGGGAATGAGGGCTTTGACGTAAAAGTAGACAGATGCTGAGCAAGATTTATGTGCCTCTGAAGAAACAGTCATCGTCGAGAACAACCTCAAGTTGATTAGAAGTCATTATCTAGGTGAAGAAAAAAAAGGAGAACTTGCAGAGACCATACTCACTGTTATTTCTGGTAGTGAATTCAGTTTTTTGACGAAGTCCTTCAATTCAGATACAGATTGTGTCTGCATATATAATTTACAATCAATAAGAAGTTTTGCACAACTTACAAGTCTTACATCCAAAATCTTCCACATTACTATGCAGGAAATATTCAACAATAGTTTATAAAGCAAAAAGGTGAACAATTAGAGTACTATGATTTCCAAGTCATGCTAATCAGTGACCTGTCAGTTCTCAATTTGGACGCACCAAATCTCTTATATGCTATTAAATGAGTGTAATGCACAAAAGCTCAAAAAAAAAAAATCCTGTTATTACTGAAGGAAAAATGCAAGGGGTGGTGATCAACAGCTTTTGGCCTAGCTCAATAAAAGCAATTCCAAAGTCACAGACTATGAATTTGTAGCCTATCTGAAGTTAAAGCCATAATAACAGGAATTAAAAGATCGATACTACAACGAACTTACAGTTGTTGTCATTTCTGTATAATCCTGCTTCATGGATGTTGCTTTTTGACGCAGAACCTGCAATCACACAGTTGATTACATATATACGGTAATTTTACCTGATCATCCAGTAAGATATAGAAAGTAGCCTTATTCGGAACAAATATTTATGCACATGAAGTCAGCATCCGGTAGAAAAGGATCAACCTGAACAACAACTTCAAAATTGAGATCTCGTATCTCCTTGAATAGCTTATCACTGAAATGAATATCCAAAACAGAGTGGATGAAAATCTTGACATGGATAAATACAACTAATAAAAAAAAACCATTGTAGTCATAAATAATAAAGAAAGGATAAAACATAAACATCCTTTTTGGTCCCAACGCAAGCATACTTTCGCTGTTTCGCATCACAGAAGAAGAAAACCAAGCCAATGGACGTTTGTATTACAGATAAGCAACAGTTCAATAAAGATGCAAAGGGATGAAGCGAAGTTCATACAGTCATACTTGAAAAAAGAAAATGTAGAGAGCATAACAAATCACACGAGAAACCCAAGCCAACAGCCAATTGTATAACATACAAGCAACATCCAACAAGGAATATTTTATATGTTTGCACTAGTATTCTATCTTTCTACATTCTTAATGGAAACTTCAAGACAAGGTTGTCTAGGTGATTATAATCCAGATCTTGCATGATCCCAGTCAGTAACCCAGTTGGCAATTTGTGACAATATGTGTTAAAATCAATGAAAAAAGTTGAAAAATTGTTGATAATACACTTCCATCGAGAAATCTTCAGTTCCTAAGGCAGTGAAAAGAAGGACCAGCTAGAATTAAAATAAGATCAAGTCAAAAAATAAAATAAGATAAAAATTTAAAACTCAGATGGAAACAAACAAAACTCCTCGAACTTCAAATACTAGTAGGATTTGAAATAATTAAAGCAGAATAGGTGCAGATCTTCTGAAATAATTACGAGGAATTTTCGATATTTTAGGGTAGGTGTGTGCCTATGTGGGAGTAATATGCATCATTGGTAAGACTTATTACAAGACCACAGAAGAGAAGCACAGCAGCTGATTCCAAACACTTAATTCAAAAGAAGAAAACAATATTAAATAACTCTAGTCAGTATATTAGGAGGGTTCATTTCCGAGGCCCCAACACACCCAACATATCATCCACCTCATTTTCAATCAAACATGCAACCTTTGAGTAAAACAAGGGATCAAGAAGACCGAGTCTTGGTGTGTTTTTTTCCACCACAACCTGTGTGCTGATAATTTTTTAACAAAATAATTACTGTTAATGTGGGGAAAGTCCAATATGGCATCCAGAGTTTACACTTGATAGGTGATCAGACTGATCAGTGATCTAACAGAAATATATACAAGTTGAATTCAAGCCTGTTTGCCACCACAGCACAGACAATCAAATAGCAATGTACCCGTAGAAAACCTTAAAAACACAAAATATGGGTAAGAATAAAATGTGTATATGCTAAAAGAAAATGCTATGCTAAAGATAGTCCAGGTTTTCAACAGCATTGGCATACCTTGAATTAAGTGGAACCTTCATCTTTTTCCCATCTTGTTGGGCACCCATTATAGATGCATCAAGCTCCACTGAACCATTACTGATATGCAAAAACTGTGCAGAATCATTAGAGCAAGCTTATAATAAAAATCAAAATGAGAAAAACCCCACAGAATTAGACTATTCAACATGTTGGAAAGTAAACAAAGTCCTCTGAACTAACTCTCAAGTAAGAAAAGTATAAGTGTAATGTATTTTAGAACAACAACAATATGCTCATTTATTTTTAATTGTCAAAGAATGAAATATGAGAGACCAAAGTGCACAAAGGATGCATGACTACCAAGACAGAAAGCATAGAATGCCATAATAATTTAGGATTAAGAGAGCAGATTGTGATCCAGCATGTCCTTTGATCGTGAGAAAACATGTGTGATTACCATGTAATAAACTGTCATATAAAAAGCTCAGGAGTGATGGGGAAAACACATCTCCTGTCATTCCAGCCATTGGTGAAAGTGATAATTGGGTGACAAACTATGGTCCATTGGTACATAATATTGTAATTTAGGAGAAATATACATTTCTGTATTTGCATAAACATACCTCATCAACTAGACCTTCGTATGTTAATTGAGTACACATAGGTGTAATCATGTCCACCTGCACCCAAGATTTAGAACTTCAGAATTTGTTGTTGAATCCTAATTACGACATGGAATTGGCAACAAACAAGCAGGCATGAGAACTACAGAAGCAGTTGCACTGATGATGCTGTGTTTCCTGCTTTCAATTGTTTGCAAATATGATCTTTTTTTTTTTTTTCTTTCCTTTAGCTTCTACACATTATTAAATTCTTCTTTTCAAGCCAGTCCTTGCTGTTGAGCAAGACCTCGAAGAGAATAAAAGTTATCTAATGCATGAAATAGATTATATGAGTTGGCTGAAGATATTACACAAAGGATTGTGAGCGAGAAAAACTTTTACCTCTCTATCAAGCAGAATGACGGTATTTATCTCTGAAGCTCCCATCTAAAAGATATGCAAAAGATTAGGAGATTGTAGAATTACATGGAAACTAATGAAAGCAATGTTTGTCTAGCCAAAATCTCCATGAAAAGAGGGTCAATGAAAAGTACATCTGCGGAGTTAATTGGCTCTTCCACTTGCAAGCGATTCAAAATGTCTGCGACCATTGCTGATGCTTTACCTTTAGCCCTCACATTAGGTATCACTCCAAATGTAAACTGTTTGCCACATATACATCTGAGGAGTTAATTGGCTCAACACAGAGAGTTAACTGTAAGATAGATGTAAATACTAATGCAAAAGATAGCAGCTTAATTATACAAAAAACTATAGCTCAAGATATTTGCATCAATATCCAAATTTATATATTGTATTATTCTGCAATTAGATTAGCTAGATAGGCAACCTCGAGTTTATGAATGGCTTTTGCAATATGCCAAAAAGAGCTTGTATCACCATCGACTCGGGATTCCTGTTACACAAAATTTGTTACTGAAAGCTCAAATGAGAATATTTAGGACAAAAAATGAATTACCAAATTCAGCATACTCTGTAAGCCAAGTCCAATTCAAATGATAGCACATCCTCATCCAGTGGTATAATGTACAATGGGTATTCACCAATTGTCAGCAATTGATGAACCTTTTCCTCCTCAAGGATCTGCAGAAGTTACAAATCTTAGCTAAAGCAAAGAAATAAAAGAAGAAAATCTTAAGGTGGTCGCTTCCATGCACGGATTGCAAGGCGGCCGCTTGGCGATTTCCTAGGCAAGCGGTGTCCTTTTAAATACTTTTTAGAAAATTGAAAGGGTTGATTACTTAGAGGTCCTGAATTGTTACTATTTATTTATAGTTCCTTAACTACAACAACAACATCAACAACAACATAGCCTCAGTCCCAAATTAATCGGGGTCGGATACATGGATCAAACTTTTCCATTGTGCTCGATTAAGTGCAATTGATGGTGAGCTTTTCAAACCATTCAAATCCCTCCTAATTAATGCATCCCGTGTTAACTTTGGTCCGCCCCTACCTCGTCGAATTTCTACGTTTCTATTGAGTCAAGTTTTCTAGTTGGGGCATTTGTAGGCCGTCTTTGCGGGTGACCAAACCACCGCAACCGCCCTTCCCTAATCTTTGTATCAATTAGTGCTACTCCTACTTGTCTTTGAATTTCTATATTTCTTATTCTATCTTTACGAGTTTTACCACACATCCACCTAAGCATCCTCATTTCTGCTACGTTCATTTTATGTAATTGTTGTTGCTTTACCGCCCAACATTCACTTCCATAGAGCATAGCTGGCCTAATTGCGGTCTTATAAAATTTTCCTCTAGGAACCCTATCATATGTTTTTTCTAAATCTACGAATACCATATGAAGATCTTTTTTCTTTTCTCTATATTTTTCTAACAATCGTCTTACAAGGAAAATCGCCTCCATAGTTGACCTCCCAAGCATGAAACCAAATTGGTTCTCTGATATTGTTGTTTCTCTCCTTAGCCTATTGTCAATTATCCTCTCCCAAAGTTTCATAGTGTGATTCATAAGTTTAATTCCCCGGTAGTTTGAGCAACTTTGAATGTCTCCTTTGTTTTTGAAGATTGGCACAAGCGTGCTTCTTCTCCAATCCATTGGCATCCGTTTTAATTTTAAAATTTTATTGAAAAGTTTTGTTAACCAAGTCAATCCAATTTCTCCTAAGCATTTCCAAACCTCTATGGGTATTTCATCTGGGCCACATGCTTTCTCTATTTTCATTTTTTTCAATGTCTCTTTAACTTCTACAATTCTAATATTGCGTATATAGTTTACATTTCTTTCTTGGTGTGGGTTTTCATCTATTATAGTATCAACTTGGCCATCATTAAATAAACTGTCGAAGTAACTTCTTCATCTCTCCTTAATATCTTCCTCGCACGTTAAAACATTTTGATTTTCGTCCTTAACACATCTTACATGACTTAGGTCTTGTTTCTTTTTATCTCTTAATTTAGCTAGCATATATATATATATATATATATATTTTTCGCCATCTCTATTACCTAACCTTGTATATAGATCTTCCATGAAATTTGTTTTAGCTTGACTAACTACTTTTTTAGCATGTTTTCTAGCTTCTCTATATTGATTGTACACATCTTCATCTTGACACTTAGGTATTTTCCTATACATCTCTCTTTTAGTCTTAATTGCTCGTTGGACATCCTCGTTCCACCACCATGTTTCCTTCTTTGGTGGTCCCAAGCCTTTAGATATACCTAATACGTTTGATCCCACTCTCCTTATGCAACTACTCATTTCTAGCCACATTGTATTAGCATCTAAGTCAAGATTCCAAACATTTTCCTTTAGTAGTTTTACTATGTTTTAGGTTCCACCACTTTATTCTAGGGTCGCTAACTCTTTTATTCATATTATGTCGTCGTGTTAGCTTAATATCAAGAACTACTAACTTATGTTGGGTAGTAAGTGCTTCACCAAGTATTACTTTGCAGTCTCTACATATTTTTATATCTATTTTTCTTGTTAAAAGAAAATCTATTTGACTCTTGTTATGACCACTACTAAAAGTAATTATATGCGACTCCCTCTTCCTAAAACTAGTATTTGCTAAGACAAGATCGTATGCTGAAGCAAATTCTAAGATTGATTCTCCTTCTTCATTTCTATTACCGTAACCAAAACCTCCATGAACTCTCTCAAACCCATCGTTACTTGCCCCGACATGCCCATTTAAATCTCCTCCAATAAAAACATTTTCATCTAATGGTATACTTTGCATAAATCAATCCATATCGTCCCAAAACTTGCGTTTGATGCTTTCGCTTAATCCTACTTGTGGTGCATAGGCGCTAAGTATGTTAATTTTTTCGTCTCCAATAATTAATTTAACTAGAATCAATCTATCCCCCATTCTTTTAACCTCTACGACCTTATCCTATATAGTTCCTTAACTAATCGAAAATTATTATTAGTTAAGGACCTATAAATAAATAATAACAATTCAGGACCTCTAAGTAATTATTTTTTTAGTCGCCTAGGCTAGGGAAATCACCTTGGCACCTTGCAATCCTTGCTTCCACAATGTAAAAGGATCATAAACAATCGCCTATTAGTTGAAACTCTAACTCAGTCTTTCGATTCAAAAATCATACCTTCAACTTTTAGTGAGACGACGAAATGGCTCGAAGAGAAAAAGTAAGGAAAAGAAACATGTTTTCTGTGTTTTATATTTTACTACTATAGGAAACATGAGAGCATCACGAGTAGCTAAACAGCGTGCCAACAACTTACCATATATATATGGTGCAGACTACATAAATAAGTAAGTTATGTTCATGGATGATGTTTAGACTAGAGGTTATGTTTCTAATGAATCCATGGCTTCTAAGGATGTTCTAGATTTATAAAATTAAAGGTCGTTAGAAACTTAAAATAATATATATAAAACACAAAGAATAATGGTTGGTAAAAGGGTAGCAATGAACCTAATATGTGCCTATTAGGATATAACCTAGCTTTGATCAATAGAAAACGAAGACTCTAAAGATGGCAATGCCAGCAGACAAAGATAAGCGAAAGGAAGACTTAAAAGATACATAATGAATGAATTTGTTTATAAATGGTTAGATTTCCTCTATCCACCACCCATTGCCACCCCTAATTACACACTTACGCGAAATGCCAATCAAGTTACATCTATGTAGGGATAAGTAACCAATAATAAAAAAAAAAAAACTATCAATTCATCAAAACACAAAAAATCTCACCTTCTCACAGACGACCGTCCTTCGAGGCACAAAGTAAACAGAATACTCTCTCTGAACTCCTTTTGCAATATCATTATGAATGTGAGCAGATATAATTTTCATCAAATCAATCCGCGACCGAACCAGGTAAACCACTCTCGCGCAATCAGTTTGAACTGGCTCCGCACCGAGGAGACGTAACTCCACTCCATTATCCTACTCAACAACAACAACAACAACAACAACATAGCCTCAGTCCCAAATTAACTGGGGTCGGCTACATGGATCAAACTTTTCCATTGTGCTCTATTAAGTGCAATTGATGGTGAGCTTTTCAAACCATTCAAATCCTCCATTATCCTACTCAACAACCACAAAAAACACATCTATTTCTTCAAAACCATAACTAACCCCCAATCCACACAAAAAAACCCTAACTTTTTCCACCAAATTAAGAGCTTTCACACACAGAGAAACACAATTACCTTCAGACTCGAAGTCTGGATGATCAGCGAGAGCGATCCGCTCAGCTTCGGATCCACAACAAGGCATTTCTTTCCGCGAACCTAACAATCGACCACAACAACCGAGATTATGCTCACGAATTGAACTGAGAAACTGAAAAGGCGAGATTTGTGCTGAGAACTCACGTTTCTGAGAATGCTGAGCAGATCCTTCTGCGATTGCTCTCTGGTTTGATAGAGAACGCGAAATTGGATCAAAAAAAGAAGGAGATGGAGATGTGTTGTGAGTGGCGATTGAATTCGTGCGTTAATGGAGATCGATCGATCGATTGATTGATTGATTGATTGAAGAAGAGAAGTAGTACCTGAGAGAGGTGAGATTGAGTGGCGCGTTGTCCAGATTAGGTATCTGAGCCATCGAAGAAGAGCGATCGGGATCGCAGAGCTGCGACAGCTCCGGTGCTGTGCGTTGTCTCTCTGTGTTCCTTCTTCCCTGGATTTTCCTTTTCGGACAATCCTATTTCATACACATTGGTACATACATTAAATACACGGCCTAGATTTTATTAAGATATGTTAAAAACGTATCTTAATGAAGTCTAGATCATTGTGTACCCCATTTATGTACTCAAGTGCGTCAAAAAGAATCATTTTCTTTTTCAAAAAGTCGTGGTGGAGATGGGCCCAAATTTGAGTGGGCTAGTATGACGAGTGAATGGACTATTGAGTTGGGCTACTCGAACAAAGCCCATCGTGGGCTTATTCATTTGCCTTAAATTTTTATGTAGAATTTGTGGTCAATACCAACGTTTGGGTGCCCCAAGCGGCACGAATGGAAGAAAATTGTTGTTTTTTAACTAGTGACTCGAATTTAATTCTTTTTTGTACCGAAACACCAATATTCAGAGCTGCACCCTCCCTCCCTCCCTCCCTCCCCACTTTACTTATAAGGTGTGAAATTTGGAACGAACTTGAAGTAGTTGGATAGTCGAATCACCTAGAATGGTTTAGACCAAAAGGAAAGGAAAATTTTTGGGGCCAATAGTGTGAGAGCTTGGAATAAATGGCGTAGTTCGTGCTCACTTGAGAAACTGGAAAACAAATAGAAGTTACTTACCATGAAAAATAAAATAGAGCACAATGATGTTGGGAGTGATTCTATCTTGGAGCCTATTAGATTCACTCACTTTTGGCATCGAGACTGGACGTCTGCCCACTCAGTGCCCGTCTGATACATCTCGAGACGCGCACACTCTTGAGATGTATTGCATGAGCATCTAGTGGGTAGGCGCTCAATCTCAGTGTCCAAAATGGGTCAACCAATCTTTATCCTTCTATTTTTAGCTATTGGAATATTCCAAACCCTCTCATGTACTTTAAGAGAGCTCTTGCAATAATGTTTTCCTGTATTCAAGTTTTCGGATTTGAAATAGAAGAGGATTGTGTCACTTCAACAGTTCTACTAAACTTTTATTAAGTTGAGTTTTACTATCTTTAACTATATTTTGTTTATACGTGAAACCAACGTTTATTTTATGAATTAACCAACTTATTTACAACAGTATTGACTCTAACACGAATTAAATCTCTAACTATGCTTTCCACAAGTTATGTTTTGTCCATCATACTAGATATGCTTTGACCTTTAATTATATTTTTTTGAGCATAAAACATGTTAACAAGCTTAAAAGAAAATGTCTAGACATAAAATTGTATATTAAAAATAGCAAACTAGAATATTTATGAATATTATATTAAGAAGTTTGAAAAAAAAAATTAATTTAATGCAACTGATGCAGTGCTAGGATGGCTTAGCTAATCAACAAGTTTTGTTTTGTTTCTCCTAAGAAACGACTAATGGATAATTAAGTTAATTAGTCTAGTAATGCTAATCCACTTTAAAATTTACAAACTATATATACTGGGGTGTCTTAATTAATAAAAATCTTGTTTACAGAACAATTGAGCAGGACGAAAATCGAATACATGCACTGTGAGTTTAGAAACACTAGACATCGAGATGACAATGAGTGGTAAAATTAAGGGAAGTAGAAGTTCATAAGGTAAACCACTTTAGATACCTATGATCAATCATACAAAATGATGGTAACATTGAGAATGATGTCACACATAGAATTCAAGTTGGATGGAAGAAATGGTGGAGTGCAACATGGGTGATTTGTGATCGAAATGTTCCTACTAAATTAAAAGGAAAATTTTATAGGACCGCAATTAGACCAGTTATGCTTTATGAAAGTGAATGTTTGGTGGTAAAGCAACAACAATTACATAAAATGAACGTAGTGAGAAATGAAGATACTTAGGTGGATGTGTGGTAAAACTCGTAAAGATATAATAAAAATATATAAATTCAAAGACAAGTAGGAGTAGCACCAATTGATACAAAGATTAGGGTAGAAGGCGGTTGCGGTGGTTTGGTCACCGCAAAGACGGCCTACAAATACCCCAACTAGAACACTTGACTCAATAGAAGCGTAGAAATTTGACGAGGGGAAGCGGGACCAAAGTTAACATGAGATGCATTAATTATGAGGAATTTGAATTGTTTGAAAAGCTCGCCATCAATTGCACTTAATCGAAGCACAATGAAAAAGTTTGATCTATGTAATGACCCAGTTAATTTGGGACTAAGACTATGTTGTTGTTTGTTGTTGTTGTTGTTTACTGAGATAAGTTGAATCGAGTCAAAATCTCTAATCTTACACTGATGTGAACATTCTACTAGTGTAAACTAGCTTAATTAAAATAAAACTCTCTTATACTTTTCATAACTCATATGGTAAAAGTCTTCAAATTCAAGCAGCACTTGAAGACCATCTGATGAAACCACTAAGATGGTTCACAACATCAACAGCGTCTCGGTGCCGGTCAATGTTTTGTTCTCGGGTCAACCCGTTTGCTACTAACGGCCCCACGTGCGTCAATATCATAACATCCATGTACATGCATGCATGCAATGGGGATGTCATGCATGACGCGTGCTTACATGATACATGCATTAATGTCGCATACACATCAAGAAAACGCCACCGGACGAGTCAGTCGGTTCTGAGTCAGACGCAGGAATCGGCCATCACATTACATTAATTAAGCTGACGTGTCCCATTATTTTCAATTCTTACCAAATCAACCAACAAACACAAAGACAAAATTGAAATGAAAAACAAAACGAAATAAAACAAAAAATGGAATTTACTGATAATTCCAATGACTAATTGTTCGTCCTGGTCGTGGAATTAATGAACTCATTAAGCATTAAACATAAAAAGAAACAATGAAATATGATTAAAAACAAAAAAACAAAAACAAATCAAACACATAAAATAGGATTTATGCAGTACCTCCAATAATTTGATCAACCTACTAATTTTATTTGAAATTAGATACGACAACGATAAAAAGCTCTATCTTAAATTCGCTGAGGTTGATCATAGAATTCTTTTATTCTGTTTGATGTAATATATGCACTTGATGATAAAAATCTGCATCTCTATCTTTTAATTTTACGTCGATTTGATTTATTTAATGTATGAAGCCGCAAAATATATTTTACATTGATTGTCAATTTATCGCGGCCTTTCTCATTTATGTATGGAGATTTTAAGCCAACTTTATGATCATAAGAGAACACGTAAAGGACTCTTCAACTTGAATGTTCACGAAGTTGAAGATAATTTATGAAAATGAAATTTGTGTCGTTTGTGATTTAAGTTGAGTGATACAGGACAAATGCATCGAATTATATACGAGTGAAGTATGTGATGATGGAATTGTAGCTCGCACAAACGGTAGAAAATGATGCGCACGGAGGCCAGTCAAGTCACCACGACTTGCCTTCCTTTGATCAGTTTATAATTTCCAGTTCTGTTTATTCAAATATCAATATTATTGTAAATTGAATTGGAACTTGCTAAGAACTAGATAAGAAAATAGAAGACTAAAAACTTTTACTACTATAAACTATTACTACAAAAGAAAATAGAAAAAATGGGATAGTTGGAATGAGATGTTTTCATTCGACTTGGTGTGTTTTTACAATGAGGTTAGCACCCTTTACATAGGCCATTTGGTGATGATGATAAATGTACTTTATACAATGTGTACAAGTAACACATTACAAGTAATTTGACAATACATGGAAGAGTTGATGTACATTGGAAATGGTTACAAGTAACATGACAATACATAGACAAGTGGATGTACTATTAAGTGAGAAATACAAGTTACATGACTACCTAATATGTTGGTGTATATACATCATCATTCATATTCCACAACACAATCATTATTGCCAAAATGTCTCTACTGAAAAAATAAAAAGAAAAGCAGAATGTATATTTTGATTTCTCATGCAAAAGTTTAATTTTAATTTGTAGAAGGAGCCGGCCCAATTGCCACCTTAGGCTGACAAGTCATATTCATATTAATTCATTTTTCCACATCAGACAACTCATGATGAATTCATGGCTTTTGCATATATAACATTAATTTCATAATTAGCTTCATGCACCCTTCGAATATATGTAAACTTACATATAATCAAAATATATATATAGAGTACACGCACTAAAAAAAAAGAAGGAATATACTAATTAATTAGTCAAAAACTTTGTTTTATATACCACTTATTGATATCAATGGTATAACTATACTTTTTTCTGAATAATTAATGGTACATGTAATTCTAGCTGCTTTAATAATGGAATATATATAGTTATATACATACTGTTGGAACAAAAGCTTCGGACGGAGAAAATAAGATGATAATGGAGGAAACCAAACAAAGACTTGAGGTGCGTAATCGCTCTCTTTTAGACAAGATTTCTTCATACCAGTCGAAACCGCGTACACACAATGGGAAAATCGAAACTTGCCTTCAGGATACAATCAAGTCTCTAATGGTTGTTGGATGATGTGTGTGTAACACAACTCCAACCAAGAACACTCTTTGAAGAACTTAAGAGAGAATGATGATATGGACTCAAAAACACACTTTGACTCAAAAACTTGTGTTTCAATGTGTCTCAATGTGTATAGTACGTACTAGATCTCTTTAATTTATTAAAAACTAAAGGATATAGTGTCTATCCACTAAGATGTGAGTTTTGGTGCGAAGAAACGGACCAAAAACACTAAAAAAATTTGCACTTCTCTCCGTTATTTGTCATTCAGTTGAGTCAAGGCTGCTGATTGGCGCCACGGCGCGATGGCTCAACCCCAGAAAAAGCAAGTCATTTTTTTTAAACCAACAATTTTCCCCATTTTCAAATCATATGGACATATAAATTGAAAATTACATTTAGAAAATAAAAATGACCAAAAACATATATAGCATCATTCAGAAATCGATACATAAATGAGAAGTGTCTTTTGGACTTGAACTTCTCACTTAGTGTAAACACTTCAAAGTTTCATCAGGTATTATGGTAAACATATATTGAACCAAGAACCCTTGCGAGAAAATCGAAAATATCACACATACCAATTTCATGTAAGTAAAAGTGTTCTGTTGATTGCACATTATGGCCTTGTGCAAATCCTGGTTTTTTTGAGTGCTCTAGAGTCGGTTAGGCTCATAAGAAGCGGCCACACTTCTACACCCATATATGTAAGTGTAACGACCCATTTTATAAATGACGTTAATTATCTCGAATTTACAGACGTGGACGCCAGCTCAGATCTACGTGGACGCTGCGGTAGGCTAGGACACACAAGGACCTAGGTATGATAATTTATTATGTGTTGGATGCTTATTTGCGGTGCAATTTATTGAAATACATCGCATGTGTGTATGTTGCATAACAATAAGTGCGAGATTGTGTGAACTGTATTCGCCTCGATATGCGTGTCGATGCGGGTACCGGGTAGCTGACGAGACTAAATATTAGGTCGGGGAAGCTAAAACACACAAATTAAATAAAAATTGGCCAAATAACTAATATGAAATGGGTATTAGGTGGCTAGTGACGAGGCGGTACGCGTATATCGCGGTTCGGACGCGAAATCGAGTGTCGAAATGCCCGAAAATGGCATTTTGTGCTTAAAACACAGACGAGTGTCCCAAACGTGTCATAATTTGGAGTCAAGGAAGTGTTAGGTTGAAGTAAATGGAGGGTTAAGGATGCATATAGATGCACATGTGAATGGAGATGTGCCTATAAGTCAACAAACTTATCCCATCACCTTTTCTTTCACCACTCTCACCTACACACCCGAACTGGTGAGGCCGAGAAGAAGAAGAATGAGAAGAAACGGAGAGGAGGAGGAGAAGAAGAAGCCGGGAAGGAGAGAAGAGAGGCTGGAAGCATCAGGGTCAAGGTGAGTCCTAGTTAATTTTGTAGTGGGTTTGGTGCGTCGGCCATGGTGGCCGAGAGGGGGGTTCGACCATGGAGGCCGAACCGGATCGAGGGTGGAGATTGAAGGGGCGTCTCCCCTGCCATCAATTCCACTTGGCTTGGGGTGAGAGCCAACCCAACAGTAAGAAGAAGAAAAAAAAAATTTGCCTCCCGCGCGCGTGTGCACCCATCCACTGGGCCGGGCCGAGCCTGGACCAATTCTGGTCCAGGGTCGGGTCCGACCCAAACCAAACAAAAAAAGGGAAAAAGAGAAGAAAAGAAAAGAAAAAAATTGGGAAAAATTCCGAAAAAATTGGGGACAATTCCGAAAAAATTATATTTCGATAAATAAATAAAAATTGATGAATTTTTATAAAACAGAAAATATGTGGGAATGTCGGACGCGACTTTTACGGGGTTTTTGCATCGAAAAGCGCGAAATGGGCAATTCGGCCTACAATTTTAAAAATCTAGTCATAAATTGTCATGCTAAATCAGAATTATTGATAAATGGACATAGGTGGACACAGGTGATCAATTGGCGACCAAGGACCCTAGTGGACTTGGACTTGGGGATTGATTACGAGGTATTGGAGTGCGTTGTGAGGTTTGTAAAACCCAATTGAAAAACTTTGATTATTTATTTCGCTTTGTATTTCCATTCATTTCCAGTATTCCTTGTGGTTTTTGTTACATCTATATCTTGTCATTGTTTGGACGGTTGGTTGAGTTACTCCCACGAGATTTTCCGTTGTGTGTCTATGCATTCTAGACCATAACATGTGTATCAGGAGTTCTTGGTAGATAACGACCCGAGCTAATGAATTGCTACATGTGTTGGTGCGTCGTAGGTCTACGATGGCCACCGAGAGGGACCAGGTGATAGCTAGTTGGGTGCGTCCACTAGTGGGATCCTGGAAGGGAATCCCGAAGTATGGTTTAGTCTGACTGGAACAGGCACATACATTTGCACTTTATTGTTATCTTTGCATGCGATGCTCTAATTACAGTTGTCTGTTTACATTCCGCATGTTTATTTAACAGTATTTATTGAATTCCACTTGTTTATTTGAATGCTCAGAGGAGTTCCCTGGGATTTTACTTACTGGACTCGTCATCCATTTTATTTGTGATGATTGAGTACAGATCCAAGTACAAGTAAGGGCAAGGGAACTTAGGAGACTACATTTGACTGCCTGCTGTCAAAGACTACTTGTACGTGTGTTTGTTTTTGATATTTTGATTTCTTTTGGGAACTGGGGAGTATCATGACATTGTACATGTAGATACCTTATATGGTATAGTCGTCTATCTCTATACCGAGTACTTTTCAGGGTTTTTCCACAATATGATTTGTTTATTTGATTATTAATATTTCTTGAATTAATGGTATAAAGTACGACTTCCGCTGAAAATGTCACTTATACGATGTACACACAAGTGGATACGAATTTCGAGACAGAAAAAGGACGGGCAGGTGACGTACACGTGTAGTAGGGCCAGCTGGCAAGGACTACACGGAGACACGTCATCCCGGGGCGGCGAGGGACGCCACAGTAAGTCTACTTAAGTGAATCTGCGAGTCACTCTATTCGACTTATTAAGACCCAATTGTCAACGTCCGTCATGTAGAACCTACACTAGAACCAGGAAGGGACCTTTAATAATATAAATTTTCTAGCGTTCCGTGATCGTCACTTGACTTGTTAGTACCACATTGAACTTATTCCGTATTTTCAAGAATTAAGTTGGGTTCCTATCAAGTGACGATCGAATTAAGCAAACCTAAGTCCCACTCATTTTGATGTATGAGACACCATATCTCTAACAAGACCCTTTGTTAATGGATCCACTAAATTCTTGTTAGATTTCACGTAGCCAACTGTGATAACCCTATTTTTGAGTAATTGTCTCAAAAGATTATGTCTTAAACTTTTGTGTCTAGACTTTCATTATAATTCTTGCTTGCGACTTTATAAAGAGTTGTCTTGTTATCACAATTGATTAATATAGCCGGACATGGCTTGCTCTATAATGATATCTCCATTAACAAGTTCCTAAGCCATTCTACTTCCTTGCTTGCATCTGTTAGGACAATTATTTCTGATGTCATTGTTGAATACAAAATACATGTTTGTTTCTTTGAGCTCCAAGAAACAGTCGTTCCTCCTAGCGTAAATATTCATCCACTAGTTGATTTGGAATTTGACTCGACATTATTCTAACTAGCATCACTGTAACCTTTCAAGACTGGGGGATATCCATTAAAATGTAGATCATAATTCAAAATCCCATTCAGGTATCTAAAGATTCTGGTAACCGCATCTCAGTGTTGTTTGCTTGGATTACCAGTGAACTGACATAGCATACAAACCACGTAAGCTATATCCGGTCTTGTGCAATGCATATCATACATGAGACTTCCTATCACACTAGAATACTCCAGTTGTGATAAACACCTACCGGTGTTCTTTACTAGTTTTAAATGAGGCTCGATAGGAGTACAAACTGACTTTTAATCAAAGTGACCAAATTTTTTTAAAATATTTTCAATATAATGAGATTGAGATAATATAATACAATTATTTTGTCGTAAGATTTTGATTCCCAAAATTAAAATTACGTCAGCTTCTCCTAAGTCATTCATGTGGCGGCCCCAAATCCCGAGGTCGCCACGTGGGGAGGCGCGACCCCACGGTCCTGTCAGATCCTTGACCTACTGGGTCCTATGCGCCACTAACGTCCCTTGTTACATCATAACTACTCATTATGTGCGTTAAGCTCATTTCGTAAAGCAATTTAGTTCTACAGTTTAATCATTTTTATAGCATTAAAAACAAAACAGCGGAAGTCTTAAATTTAAAAACAAGTAAAACAATTAAATTTATCATCGTAATAGGCATCATTTTAAGAGAACACCTATTGTGGAAAACCCGGGAAAAGTACTATGTATATAGACGATAATACTAAGCAGTAATATATACAAGTACAGTGTCTATCCAGTCTCCCAATACCCAAAAGTAAAACAAAATATAAAAATCGCACGTACTAGCAGGTCCTCGACCGCGGGCAATCAGATAAAGTCGCCCAAAATCCCCTTGCCCTTACTAGCACTAGGTTCTGCACTCGACCATCACAAAAAGCAAGATGGAAAGTACAGTTAGTAAGATTCCAACGAAGTACACCGAGCATTTATAAGAATTTAAACAGATACCAATAAACATGTCAAATAATCATGCGGAAACTAAACAGGCAACTGTGCTAAGATCATCACATGAATAAAAAATTATAAAAAATGAGAAAAAGGTAGAAAAATGGTATTCGAGAATTTTTCTGCCGTTGACACCCCGGTATAACTCGAAAAGGGTGTCAAACTAAAACTTTTTTGAAATGAAAATTTTCATAATTTGGTCACACATTATAAATTCACTTAATTTGACTCTAAACTAGTTAAAATGGTTTAATGGGACACCACGAACCTAGGAGACCACAATCGAGAGTCGGGCACATATCTCGAGACGTGAGTGAGACTTCGGAGTGCGTTTTGAGGTACGTAAGATTTCATCTGAAAGTCACTGAGGGTTTACTTTACATCGTTGATTTTCTATTCCTTGTTATTGTACTCTATTCCGTGATACATTTGGGTAGGTGGTCGAGTTACTCCCACCTGATATTCGTTGTGTACTTATGGCACACTATGCTGTAGCACGTGTGATCAGGCATTCGGTGAATTGCAACCCGAGTTGTAAGGGTGCACGTGTCGGCAAGCCCGCGAGTAACCAGGTGAAAGGAAGTGGGGGCACCCACCGAAAGGATCCTGGGGGTCCGAAGTACAGTTTAGTATGACCGGGACGAGTTCCTTCCCGCTTCCTATTTCTCCTCCTCCTCCTCCTCTCTGTTTCTTCTTCTTCCTCTCACTGCCGGGTGTGTGTGTTTTGTATGTGTGAGTGAATAACGTGAGAAAGAGGAGAAAATGATGGAGTGTGGGATGGAATGTGAATGGGTTAAGCTAGTTGACTTGACCAATCTTCTCTTCTTCTTTTTTTCCCAACTTAGTGAACCCGCATTTCGCTCCTCAGTACCCGTCTCGACACGTTTTTCGAGGCGAACACCCGTTACACTATCTCGCTCGATTAAATAATAGAAATACACACATGCGATGTTAAGCGAATAACTCGATATACAACATCGCAAATAGGCAAACAATCATACAAAATTACTATTTACCTAGTCAGCATGCCCCGTCCTATTTGCGGTATCCATGTGGATCTGAACTGTCGTCCATGTCTGAAAATAACCCATAATAACGACGAAATTAAAATTTGGGCCATTACAATTCACGTCAAAGCTAGTAGACAAAAAATGTTTAGTTTCTTCAACTAAGGCTAGTGAAGTTCCAAATATTAACATGTCATCCACATATAAACATATGATGACACCAACATCATTATCAAACTTGCTATAAATACATTTATCAGCATCCATTGACTTTGAATCCAAATGATTGCACATCTATGTCAAACTTCTCATGCCATTGCATAGGAGCTTGCTTCAAGCCATAGAGAGGTTTTACTAATTTGCAAATTTTCTTCTCTTGACCTGGCATAACAAAACCTTTCGGTTGTTCCATATATATTTCTTCCTCTAGATCACCATTTAGGAAAGTCGTTTTTACATTCATTTGATGGATAACTAAATGATGAATAGAAGCAAGAGATATCAACACCCGAATGGATGCTATTCTTGCATCTTGTGCGTATGTATCAAAATAATCAATGTCATGCTTTTGTCTATAACCCTTAGCTACTAGACGCGTTTTGAACTTGTTTATTGTTTCGTCAACATTTAATTTTCTTTTGAATACTCACTTGCACCCAATTGCCTTTGATCCGGATGGAAGATCAAAAAGTACTCAAGTCTGATTCGACAAAACTGAATTAATCTCATTATTGATCGTCTTTTTCCAAAATGAAGCATCCCTTGATGAAACTGCTTGTTGAAACGAAATAGGATCATCATCAACATTAAGGACAAATTTTGTTTGTTCCTTAATATCACATCTATTTCCTTCAACCAAGTAGGTTATAAAATCCGAGGCAAAATATTTATCAATCTTTTACCTTTTACTTATCCTTACTTCAACGTTCTCACCATCGTTAATAGGAGGATTCTCTCGTTCATTAGAAGAATTTGACGACAAATCTTCTAGATTCCCATGACTTTGTTCATTATATAAGTTTTAAGGTAACTCCTCAAGATTTCCAAAATTCGGTTGCAAAAACATGTCATGCGTTTTGTTTAAATGTTCAAAGAATTGTACATCTATAGATTCAATTATATCATTACTTTCCAATTTCAAGAATCTATATGTCACACTATGCTTTGTCTAACCAATAAAAACACATTTATAAGTTCTATTTCCCAATTTATGTCTCTTTGGATCCGATTTTCTTACATAAGCTAAACAACCACAAACTTTAAGTCTCTTAAAATTTGGTTGTTGCTTGAACCATAACTCATATGGGGTGACATTAGTGTTCTTTAATAGAACCCTATTCAGGATAAAGCAAGCCGAAAGAATGACTTCCCCCATAAGTTCAAAGGCAAGTTAGAACTTAGTAGCATGAAATTAACCATCTCTACTAATGTTTTATTCTTCCTTTCCGCTACACCATTTTGTTGTGGTGTATAAGGTACCGTTACTTGATTTATAATTCCATTAGTCTCACAAAATTTTATGAACTCATTAAAACAAAACTCACCACTTTTATCAGATCTTAGAGCCTTAATTTTCTTGTTATGTTGATTTTCAACTTCCGATTTGAAAACAAGAAAATTTTCATAAAACTCATCTTTGCTTTTAAAAAGATAAACATATGAATATTTTGAAAAATCGTCAATAAAAGTGAGAAAATATTTGTTTCCTCTTAATGTAACATGACTTTTCAAATCACATATATCACTATATATCAAATCAAGAATTTGAGATGATCTTTGAACCGATTTGTGTGATTGCCTTGTGTTTTTTGTTTGTGCACATATCTTACACTTTGGATCATGGTCAATTTTAAAATCAGTAATTAGGCTTAAGTTATGCATATTTCTAATGCAACGAAAATTAACATGACCTAATCTACCATGTCATAATAAACATGAATCAACAATTAAAGAACATGAATCAACAATATACGAAGAATAATTAATTGTTATTGCATTCAACTTAATCATATCATTACATGAGAACCATTTGCCAATAAGAACACTTCTCTTGAACAAGATAAACCTATCTGACTCATAGACAAGACGAAAACCTCTCTTATTAAGGTCACCGAATACAAAATTCTTACACATTTCGGGTACATAATAAACATTAATTAAATGTAAAACTTTTTCTGAAGTAAGCTTGATATCCGACATTCCTTTGCTAACCACCTTAGTGTGATTGTTTTTCGCCATGCTCATTTCTTCACTAGTGGCAAGATCTTCGTAAGTCTTGAAAAATGTGTGTGGTCTGCGCCTGCAGGTATCCAGCCACCATCCCACTTCATTTGCAACCGAATTGGCTTGGCAAACCGTTGCTATGAGTTCCATGTCCATGTGCTCCACATTGTGACTTGCTTTGACCACTTCCTTCTTCAAGAATTTCTTCTTAGATCGACACTCTTGTGCATAGTGTCCTAATTTGTCACAATAGTAACACTTCCCTTTCTTGTTTGAAGTGCTTTCATTGGCAAGTCCCTTGAAATTTGAATCATTCTTGGCCTTAAATTTCTTGGAACGGTGAGATTCCGCTAAATTCGCCCTTGAACCGGATTCAAAAGTCAAGTCATCTCCAACCCTCTCTCTATTTCAAGAGTCTTCCTCAATTCGAAGATGGCGTTGGAGGGATTCAAGAGTATAACTCTTCTCCTCATAAATGAGTTTCTTCTTGTAATTATTCCAATTTGTATGCAACTTGGAAATAACTACACCCATTTGAAATTCTTCTCAAGAGAGATTCCAGCCGTTTTAAAATCACCAACGATCTTTTGCAAGTCATGAATTTGAGTAAATAGAGACTTGTCATTGGTCATCTTAATATCCAAATAATTTGAAATTAAAAACTTATGATTGCTAGACTCCTCAATTCGGTATTTGGTGTCCAGCGCAGTCCACAACTCCTTCACCGACTCAATGGTTCGATGCGCCACATAGACATTGTCGGAGAGTGCATTAAAGATGTAGCCCCTACAAAGATAGTCATCCACCTTACTTGCGACACGTAGATCCACCACTTCGTTTGAGTCTCCCGAAGTTGGTTCGGGGAGGGTCTCAAGCACATCATCAAGGATGTACGCCAACTAAAGAGATGTGAGAAAGAACATCACTTTCTTTTGCCATCAGGTGAAGTTTTCGCTGTCGAACCTTTCGAGACGGGTCAAATCATGATTCATGATTTGTATGGAGTGAGGAACGAACCCGCCATTCGAATTGAATTTGGAGGACAATGAAGAACCACCATTCCCATTGGTTTGAGGAAATCCATCCGAAGTCGAAGAAGCCATTGATGAAGAAAGAAATTCTTGTCTAAGAAATTGTTGGAACAAAAGCTTCGGATAGAGAAAACAAAATGATAATGGAGGAAACCAAATAAAGACTTGAGGCGCGTAATCGTTCTCTTTTAGACAAGATTTCTCCCTAACGGTCGAAACCGCGTACACCCAATGGGAAAATTGAAACTTGCCTTCACGATGCAATCAAGTCTGTAATTGTTGTTGGATGATGTGTGTGTAACACTACTCCAACCAAGAACACTCTTTGAAGAACTTAAGAAAGAATGATGCTATGGACTCAAAAACATACTTTGACTCAAAAACTTGTGTTTCAATGTGTCTCGATGTGTATGGTACGTGCTAGATCTCTTTAATTTATAGAAAACTAAGGGATATAATGTCTATCCACCAAAATGTGAGTTTTGGTGAGAATTGTTGAGAAGAAACGGACAAAAAATAGACCAAAAACACTCAAAAAATTTGCACCTCTTCATTCAGTGTGGCCGGCTGAATACTGCAGCACATGCTGTGCCAAAGTTTCTTGGAGTTGGTGCTCAGCTGGCGCCGTGCCAGAAACAACAAGTTGGCGCTAAGCTGGCTTCGTGCCAGAAACAACAAGTCATTTTTTTTAAAACCAACATATAATAATATCAAATTTCATTAATAATATCTTTTTTTTTACCTTGTTGTGATATTAATGAAATCCGATCCTTCAAAAGCTCAAATTAATAAATTAATTAATAATGATTTTTTTGAAAACTAATATTGATTAGTACTATGCAGATTAAGTAGTTGGTGATTACATGATGTGAGGGCTATTTATATATGTTGTCATGTATCCAGTGATTTTTTAACACACCTTGTCACATGGTCCCACTTGAACTAATGCCAAGATTTTTATATAATCTTGTTTATTAATGTATTTTTAAGTACGTACATGGTCCTTAATTAGTTTTGTATCTTCGTGATATAACTAACGACTAATTCAATTACTCCACACTATGGTTTTTGGGTATATATATCATATATATTGTAACGGCCCATTTTTCAAATGGACCGCCACGGGGCCAATGCGGGCCCACAACCTGGCCTACCAGCGCTAGTTGTGTCCCACATGCCATCTCATCCACCATTTAATCATTATTAACCTCAATAAACAACAATTTACTGTTTAAATGGTTACTGAACTCAAGTCATCTGCTAAGAACATTTCGATCCCAAATAAACCACAGCGGAAGTCTTTCGTCACGACAATCTAAAATATTTAAAACAGTATAGTCATGCATTTAACTTTGATGCCTAGTGTGGAAAACTTATATATCATCATAGACCAATAACGTACCTTAATGTATCAAAAATGTAAAAAAATATGGAGTCTTGAGGTATCTCATAAACCCAAATCCCCAATATAAAACAAAATATATATAATACAAACGTACAAGCCTGGCTCTATGTCTCTGAATCACAAATATTCTGGTAGCTTGCCATTGCCAAGGCTCATACTAGGATATGCACTCAAGCCATCACAAAAAGGCAGATGACGAGTCCAGAGTGTGTATTCCCAAGGAAATTAAGTGAGCAATACGGAAAGTAAATCTTGAAATTTAAACAAAACTATTAAATAAACATGAGAAAATAAATATAGACAATCGTGCTCATCGCATGCATAGATAATAGTGCAAGCTTAAAGTGT
Organism: Stephania cephalantha; assembly: GCA_039657325.1. Taxonomy (NCBI): domain Eukaryota; kingdom Viridiplantae; phylum Streptophyta; class Magnoliopsida; order Ranunculales; family Menispermaceae; genus Stephania; species Stephania cephalantha. Next base: position 53,669,888 of record CM077572.1, read on the forward strand.
GTTCCTAGAGCTTAGTGGTCAGACTAACGCCATACTTCGGACTCCCCACAGACTATTGCCGACGAGTTACACTCAAGCAAGGCCAGTATATGGATCCGTTAGGTGGTCGGCGTGGAACCTATGACGCACCCACACGTGCCCGACACGACTCTCGGGTCGACTTATTCACCAAGATGGCACACGTGCTATGGCCTAGTGGACGTACACACAGAAATGGCACGAAGGGAGAGCCTCAACGTCCGTCCATTATAACACACCAATAATAGAGTAATAAAAGACATAATATGAATTCAAAAGCAAAATAAAGTACTGCTTAAGAAATCTTAGTTGGGATACTACACACCTCAATCCGCACTCTGTGTCCCGTCAATAACCCTCGCTCCGGCTCCGCCTAGTCCCAGAATATCCCAAATTACCTCCCGAAATGATCTATTTCCATTTATAGTTGATTTTTAGTTAATTAGATGTGTTTTAAGTCACCTAGCAAAAATAATGTCAAAACCGCAGGATCTAGCACGCTGGGTTTGGGAATTAGCGCGCTAGATTCCCAGGCAGTTATACGTTCTTCGTCAAGAAGAACATTAGCGCGCTATTTTCTTGCCTAGCACGCTAACTATTATCTAGCGCGCTAGATAATGTCATTGGCGCGCTAATCGTGTTCTGACGACAAAGCAGACTTTTTGAAAATTAGGGTTTCCAACAACCCCACCAACACCAACAACAACCACAACACCAATAACTCAACTTTATAGCACTTCAAACCCATCAAAACAACAACTCAACAACCACCAAATAATCCATATTGGATTCACACCAACACCTCAGAAATTAAGATCAAAAGATAGGGAAAGTTGAGGTGTTTGTGATTCTCGCCTTGCTTTTGATGTTTCCCCCACTCCAAGCTCCTTAAATCACTAAGTTTAATCACTCAAAACCCTGGTTTTCTTGTCTCAATTTTTGGATAGAAAGATAAGAGAGAGAAAAGGTGGTGGTTTGAAGTTAAATGAGACTTTATATAGTTGAATTTTGATCTCTCCTCACTTACACATCTCCATGCAATCCAAGGACCTCCATTAGCTCCATTTCCAACCTCTCATGACTCCGAAATTGACACCGATGGCACACTCACCATTGTATTTAACCCAAAAAGTGGTGTTTCGGGTGTTTCGACGCCCGGTTTCGAGTCTCAAACCGCGACATACGTGTACTATCATGTCCCTGACCATCAAATATACGTTACAAATTAATTATTTAACCCATTTTATTCATTTTATGTATGTATTATTTCCCCCGGCCTAATAGACTTTTAAACTACCCGGTACTCGCGTCGACATGCATATCGAGACGAATACTTAACACACAATCTCGCACGTTAAATGTAATATAAGTACACACATTGCGATGTCGTTTACTCTATTTCAATTTAAATATCGCAAATTAAACAATTCAGCACACAAAATAACTATTTACCTAGCTCCAGACGCGTACAAGCCTAACTGCGGGTCCCACGAGCGTCTGAGCTGTCAACCACGTTAATAATAACGGTGAATGTAAATTCAGGCAGTTACTATATATTATGCTTCATGTAGTATTGTTATATGATTGAATTTAACCAGTTTGTTAGAGATTTAGCTCTTGTTGACGCCCCCATTACTAATGGAAAGTACACGTGGCCAAACTTTTGGGATCCTCCTACATGTGCAAGGTTACATCGTTTACTCTTTACCAAAGAATAGGGCGAGATATTCACCAACGGAAGACAATATTTAGGACACGGGGTCACATCGGTTCATTACCCAATCATTCTCAATACTAGGCCGATTAAATGGGGATCAACACCCTTGAGGTTTGAAAATGTGTGGTTAAGCAGAACATTTAAGAAACGGTACAACAGTGGTGGGAGTCCTGTCAAAATGTCGTGGAGAATGGGCACTCATTTATGCAGAAATTACAGGCTATCAAGGAAAATGTAGTGTTATGGAATAAGCAAGAATTTGGGCAAATTCAGTCAAGAAAACATGATATAGTGCAAAAAGTTGAGAAGTTGGATCAAGAGGAATCACAGGGACAGTGGGATGAAAACAAAAAGACCTCCAAGGATGTTCTGAAAGCCGATCTGGCAGAACTGCTCAATGATGAATATCGTATGTTGCGACAAAAGGCAAAATTGAAATGGATATGAGACGGGGATGCGAGTACCAAATACTATCACATGATGTTGAGTGCTCGAAAAAATAAGAACTACATTGGCCGACTGCAAGGAGAAGACGGGAACTTTACTGAAAATAAGGAGTCAATTAACAAGATAATCATCGACTTTTATACCTCGCTGTATACCTCAGAGAACAACGATCAACGGGAGATTGGCGGGATCGAGTGGAGGAGAATAACCACACAGCAGGCCGAGACATTAGAGAGTCATTTCTCATAGCAAGATCAGTTTGACAAGCAGTAATGGAATGTGGTGCGGACAAAGCTCTAGGAGCAAATGGTTTCACTGTGGAATTTTATAAGGAATGTTGGGTTATAATCAAAGATGAACTAATGAAGGTTATGATGGAATTTCATCAAAATGGGATCATTAATGCAAACACAAACAACACATACATATGTTTAATCCCGAAGAACAAACAAGCATGTCGAATTTATGAGTATAGACTGATCAGCTTAATTACATCTTTGTATAAGATTATCGCCAAAGTTTCGTCTTCGAGGTTGAGAGGAGTATTAGACACCACCATTGCAAAGGAACAAAATGCTTTCGTGCCGGGACGACAAATGCTAGATTTGGCACTTATAGCGAATGAAGTGGTGGAAGATGTTAGGACATTACCTAGAGGAGCCTATGTTCTTAAATTGGATTTCGCAAAGGCATACAATAGAGTCAAATGGAGTTTTATTGATCGTGCTATAAAAAAAAAAGGGTTCGATTTCAGGTGGAGAGTATGGATGCAAGGATGTTTGTCCTCAGTCCAATACTCGATCATGATAAACGGGAAGCATTGTGGAAGAATAAGAGTACAGAGAGGATTGCGCCAAGGGGGTCCCCTATCACCATTGCTATTTATTCTGGTAGTTGATGTCTTTGGAAGAATGATGGACAGTGCCAAGGCAAATGGTTTCATTAGTGGTGTTCGAGTAGGAAGGGAAAACATACATATCTCACATCTACAATTTGCAAACGCTAGTCTTCTGTTTACCGACGCGGATGCTACCACTGTAAATAGAATGATGCTTATTGTGAGATCTTTTTGCTTATTCGCTGGGCTCAAATTGAATTTTCATAAATGCGAACTTACAGGCATTAACACTTCCAGCCATGACGTTCAAGCAACAGCCATGTGGATAGGATGCCAAACATGGGATTGGCCATTGAGATATCTTGGATTACCACTAGGAGCGTCCCCAAGGAATAAAGCCTTTTAGGATCCGATCATAAAAAAAGTAGGTCATCGCATAGAGAATTGGAAATGTGGATGGTTATCGGAAGGTGGAAGGATCACTATGCTTAGAGCAGATCTTTCTGCACTTCCCACATATTACATGTCCTTATTTAAGATGCCTAAAGGAGTAATGGATAAACTGAATCTTATAATGAGACAGTTCTGTGGGTGAAAATGAACGAGGGTAAACCCACGAGTTTGATTGCATGGGAGTGGATCACCAAACCAATAGAACTAGGGGGAGCTGGCATCGATGATATGGAGGTTGTCAGGACCCGTTTTCCTAAATGAATCTCGACCGGCCTAACTCAATCCATAACTCGCTAACCAACTCGGTCACTGAGTTAAGAACCTAACTAGTAAGCCTTCTTTCGAAATCAACTCATTATCTTACAATGGCAATCGGAATTTAAATTAAACAATCATAAATGCAGCAGAATATCATAAATTAAAACTTAAAATTCATTTCAATTTATTTATTCTAATTATTTTAAATTCTGTTTTTATATTATTATTATTATTTTATGTGGTTGGGTTGAGGGGGGAGCGCTATGTGAGCTCCCCCTCTTTCGGCTTTCCCATGGCGGATTGCGCAACTGCTCAGTCTGCCTTCTTCAACCTTTTTTTTAAAAAAAAAAAAAAACTCAAACTTTATCCGACCAATCCAAAATCAATTGATCCGACAAGATAAAACGCGAGATAAAGTTTACCTAACGCGAGGTACTCTAAGGATCGCCTTCCTCGTCCCTCTCTCGGATTGCGTTTTATCCCTCGCGGTCGCTTGTATGTTCAACTTGTGTGCACTCTCGTCCCTAACGCGAGATAAAGTTAGAGATGATTCACAACCCTTGATTCATTCTTAATATTTACTATACTAAATATTCCTAATATCCTCTCTTTTTTTTTTGTTGTGGGAATACACATAGGAGTCGGTCAAACTTGTCGTTATCTCTCCCTTGATTTTGGTCCCTAATTAAAGTTGGGTCCCACGTGTGCCCACACATATAATTATTTGAATTTTAGGGTTTCTACCAAATTTTAACACAAAATTTACACACAATTAAGGCATACTTATTACATAAAAAATTAGGATCGTCACAACCTCCCCAACTTAATAGATTTCGTCCGCGAAATTTAAAAGTAAATCGTACCTCGATTTAGAATAAGTATGGGAAAGACTCGCACATATAGCTTTCATGTTCCCACTCGTCTCCTTATCGTCGTGAAATTGTCATTTCACTTTGACCAGCGGTATCTCCCTCTTTTTGAGCTTATGGACCTTCCTATCTAGGATTTGGACCTGTTGCTCGCTGTAGGAGGCATCTTCTTGTAACTCAAACTTAGCCCAATCAATAACCCGTGGTGCATTTGAGAATGACTTTCTCAACATTGAGACATGGAAGACATTGTGTATTGTTGCTAACTGTGGAGGGAGCTCAAGATGATATGCTACTGGACCGATCTTCTCAATAATCTTGAATGGCCATATAAATCTCGTAGCAAGCTTTCCTTTGATCCCAAATCTCTGGTGTCCCTTTCGTGGAGAGACTCTCAAAAGTACCCATTCACCCTTCTCAAACACAACGGTCTTGCGTTTCTTATCTGCATAACGCTTCTGTATGTCTTGTGATGCACTCATGCGTTGTTGAATCAGCTTGATCTTCTCTGTGTAGTCATGCACTAACTCTGCTCCCAACGACGCTGCTTCACCAACCTCGATCCAATAAACTGGTGAATGATATGGTCTGCTATAAAATGTCTCGAAATGAGCCATTTTGATGCTTGCTCGATAGTTATTATTGTATCAGAATTCGCACAAGGACAAGTATTTCTCCCAACTACCACCAAAATCTAACACACTAGCCCGAAGCATGTCTTCCAAAGTCTGTATAGTACGCTTGTGTCTTACCATATGTCTAAGGATGAATTGTTGTGCCGAGGTGAACTCTGAAACCCAACTATTTCTGCAAACCTTGTCACTCATCGATGCGAATCGAGGATCCCGATCTGAAACAATGGACATTGGCAATCCATGCAACCTCACAATCCAATCTACGTACAGTTTGCTCAGCTTCTCGAGTGTGTCTTGGGTAGCTACAGGTAGAAAATGAGCGGGTTTGGTCAAGCGATCCACTATGACCCAAATAGCATCATTGCCCTTCTGCGATCTCGGGAAACCAACCACAAAGTCCATCGATATGTGTTCCCACTTCTATTTTGGAATGGGCAACTGCTGCAACTGACTACCTGGTCTCTGATGCTCTGCCTTTACCTGTTGCATGTATCACATCTCCTAATGAACTATGCATTGTCAGTCTTCATATTCGGCCACCAATACGTCAACTTCATGTTCCGATACATCTTGTTACCTCCCGGATGTATGGTGTACTTGGTTGTGTGCGAATCTCGGAGCAATTCTTCTTTTAATTCTTCCTGAGTTGGGATCCATAATCTATCTCGATACCTCAAAGCTCTATTTATCGATTCCCTCCAATATGGGTACTCTGTGATGTCGGCCCAAGCCTTGTAATACCCATACTCTGAGTCTGTCTTCTGACACTCGATGATCCTGGTGATGGTCTCTGGATTAGCCCTCAAATGTGCACATATTGAGTTCCCTGGTAAATCACTGTGAATGCTCAACATCGACAAATCCTCAAGTAACTGATACTCACGTGTCATTAATGAAACAACTGTCTATGTCACATGTCTTTATCTACTCAAGGCATCTGCCACCACATTCGCCTTCCCTGGGTGGTACTCTAAACTTAAATCGTAATCCTTTAGAAACTCGAGCCATCTCCTCTATCTCATATTCAAATCACTCTGAGTGAACAAGTACTTCAAACTCTTGTGATCTGAATATATGGTAAAATTTTCGCCATAAAGGTAATGTCTCCAAATCTTCAATGCAAAAACAATTGCTCCCAACTCGAGATCATGAACCGGGTAATTCTTTTCATGAATTTTGAGTTATCGACATGCGTAGGCTATCACTTTCCCATCATGCATCAACACTCCACCAAGTCCGGTTCCATAAGCATCGATATAAACTGTTAGTGCAACCCCTGGTTCTGTTAGTGTCAACACTGGAGCGATGGTTAATTTTTGCTTCAATTTCACAAAAGCATTTTTGCACTTGTCATCCCAATCGAATGGTGCATTCTTATTTGTCAGTTGTGTTAATGGGGCAGCAATGCTAGAGAAACCTTTAACAAATCTACTGTAATAATCAGCCAATCCCAAGAAACTTCTAATCTCTGTCACCGAACTCGGTGTCGGTCAATCTATTACTTCCTTAACTTTATGACAATCAATTGTCACTCCTTCTGTACTGATAATGTGTCCCAAGAACTTCACATCTGTTTCCCATAACTCACACTTACTAAATTTAGCGTACAATCTATGATTTTTCAATGTCTGTAAGGTAACTCTGAGATGTGTCTCATGCTCTTCCCGAGACTTCGAGTAAATCATTATGTCATCAATGAAAATGATGACAAACTGATCCAGATAAGGTCGGAACACATGATGCATGAGATCCAGGAACATTGCAGGTGCGCTAGTCAACCCAAATGGCATAACAGTAAACTCGAAATGACCATATCAAGTACTGAACGTTGTCTTCAAAACATCTTCCTACCTGATCCTTAGCTGATGATATCCTTATCTCATTTCAATCTTCGAGAAAAATTTGGCTCATCTCGGCTGGTCGAATAGATCGTCAATTCTCGGTAATGGGTACTTGTTTATGACAGTTGTTCGGTTCAGCTGATGATAGTCTACACACATTCTCATACTCCCATCTTTCTTCTTTACAAATTAGACTGGAGCGCCCCAAGGTGACGTACTCGAAGTTATGAAACCTTGTTCTAACAATTCTTCCAATTGGATGTTCAACTCCTCTAACTCCTTAGGTGTCATGCGATATGGTGGTTTGGATATCGGCTTCGTTCCAAGCACAAAATCGATGATAAACTCAATCTCTTTATGTGGAGGGATACCCGGTAGATCAGAGGGAAAAACTTTTGTGAATTCTCACATAATAGGTATTTTTCGAACCTTATCTTCCTGACCTTCTTTTCCTAAAGTGGTGACTCCCATCATTCGTTCAATCTCTTGAATAGTCACCAGCTTTCCTCGAGTTGTGTGTCGAGGAGGTGTTCCGCCTCTAAATAAGAATGGAGGTAGGTTTCATACTTCGAAAATAATTGTCTTATGGAAACAATCAATGTGGGCGTGATATGCGGAAAGCCAATCCATTCCCAACAAAACATCATAATCAAGAAACTTTAAGACTCTAAGGTCGGTGGGTAGGTCATGCCCATCAATTTTGACTACACAGTCTCGACAGATGAGGTTGGGGTATATCTTTTCACTCACTGCGGTGCTCAAGGCAAGTAATGTACTATCCTTGACAGGTTTCAACCCTAACTCATCTACCTTGTTGCCCGATATGAATGAAATGCTGGAACATGAATCTATTAAAGTAAACATATATCTACCATAAATATTAATAGTACATGTAACAAGCTGACGGGTGGAGTCTAGGTCTCGCTCAGCCGCAGCCTTCATTTGTCCCCTGACCGGCTGAGTTACATTGCCAACAGACGCTGATGGAGCACCCGAACACTGATTCTGGTAGTGACCTTGCTTCCTGCACTTATAGTAAGTAATGTGTGCCTTGTATCCCGGTTCCCCCGACATAGGTAACTGTTCTGTACTCTTTGACCTCTGACCCGACTAAGTCTTCCCTGGCCACCTGACCACTGCGATGCCTTATAAGATATCACAAAACCCCCTACTGACGCTGCAGAAGTAATTATCACAGTACCCGCCTCTGTCTGGTGTTGAAATGAACCAGATGATGGGTTACCCTGATAGTTACCCGTCCTGCACCTTTTGTCATGTGGCCTCTTAAAGAATACACAAATCCTCTCTGCTCTGACCCTGATTTTGTGTCTGGGGCATTGCAAGAGCAACCTTAATCGTACCGTCTTTAATCATAGCGGCTTCATAATGACGTGCACTAGCTATTGCCGCCTCATATGTCTCGTGTACGAGCGCTGACAGTATACCTCGAATCTATGGCCAGAGACCACCCACAAATCGCTTGATTCTTGCTCTTTCTGTTGCCACCATCTCCGGTGCATATCCTGACAGCTCAAGTGTAATGAACTCTAAGTTTCTCTGATCTCTCACTGTCTCATGAAAGTACTTCTCATTGAATAGTTCCTTGAATTGCACAAAAGTAGTGACCTCGCCCTCAGTCCTTAAGATCATGTTCCACCATTTGTAAGCTGCTTCCTCGAGACAAAAGGATGCAAAGTTAACATTCATTTCTTCATCTAGATCCATGGCCCTCTGTCTCTTCTCCATAGCCATTATCCAGTTCTTAGCTGCCCTGGAATCATTTGTTGCATAAACCTTAGGCGTTCCATATTTCATGAATTCCCGTCTCGGCCTAGCTAGTAAGAGTGATCGCTCTTCAGTGTTTGGCATTACTACTGAGGCTACTGGTGCTGCCATAACTAGGGTTGCTGGTGCAATAGGTGCCACTGGAGGGTCTACTGGTGTTTTTCCTGTCGGTCGACTGAGTCTGCTTCCATCTCCACTTGAACTTCTGGCGCTACATTGGCTCTATCCCGATTATATTGAGTTATGTGCGTTTGAAGGAGTTATAGCATTCGACCGACATTATCCTCTTAACGAGTGATTCTAGTCTCCATCAGTTCTCTCATCTCCCTCTTATGAGCCAACAAATTCGCCAAGTCGTTGGGATTCCCTCCGTCTGCCATTTCCAGCTGGTAGGAATAAGAGAAGGTGAGAACTTGAAAGCTTGTATCTATTCGATATAATTATATACAATCAACAAATAACTAGATAAGATTTTTAATTTCCCCGTTCCCAAGACTTTTTGATTAATTATAAACCGCTCTGATACCACGTTGTCAAGACCCGTTTTCCTAAATGAATCCTGACCGGCCTAGCTCGATCCATAACTCACTAACCAACTTAGTCACTGAGTTAAGAACCTAACTAGTAAGCCTTCTTTCGAAATCAACTCATTATCTTACATCGGCAATTGGAATTTAAATTAAACAATCATAAATGCAGAGGAATATCATAAATTAAAACTTAAAATTCATTTTAGTTTATTTATTCTAATTATTTTAAATTCTATTTTTATATTATTATTATTTATTATTATTTATTATTTTTATTATTATTATTATTATTATTATTATTATTATTATTATTATTATTTTAAAACAATTGAATAGGAAAAATGGGGTGGGAGCGCACATCACAGCGCTCCCTCCCCATTCCCTTTTCTCACTGACTGTCATAAGGCAGTCCGTGGAGTTGGGCCAAGGGCCCAACCCATTTGTATGGGCATGGTGTATCAGGCCAATATTTATTTGATGGAGGAGGAGGGGAAACGCTTATGCATTCCCCTTATCTCGCTCTCTTCACGGACTGCCACACGGCAGTCCGTGTGGTTGGGTTGAGGGGGAGCGCTGTGTGCGCTCCCCTCGTCTTTCGACTTTCCCATAGTGGACTACGCTCTTCTTCAACCTTTTTTAAAAAAATAAAAGAAAACTCAAACTTTATCCGACAAATCTGAAATCAATTGATCCGACAAGATAAAACACGATAGAAAGTTTACCTAACGCGATACTCTAAGGATCGCCTTCCTCGTCCCTCTCTCGGCTTGCGTTTTCTCCCTCGGGTCGCTTATATGTTCAACTTGCGTGCACTCTTGTCCCTAAAGCGAGAGAAAGTTAGAGATGATTCACGACCCTTGATTCATTCCTAATATTTAGTATACTAATATTCCCAATATCCTATCTTTCCTTTTTGTTATGGGATACACGTAGGAGTCGGTCAAATTTGTCGTTCTCTCTCACTTGATTTCGATCCTAATTAAAGTTGGGTCTTATGTGGGCCCACGCATATAATTATTTGAATTTTAAGTTTTCTACCAATTTTTAACACAAGATTTACATACACAATTAGGGCATACTTGTTACATAAAAATTTAAGATCGTCATAGAAGAAACAAATAAAGCTTTTGCAATGAAATGGCTATGGAGATTTCAAAACGAGCAACACGCTTTATAGACCTCTGTAATTCGGAGTCGATATGGTATGACCCCTAACGGTTGGGACTCTAGTCCAGTGAATAGAGTTACAACACGTAGCCCTTGGCGTTTCATAATGACATGTAAAAAGGAGTTTCTTAGGGGGATAAGGATCAGGATAGGAAATGGGGATCGAATCAGTTTTTGGGAAGACAGATGGGTAGGCACACTATGCTTCAAAAAGGCGTTCCCACTTATTTACAACCTATCCCGAGCTCAACATAACAAAGTTAGCCAGATGACAGTAGGTGTCATACGATCTAGGTCTGAATTGGATTGGAACTTGCAGTTGAGTAGAAGGCTAACTGAAGATGAAGTAATTCAGGCTTCCCAATTGAGCAAGGTGTTAAAGCAGGCGAGAATGGCCCTCCACAGAAACGCCACTCGGCCAGGAACCAAAACTCGAATACTCAAGTACAATCAGGGAAGCTTCTGCTTCGAGATGACGGAACGCATCCATTCCCAGCAGTAAATTTGATATGGCATACCTGCAGCCCTTCAAAAATCAAATTATTTGAATAGTTTGAAAAGCTCACCATCAATTGCACTTAATCGAGCACAATGGAAAAGTTTGATCCATGTAGCCGACCCCAGTTAATTTGGGACTGAGGCTATGTTGTTGTTGTTGTTGTTGTTGTTGTTGTTATTATACCACAACAAGGTAAACACCACGAATGTACTACAAAGGAGAAGACCCAATTGGATGTTACTGTTGGGTTTTGGGGTTCATACGCAGCGAAAATTACAAAACAATTTTGACAAAAACCTCAATAGGATCCGAATCTAATTCCATTAAAAACGTTTAAACCATGAAAACTTAATCATACATCGGTCGCAATATATCTTTCTGAAGGTTGATCGATCTCTAAGGCGCTGCCAACGACGAACGCCCTCTACCAGCAATCCACACACGAACGGCGGCCGAGATTCGAAGTGCTAGCTTCGAGAGAATACCAAACCTTTTTGTTTCTCTCCAAAACGATCCAGAGCGTACCAGAAAACCCTAATTCGTTTCTAAAACGAAAATAGAGTTTCGGCCCTTAATCTTTCCTACGTGTGTTCTAACTTAAAGCGTCTATTTATACAACTCTTGTATATAGACGGTTAAGTAAATTACACATATACCCCTACTTAAAGAAGTATAAGTGTAATACACCACAATGACGGTTTTGTCATGAATTTTATCATATAAAATTCATTTTTTCTGAACCATCTTAAAATCTTGCAAAACCATTTTTAGTGTGCGACCCAATAGGCTCATACAACGTTGGTAGTGTACCAAAACACATTTTGGTATACAAGTCATGTTTTACCTCTAGCAAGACATTATGACTACCCAAGTTGTACGAATATCAAATTGATACAACCTAATCAATAGTGTATATAACATCATTTTGTCACACAATATCCTTTTGATCAAACGTAAGGCATGGAATTGTCATCCAACATGTTCAATCGTACTAGTCTCGATCTCTAGGTAGACTGAAAATATCCAAGTGACATTGATCAATATCAATTCACTTAGACTAGGCCTTTAGCAGTCTAACACATCGAGGGATCCACTGGATATCTCTCTTTATATGAGAGGGACAAATTCTATTTTGATTACACAACTTCATCACATTGCTCACACAATAACCAATCACAATCTTTATAATCGTCTGGTTAAAGACAACGTTTGATTGTGTCAAATCAACGTATTCCTAATGTTGAAGTCTCTGGTAATCTCAAGTCAGAGGAACTGAAAAAATATACCTATCATGAGAAATAACTATGACTTAATCCATGTGATGTTCTCATATGGCGAATTGGTCCAAAGTACTTTGTTCCCTAACAAGTACTCGTGATCTTGATTCGTATCCTATACGTATAATCATCATATGATCATCAATCAAGACTCACACTAGTCTTAATTCATTATAGTTCCAGTATAATGATCGACTAGGGATATTTAGGATATTTCGTAAATACTCATGGATCTTATTATAATGTAAACATGCAAATTAATTATAATAAACAGAAGAAATGGAGCAGGACCGTATCATTTGAAAAAAATTGAGAAGAAAAATAGAGAGTATATGTACATATAAAATGTAATCTCAAATAAAAAGATTTCTGAGTGCTTAAAACTAGATCAAGCCTGAGGTAGAATTTGCGTGCTTGAATGTGTAGACCAAGAAAAAATATACAAATGAAATCGTGCCTCGCACAAACTCCCAGCTTCTTTCTGGCCTACTATCGTGCGATTTCACGAGCCATAATCATCATATGTGTTCCCCAATCACATCGTGAATCGAAGACTCAACACTAGTCTTAATTCATTATAGTTCCAAAGTATAATGATCGACTAGGGATATTTAGGATATTTCGTAAATACTCATGGATCTTATTATAATGTAAACATGACTTTACACTAAAAATATATAAATAACCTATATATAATATTACATAATTAACAACTCAACACTTCTCTATTTTATTAACTAAAAGTATTCATAAAGACAAGTTAATGGATTGACCTAGGGCACATGCCCCAACAGTTACACCCTTCATGGTGCCCACTATGTCGAGCGAATAACGAAACAACGGCCCACATGTTCCTGCATTGTATTTACGCCAATCCGAATGGGAGACGTTGTTGAATGAATTGGGGCTACAATGGAGTTCCCCCCGACGATTCAAGTGCTCATGGACGACAACCTTCATCAAGGAGTAAGGGGTAAGAGACAAGATTTGTGGAAAATGGGCGTTCAAGCTCTGGTATATGCGTTGTGGGAGGAGCAAAACAAACGTGTTTTTGGTGATACTTTAAGGACCGCCGATAAGTTGTGGCTGATTATTAGAACTCGAGTTGGATTATAGGCAAAGGCCCATGGACTAGCCAGAAGGTGGGGGTGGATCTCACTGCAAGATAACTGGTGTGCGTTGGTGGGGTCGGGCCGGTAGAGACACTGATGAGTGTGTGAAGCCCGAGAATAGACTGGAGTCCCTTTTAGGGGCGGATGATTTGTACGAGTTATTTACCCATCATATTTGATAGGCGGTTGGAAACCTCTCTTCCACCACATCAATGCAGGGCTAGCATAGCTGGGTCGGCAGTGGTATGGTGCCACCAAACTATGAGGCTAGCCTAGCTAGGTTGATGGTTTGGTGGGCAGGAGAATGGGAGGTCGTACCGATAAAGACCATGATAGTAAGCTTAGCCAGTGAACTACCTCATTCCCAGGTATGTATGTATATAAAAACTCATACATAAAAATCTAATAAAAAGTCTTGTTTCCTATCAAAAAAAATGTAGTATTGTTATATAGTATGCTTCATGGCGTAACCACTTGCAATATTTTATGTGCCATCCAATGCACATCAAGCAAGATAGTTGGATTAAAGAATAAGAAATGCCACACTATGGTTTTTGGCTAAATATATCATCTATATCTAAGTATTTAAGTATATATTTAAATTTAAGGAAGAAAGATTCTACAATAGAGCCCAAATATATACTCATGCTTTATATGAGAACCCCTCAAAATGTGTTATATATGCATTAAATGTTTTGTACATTTATGACTCATAGATTAATGTGTTGGATTATAATCTAATGGTTGTAAATGTGGTTTCCATGGCATGGGTATTTTTGTGGTTCTCATGGTAATAGTACCCTTTTAATTTTGCATTCCCTTGTTGAAAATCTTAATTTTCTTCCATTATTGAAAGTTTTGTTATTCGTTTTAGTTTTGACATAATTAATCACACTACCATATATAGTTTTAGTCCTTTTTCTGTCACAAGTTATAGTTATTTTGAACATGCATCAAAATATATATGTGCATTACACAATTCAACTAACCAATTAAATTGGTATTTGATAAAAAAAACAATTAATTAAATTGGTATTGTATGAGATCTAGTGTAAGAAGAAGAGGGTTCAAGCCTCAATAACAATTAATACCCCGATTGAAAATGTAATTTAAAGAACTTGTATATAGATAATTAATAAAACTACTTAGACTCATGAGGCCGGACTCGATCATAGGAGGTATTTAAAACTTTTACAAATATTTAAGAGGTATCAAGATTTTTTTACAAGTCATTGTATTTGCTTCATTAATTACTTGAAGATGACTTAAAAAAAGTCTGGACTCATGAGTTCAAATAGCATCCATAGATATAACATTGTTTTGCACTGAAAACTTGAATTAAACCTGGCACAAGTAGAGATGAGTCATCTCATGTAACGACCCGAATTTAATTTACCGTTATTAATAACGTGGTTGCAGACGTGGCTGACAGCTCAGACTCTCGTGGGACCCGCAGTTAGGCTAGGGCGGGCCTGGAGTTAGGTAAATAGTTATTTTGTGTGTCGATTTGTCTAATTTACGATGTTTATGTTGAAATAGAGTAAACGACATCGCGATGTGTGTATTTATGTTATGTTTGACGTGCGAGACTGTGTGATAAGTATTCGCCTCGATATGTGTATCGATGCGCGTACCGGGTAGGCTAAAAGACTAAATACTAGGCCGGGAAAAATAATACACACATGAAATGAATAAAATGGGTTAAATAATTAATTTGTAATGCATATTGATGGTTAAGGTCATGGAAGTACGCGTATGTCGCGATTTGGGACGCCAAATCGGGCGTCGGAACACTCGAGAAGCAACTTATTAGGTTAAGTACAATGGAGAGCGTGCCATTGGAGTCACTTTAGGAGTCATTAGTGGTTGGAAAATGGAGAAAAAAGTGCCCATTAGATGGCATTGAGATGCACATGAGAGGAGAGATCACATGAGAGTATAAAAAGTCACATTGACTTTCTTTTCACCACGTTTTCTCTCTCTCACAAGAAATCCAAAAATTGCGAAGCAAAAACAAGGGTTTGGAGCTATAAATTTGATGATTTGAAGACCTTGGATTGGTTAATTCATCAAAGCAAGGTAAGATTCACTATCACCTCAACTTTCTTTATTTTTTGGTAGCATTTTTTTGGGGTGTTTGAGTGAATCCAATATGGATGGTTATAGGGATGTTTTGATGGTTGTTTTAGTGAGTTTTTGATGCCATGAAACTTGAGTAATATATGTTGTTGTTAAAGTTGCGGAGTTTTATTGGGGTTTCGCCAAGTTTTGTCGGGGTTTAGGTTTCGATTCAGCCAATTGGGGGCCTATCCCGGGGATCGATACCGGGCATAATATGAATTAATACGATGGATTTAATACTCTAATGTGAAATTTTAGAAAATTGATAAATTAACGAATATTAGGTACTTGGATTTGATCGATGGGTCACTAGAACAATTTCGATATTTAATAGAGGTTTTTAAACCCCTATTAAAGGGGGGTGTTATTAAATAACACATAATTGATATGAGTTTTAAAAAACCTTTATATAATACATGTATTAAAACTTAAAACATAACACATTTTCACATGACATTTAATAACACTCTATTTAATAGGGGTTTTAAAACCTCTATTAAAGGCAAAAAATGTTCTAGTGGGTGTTGGGGCACGCATTTGGAGGCGTGGAGATTTGCTTTTGTATTTGTGGAGCGCGATTTGAGGTGTGTAGTATCCCAACTGAAGTTTTTTGAGCATTTACTTACTTTGGCTTTTGAATTCAAATTATGTCTTTCGATACTCTATTCTTGGTTTTGGTTTAAATGGACGGACGTTGAGGCTCTCCCTCCGTACCATTCCTGTGTATATGTCCACTAGGCCATAACACGTATGTCAGGGATCTAGGTGAATAGTTCGACCTGAGAGTCGTGTCGGGGCACATGTAGGTGCGTCGTAGGTTCTACGCCGACCACCTAGCGGATCCAGATACTGGCCTTGCTTGAGTGGTACTCGCCGGCAGTATTCTGTGGAGAGTCTGAAGTATGGCACAAGTCCGACCCTGAGCTCTAGGAACACACTTTGAGCTTTCACTATTACTTATCCATGAGATGATCACAGTTGCCTGTATTTATTTCTGCATATTTATTTAATAGTTTTGTTTAAATTCCGTATTTACTTTCAGTATTACTTACTTAATTTCCTTGTGAATACTCATTCTGGACTCGTCATCTGCCTTTTGTGATGGCTTGAGTGCAGATCCGAGTACGAGTCGTGGCAAGCACGCAGAGTACTTGTGATTCAGAGTTATTGAGTCAGACTTGTACGTTTGTATTATATATATTTTGTTTTTATTTTGGGGATTTGGGATTGTGAGACACTTAGGACCCTATATTTTTGATATTTTGAGACCTTCGAGGTGTATTCTTGATATATTATGACATATGGGTTTTTCACACTAGGTATCCGAGTTAAAAGCATGACTTTGATGTTTAATATTTTATTTTGTCATGTTTAAAGACTTCAGCTGTGGTTTATTAAGGATTGAAACAACATTTTAACAGATGACTTGAGTTCATTAACAATTTAAACAGTAAATTGTTGTTCATTGAGGTTAATAATGATTAAATGGTGGATGAGATTGCATGTGGGACACACCTGGCGCTGGTAGGCCAGGTTGTGGGCCTGCATTGGCACTGTGGCTGTTCATTTGGAAAATGGGCCGCTACATCTCATATAGGTTTTTCGGTAGATATGAAAAAAGGCAATTTAGTTTTTTTTTTTTTTTTTTAATGGAAGGCAACTTAGTTTTTGAAGTTTTTGAAGGACGTTTTATATAAGCCTTTGACAAAGTTAATTAGCTTTATGTCTAATAATATAAGCTAGGTTAATTTCATATATAACTTATACATTTTCTAATTGGAAATACTAGAATGACAACAACAATGTCACACCATAAAATATATTGGCTCACAAGTGCATTCTATGCAATCTCGACCTACGTGTTATGCATCGAGATATGTGTATGTCTGCATCCCGATGCACGCATGGATGTCTCTTGTGAGTCAACGTGTCTTGCAAATCCGGTCTTGTTGCCACAACGATAAAGGCGGCGTCGGGATTTGTGTAAGTTAAGTACAAGACCTAAGTTTTGATTCTCCGGTGTGGTAAGATCGTTCATGCCACCGAGTTTTTACTACTGATCGATAGAGTCAGGACCTCGTGAAAATAGTGAAGGTAACCTCAATTCCTACAATTAATAATAATAATAATAATAATAATAATAATAATAATAATGTGTCTTGTAATGTGGATGTCGTCCCACTCTTCTTTCTAATTATATTCAGCGGCGTGACATTAACTTGTTGATCTTATCCAAAAAAAAAAACATTAACTTGTCGAACAAGCAGGTTTTAGAGACTATTCCGAAATTAACAATAACGTTAATTTCTGAAAATAGACTGATCAGATAATTTAATAGTTGGAAAGTGACGAGCAAAACCTCCAATAATGTAAGAGGGCCGCTAAGGGCACCCCACCTTTTCATGAAGGCACCCAAATTATTTGTAAAAATTCCAGAAAAACTGGAAAAGACCATTTTGCCCTTGTATATATAATGATTCAAACCCCACAAATCATTTTGACAAATAAAAAGGGCACCCCACCACCAAGCTTGAACCACAAAGCCACATTGCGTTTAGCGAGCGTTTATCGATTCTTGCGGATTGACATCATCTCGATAGCGATGTAACAATGTTTGACAACCATATGATGGTTTCTTAGAACTGTTTAGTTGGGTAAAACTGTGAAAATGATGATTTGTTTGTCAACGTA
Source organism: Stephania cephalantha (assembly GCA_039657325.1). NCBI lineage: Eukaryota > Viridiplantae > Streptophyta > Magnoliopsida > Ranunculales > Menispermaceae > Stephania > Stephania cephalantha. Next base: position 53,688,146 of record CM077572.1, read on the forward strand.
GGGTTTGGTAATTTCCTCAAATCCGAACTTGTTTCCACTATATAATGGAGGATTGTACTGCTACGGTGCAAGAGGAGGTTGAACTCGAGGTAATTTTGCGAATTTATTGTGTTTTTTATGAGGTTATCCGAAGTTTCTGTCGATGTGCGCGATTGTTTCGGCCTCGCAGGACCGAGATATATTGAAATGTCTCGGTCATAAAGGACCGAGCCTACTCTAACCCTCTCGCTAATGTACAACCGAGAGTAGGAGAAAATTCTCGGTTGTACACCACCGACGCCACATTACCTATCACTAATTGTAGCTCTCGTCATGTCTCGGCCGAGATAACTGAAGTATTCTCGGTCATGCGTAACCGAGACACTGTGAACTCTTCCGGCCTTCGTGGCCGAGACTGCGAGTTCCCAAAAATTTAGCTTCTGTCTCGGCCATGCTTGGCGAGACAGTTAACACAGTCTCTGGCCTGTGTGGTCGAGAACCTCGATTTCCCAATTTTTTTACTATTCTACAAACCGCCACACACACATTACAACTACTCTACCAAATGTAACTTAATTATACTATAAACGTAACTTCAAACGATCGATTTCGCGCAAAATCTGTGTGTTCGACGATCTTCAACCGAGCCCTAATTTGGAGACGAAATCGGCTCACACCCCGACCCTACAAACTGCAAAAAACTCGTACAACGAAGGAGAAACACACGGCGAGGGACGGAAAACACGATTTCGGAGATTCCTCTCACTGGTCGGTTCAAAACAAATGGATTCTTCCACAAGAAGTTCGGTGAAGGTGGTGGTGGGGGTGGTGGGGTGCGAGGGGTTTGCATGAGGGGTATTTTGGGTATTTCGGGTCTAATTTTTGGGTGCCCCAGGTAAATTGGTTTGTGCCCACATTAACTGGGTGCCTTCATGAAAAGGTGGGGTGCCCTTAGCGGCCCTCTAATGTAACAAGCTTTCCACTTCATATATTGGGATTAAGTTCAGATAGATAATGCATGAAAATTAGAAATTAATTGGTAACTCAACGATTAAGCTTGTGGCCTCATATAATTAAAGTTGGTTTTTTTTTTTTATCTTATCATATAAAAAACTGATAACATCAATATATACGTATAACAAGCTCTGGATACAAAATAATTCACATATATTATGAAACCAATTGGTTGGCCTAATAATTTGGTATGAAATTTAAGAGTAAAAGGTCATGAGTTCAAACTTTGGTGAGGACAAGTCATGTTTCTTTCTTATCAAAAATAAAAAATAAAAATTCACATTTATTATGATAAATTTTCATCAAAAAAGTGGCAAAAAATGGGTTTTTTGGGTACTAATCATCGGACAAATATTTAAGCTATTTCACGAATATTCATCAAATAGTTATATAGTAACTAGTCAACCGACACGTGCACTGATGCGTGAAAAAAAAATTGCTTTAAATGTGCAGCATTGAAATGAGAATTGACGATTTAATTAGATATATTTTGAATATGCAATTTTAATTGGAACAATTTGAAATCACGTTTTAATTAGATTGAGAAAAAAGTAAAGTGAAATAAGGAAAAGTAAGATAGACTTCCGTTTTGAAAACTAATTAAAAATAAATTTAATTATTTTTTAAAAATGCTCTCATTATTTACTTTTTAAAGTTGTATTGAGTGAATTAAAAAAAAAAATTGTATTTGAGGGCATTCTTGGAATTATGATAAGTTTTGGACTAATAGGATGACAATGAGGATTGACATTATATATAGGCCTTGTTTGGTTAGGAGTTGAGTTATCTCCCGAGAGATAACTTACAGGGAGTTGTGAACTAATCTTGTTTGATTGTCCAACTTGCCTGCAAGTTATCTCCCAACTTACACCTTAGGGTGTGAGAAATCTCCTCACACCTCATCTGGAGAGTTATCTCCCGGGAGTTGTAGACACAATTACCCCTCATTAATGACTTATTTACTACCCATCTCTCTCTTGTTTGGAGGCTATTTATATATGTCAATTCATATTTTTTATTATTTAAAATTTTGAAACTTCTCTTCAAGTTTAAAGTTGAACCAAACATGAAAATATTAACTCCAATTAGTTATCTCCTAACACCGTAAGTTAGCAAAAACGAACCAAACAAGGCCATAGTATAGATTATTATAAACTTGAACGGGTACTTATCCAAACAAATAGAGAACTGGATCTTCATGAAAACGAATATAATTAAACAAATCATGTTGAATATAATTGTAAAGAAAGTTGACAATCTTCGCAAGAAATTATTCTTCTTTACACAAAATCCAAATTTGTGCATGACTAGTCACTAGCGGGGTCCGATATTAGCATGATGAGTGCATGTTTCACCATGAGAGACTAGCATTCTGCTTAGAAAAATGTAGGAAATAAACGAATGAAATTAATGGTTCGTGCTTAAAATATATTTTCATTATTGTAAGGTTTTGGCAAGCATGCTTCATGTCATCAGCATGTCACACCTGGCATGCAATCGTACACATATTAGAAGTTGTATTAGATCGTTAAAGATTCCATTCATCCATCCAGGGTCGGTTCCAATTAATAATAAGATGTATTCGTTTATTATTATTATTTTTTCATGTTGTTTGGTGTCAACTGCACCGATTAATCTACGTTTGAGCATTGTCGAGCTTCATATATGGGTGGCCTTTCCAACTCAATTTTAAAAACTCACGAAACTCAAACTCGAGATCTTATTTTAGGATACTAAATCTCTTACAACTTGGACCAACTGACTGTTAGATGTATTCATGCTTATGATTATGTACGTAAGTCTACCTCATTAGTAGGTTTGTATTTGGGGATACAAAATTCATTTGGGTTGTACATAGTTTGTTTGCTTAATAAAATTTGGAGCATCTGTCTCCTTTCTAAAAAAGAAAATCTTAATCATGCGTGGAACGAATGATAAAAAAAGGCGGGCCGAAAAATTATGTGTACAAAATTACAAATTATACATGGTGATGAGAAAAAATCACTGTACATGGTGATTTTGGTGATTTTTATTTTTGATAATTAGATTTCAATCCAATTAATAATATAACTTTTTGGTACTTGTGCACATATTAAAGTGTCATTAATATAACTATCAAATAGACCATTGAATTTAAATCCAATGCTCAAGAATAAAAATCATTATAGATAGTGATTTAAAAAGATCACCGTAGTAGAATCTCGTGTATATATATATATACACACACACAAACACACATGCATCCGAGAGGTGTGGTGTACAATGGTCGCGAGTTTGAGTCGCAACAACTACATTATGTTCTTCGACTACTTCAAAGTGTTGGGGAGTGTGCTCTCGATTATCTTTGTGGGATTAAGACGATTTCAATATCATGAATCTCAACAAAAGAAAAAAAAACAAAACTGTTATGGAATATGGATGACCATGCATGTACACCAACATATTGTGTAGTCATGTAACTTGTATGTATCACTTAATAGTACCTCCACTTGTCTATGTATTGTCATGTAACTTGTAATCCTCTCCAATGTACACCAACTCTTTCATGTATTGTCTATGTTGCTTGTGATGTGTTGTATGACATGGGGTGTATGTGTTGCTTGTACACATTGTATGAAGTACATTTATCATCATCACCAAATGGCCTATATAAAGGGTGCCAACCTCATTGTAAAAACACATCAAGTTGAATGAAAACTTCTCATTCCAACTATCTCATTTCTTCTCTTCTCCTTTGTAGTAGTAGTTTGTAGTAGTAGAAGTTCTTAGTCTTCTATTTCCTTCTCTAGTTCTTAACAAGTTCCAATTCAATTTACAACACGTTATCGCACGAGCTTGCTCTAAAGCATTAAGGAGATTTTGAAGTTCAAGAAGGCTTGTTAAGGAGAGAAAGCTAGGAAGGTATAATTTTTGTTATTTAAATAAGTTCAATTTACTTCTATATTATCATGGTTGCTTCCTTTTATCTATGCATACTTTATTCATATATTATGCATTATAGTGTCACCGATTGCGAAAGTATGCTCTGTAGTTGCGTCTTGTACGATCTTCTACATCATAAATCAAAAGTCAATATGTGACATAACTAGTTTTCTCTTAAAACTACAAATGATTAGTTATTGTTCTATTCTTGATTTTATAATACAAATCATGCTATAAGTTTGAGTTGATAGTGGGTAAGCCTTGTCCCCGGTAAAGCTAAACATTGAAAGGGAGACGGGTTATCCCGTTCGAGGAGGCATGGCATTAAGCAGACTTTGTCTCGCCACCCAACCTGGAGGTTGTCCCACCAACTCATACGAATAGTACATTTGATTATTAATAAATCAAGTTGTGAACATATACTTAATCATATGTTATGTTTTTTTTTTACATAAAAGAAAAGAGAAAATTATTTTATATTATATTTACTTTCAAAATATTAATCAACCATAGTTGAATTTGTTATCTTATTATAATTCTTGTCATGATAATTAGATATTACAAATTATGAATAAAGCTTGTATCCATGCGAGGTTGTATGTTGTACACAATCATTCACAAATTTCTCTTTAGAGATTTGAAAATGAATATTTCACTTTATATATATTTTCACCTTATGGAGTTATATATATACATACCAAAAGGGTAATGCTCCAAAAAGCTCAAAATGAGCTACTGGGTCTCATGCTACAAAATTTAATCAGTTAAATATTAATTATAATTCCACAATTTTAATTACCTCTATGTTGAGGCTATGTGGAAATATGACTGATGAGACAATAAAAGGGTCACGTGGCCCGCCTCGATTTATTGCTGCAACAAATATCGAGTGCGCACGTCAATCCAATAAATATTAAGGATTGATTTCTTGTCTCATGGTAGCTGAGTAAAATAATGAGATATTATAAATATAATATCGCTCCCGTCCAATTAGTTCAGCTTCAAATTAAGAAGCATATGTTGCATATAATGATCATGATCGTAATAATAAATTTATGGACGTGGAAAAGGTGAAAATATCGTAAAGGTCGTATTGACAATTCCACCAAAAATTGGAATAAAAGTGGTGCACCACTACAAAGGGCAAATAATTATTGACAATGAGCGCTCATAATTGTGACATTTTTTTTAGTCATATATGAAAGGCTATTTTGCCTAAATATTGTCATATATATGCCCAAATATTTTTGTGACCTTTACCATGCCTTCAAAATCAAAGGCAAAATATTATGAATTTTATCATTGAAATATGACTTTTTTTTCTGATTTGCCAAACATTATTTGTCCAGATGGATCAACAAATCATGTGTTCAAGTCATGAATCAAATAAGAGCGATATATGTCTTCATTGATTGTGCTACAACGCATACAATCCTTAAAAAAGAGAATATTTCTCCAATTTGAACTTAGCCGAGGCTAATGTTCAAACAATATCTCGCATCTCCAATTTGATTAATGGCTCGGAAGAGCAAATATTATGTTGTCTCTGGGGAACAACAATTCATGTTGACAATGCCTTATACTCGAAAAATCCAGAAGAAACTTACTGAGCTTTAAAGATATTCGACAAAATGGATATCACATTGAAACCGTGAACGAAAATAATAGAGAATTTCTCTATGTCACATTGGTTTCAAATGGGAAAAAGAAGTGTTAGAAAAATTCTCAGCTTTATCATCTGGATTATATTTTACTCATATAAGGCATGTCGAAACGAATGTCGTCTTGAATAAGAAAATTAATGATCCAAAGACATTCATTTTATGGCATGACCGGCTTGGTCATCCAGGATCATCAATGATGCGAAGAATAATTAATAATTCGCATGGACATCCTTTAAGGAGTCACAAAATATTTTCAGCTGGTGATTATAATTGTGCTAGTTGTTCTCAAGGTAAATTGATAGTTAAACCATCCCCAAGTAAAATTGTTGTGGAATCCCCAGTTTTCTTAGAACGCATTCAGGGAGACATATGTGGACCTATTCATCCTCACTGTGGACCATTTAGATATTTCATGGTTTTGATAGATGCATCAACTAGGTGGTCACATGTTTGTTTGCTTTCGACCCGCAATGTTGCATTTGCTAGACTTTTAGCACAAATCATTAAGTTAAGAGCACAATTCCCTGGACAACCCAATCAAGACCATCCGTCTTGAAATGCCGGGGAATTTCAATCTCAAGCATTTAAAAATTATTGCATGTCTATAGGAATTACCATTGAACATTCTCGTTCCACACGTGCATACCTGTAATGGCTTGCGAATCTCTCGATCAAACGTATTCAACTAATTGCCGACCTTTAATCATGAGAACTAAGTTATCAACTCGGTTTGGGGACATGCAAATCCTTCATGCAAAGATCTATCATTCGTTATAGGCCTATCGCATACCATGAACATTCCCCCATGCAACTCATTTTAGGTCAACAACCAAATATTTCACACTTGAGAATTTTTGGTGTGCGTGTGTATGTTCCTATACCACCTCCAAATAGAACTAAGATGGGTCCACAACGAAAACTTGGGATTTATGTTGGATTTAACTCATCGTCCATTATAAGATACCTTGAGCCCTTAACAGGGGATTTATTTACTGCACGTTTTGTTGATTGTCACTTTGATGAAGCAATTTTCCCACCATTTGGGGGAGATAAGAAGCCAATTCAAAAGGAATGGCGTGAAATTGCTTGGAATGCATCAACTTTATCACATTATGATCCACGCACAAATCAGTGTGAACTTGAAGTTCAAAAGATCATTCATTTGCAACAAATCGCAAATCAATTACCCGATGCATTTAATGATGCAAAACAAGTGACAAAATTATATATTCCAAATTGCCAATGCTCCCGCAAGAATTGATGTCTCTCGTGCAACAAAATGCACAAGAACCAACTAAACGCTTAAAACGTGGAAGACCAGTTGGTTCAAATGATACAATTCCTCGAAAGAGGAAAACGGGAGTAAAAATAAATGCAAACCAAAATACTCATGAGAAAGCACAAGAATCCTTTGATAAGGATTTGTCAGAACGAATTGATTCTGATGAGGAACAACTGCCTCTAGAAAAGGAGGAAAAAGATGAAAATAATGAGATCTCAATAAATTATTTAAACTCTGGTAAGATTTGGGATCGAAATGAAATTGTTCCTGATGATATATTTGCTTTCAATGTGTCCTTTGAAATATGTGAAAATGATGATGATCCAGAACCACGATCAGTTGACGAATGTCAAAAAAGACCTGATTGGCAAAAATGGCAAGATGCTATCCAAGCAGAGCTAAACTCGTTAAGGAAACGAGAGGTTTTTGGACCAATTGTCCAAACGCCAGATGGCGTAAAACCTGTTGGATATAAATGGGTATTTGTACGAAAGAGAAACGAAAAAAATGAAGTTACAAGGTACAAAGCAAGACTTGTAGCTCAAGGTTTCTCACAAAGACTCGGCATCGATTATGAGGAAACATATTCTCCCGTTATAGATGCAATCACATTTCGGTTCTTGATAAGCCTTGCAGCTTCTCGAAGGGCTTGATATGCATTTAATGGATGTCGTTACAAAGATATCCGTACGGATCCCTGATGACAATGAGATATATATGAAAATCCCCGATGGATTTGTAATATCCGATGAAATAAAATCAAAACCTCATAACATGCATTCTATAAAATTACAAAGGTCTTTGTACGGATTGAAACAATCCGGACGAATGTGGTACAAACGCCTCAGTGATTATTTACTGAAAGAAGGATATGTAAATAATCCGCTTTGCCCATGTGTCTTCATTACAAGATCATCAACATGATTTGCGATTATTGCTGTATATGTTGATGATTTAAATATAGTGGGAAACCACGACGATATCGTTAGAACATCCGAATACTTGAAAAAAGAATTCGAGATGAAAGAACTTGGAAAAACAAGACTTTGTCTTGGTTTGCAAATTGAACATTTTTCAAGTGGAGTATTTGTCCATCAATCAAATTATATTGAAAAAATATTAAAAAGATTTTATATGGACAAGGCGCATCCATTGAGCTCTCCAATGGTTGTCAGATCACTTGAAGTGGATAAGGATCCATTTCGACCTCATGAAAGTGATGAAGAGCTACTTGGTCCGGAGGTACCATATTTAAGTGCAATCGGTGCACTTATGTATCTTGCAAATTGTACAAGACCTGACATTGCTTTTGCTGTCAACCTACTTGCAAGATACAACTCATCACCAACTCGAAGACATTGGAATGGTGTTAAACATATTTTTCGATATCTTCGAGGAACAAGTGACATGGGTTTATTCTACTCGAGATGGGTAAAATTGAATCTCCAAGGTTATGCTGATGCTGGATTTTTATCTCGATCCCCACAAGGCCCGTTCTCAAACGGGATATGTATTCACATGTGGTAATATCATTCAGTATCATGGAAGTCAAGAAAGCAAACTATGGTTGCTACTTCTTCCAACCATTCTCAAGTACTTGCAATTCATGAAGCAAGTCGTGAATGTGTATGGTTGAGAAATATGATTGAACATATTCAAGAATCATGTGGATTGCCTTCAATAAAAGATTCTCCAACCATATTATATGAAGATAACGCAGCATGTATTGCACAATTAAGTGAAGGATTCATAAAAGGGGACAGAACAAAACATATTTCACCAAAATTCTTTTATGCGCATGAGCTTCAGAAGAATGGTGAAATTGATGTCAAGCAAATCCGATCGAGTGATAATCTTGCTGATCTATTCACAAAAGCCTTACCAACTACGACATTTAAAAGGCTTACATATGGTATTAGCTTGCGTAAACTTAAAGACATTGCAAGTAAAGAAACTGAACAAGTTTCACCCATGTTCACATGAGGGGGAGTTATTGATTAATGTATTGCACTCTTTTTCCCTTAGCTATGGTTTTATCCCATTGGGTTTTCCTAGCAAGGTTTTTAATGAGGCAATCTTAACAATATTATGCCCGTCTTAATATTTATGAGAATAGTGTACTCTTTTTCTTTTACTATATTTTTTCTCACAGGGTTTTTCTTAGTAAAAGTTTTAACGAGGCACAATCTCTAAGCAATTGTCATCCAAGGGGAGTTGTTATGGAATATGGATGACCATGCATGTACACCAACATATTGTGTAGTCATGTAACTTGTATGTATCACTTAATAGTACCTCCACTTGTCTATGTATTGTCATGTAACTTGTAATCATCTCCAATGTACACCAACTCTTTCATGTATTGTCTATGTTGCTTGTGATGTGTTGTATGACATGGGGTGTATGTGTTGCTTGTACACATTGTATGAAGTACATTTATCATCATCACCAAATGGCCTATATAAAGGGTGCCAACCTCATTGTAAAAACACACCAAGTTGAATGAAAACTTTTCATTCCAACTATCTCATTTCTTCTCATTCCAACTATTGTAGTAGTAGAAGTTTTTCTTCTATTTCTCCTAGTTTAACAAGTTCCAATTCAATTTACAACAAAAACAAAAATTCTAGATCTTGCTAGTAAATTTTTATGGTTCTTATTTTTTATTTTTTATTTTTTGATAGGGGATTCTTAATAATTTTGGAACTAGAACTTGCTAGAACCTTCTCGCGCCCGCATCTCCATCGTAGAGCCATTTTATAACCCTCTCAGATGCACCCTTGTTTAATTTAAAATTTAAATGAATGGCGGCCAATGGCGTATCTCTAACGTCGAATAATCGAGTCAAACCAATAGATTAATAGACTTTTTTATTACTCTTAACTCGCTAATTAATCAGGCCCCGTGATCTATGGAATCAGAATCTCCTCTATTTTATTGTATTGCCAATATCTCATCAACCAACTAATTTAATACGAGTATAATTACGATGGGCTTGTTTAGGTGGAATATTCTACCACCTCTATTCCTCACATGTTTTGTCTCTACATCTTGTGAAACCTCCACCCACGCCTTCATCATGTGTAACAAAATTTGGGATGTCAAATTAACAACGCAACGTACACCTTAAAGATGAACTAGATTGGTGGTTTCTCGGTACATGTATACTAATTTTATTGGCTATATAAAATAAAGTCTCGTTCCTATAAAAAAAAAATGAACAAGAATACAAAATTCACATCTCAATGCACATCTGATGGCGTAGATTTGTCACATGTGGTATCCTCATCATGGTTAGTGGTGCAAATGGATTACGCTAATCCGTGGATCCAGTCCAATCCATACCAATTATTATTAATTGGATCATTTTTTATCTCTTGGATTGTATTGGACTGAGAAATCACTAATCCGGTTGGATTGAATCGGATTGTAGATCCTACATTAAAAAAAAAAAACCGCGGATCCAATCCGATTTAATCTGTTTATCACATCAACACATAAACATATCTAATCATATGTACTATAGTATTTTGAAGAGCATTAACCCAAATTATCAACTCTAAACTATGGTATCTCAATAATTCTATGCTAGTTCTTAACTCTTTTAGTATGCTTCAAACCTTTTATTTATTAGGTTGCATGTTGCAACGTGCACATTTTTTGTGTTTTTGTGAGGATGCATGGTGCAAATTTGTGGATGAAATTTTTATTTACGTAGAAACTTACATTTTAAAAGTTATCGTGACGACAAGTTGTGGGAAATATGCTATATATAAATTTATGGGATGTATGTTGTAAATATGTCATTCATGAAATGTATAATTTTTGTGATTCATTATTAAGTTTAATTTCATGAATCTTTGGATAGAAAATGTCAATCTGTGGAACTTGATCCAATCCAGTCCACGTTTTGCAAATTGTATTGGGTTAGATTGATGACGCATTTAAATTGGATTGGATTATGATTTTCAATCCGCTATAATTAGATTGGATTGCAGATTGACCCTAATTGAACTGGATTCAATCCGTGTGCACCCCTAATCATGGTAATCAAACACATACCATGCTTGAGATATCTAATCGTCAAAACTCAAAAGTAGGCAACTAATCAAGTGAGCAGCTCACTGGTTTAGTATTGAGAATCGAGTGTGAATAAAAGTTGATTTTTTTATTAAGAAAATTTAAAATTTTAGATAACTCGGAATAGTTTTTATTATAAATTAAAATTTAAAGAAATTTAAATATTCGCACAAGTGACTGTGACTTCATATCAAACCCATTGCAAAAATGACCGAACCAAATGTCACAAAAAAACTGTGTCGTACGTAGCGTCGCACAAAAATAAACCCAAGCAAAATTTATGCAAAACAAGCGTACACAGCATTGCATGTCAAACGGTTGCTTAACTAACCATTTTCACCTCGATTTGGACCTGCTTAAAACTGCTAAAACCACACAAGCAGTGCCGCTGATCACGGCTTTCAAAATCCCCCACGAAGTCTTGCCCATTATAAACAACTGAATTACAGGTCAATTAAGGGGGGCCACGATCGAGGTAATTAACAGTTAGTAATAACCACCAGTAACCTCCTCCACACATCATCATTAAAAAACGATTATATTACTAATCAGCTAAATTAGACTAACAATTCCACATGGCACATTAATACCCACTTGATTAAAAAACCGAAATAAAGTAAGAAACTCCATCAATAATAAGGCCAAAATTGAATTAAAAAACAAAGTTATTAAAAAACCAAAAAAAAAAAAAAAAAAAAAAAAAAAAACTACATATGAGTACGACCAGACCACCCACCACTACGGTCCACAGCCGTCCTGTCAACGCCGGACCGCCAAACGTTTCTGTCAGCTTTTGCTTCTATATTTACAATTCTCCTACTCTCTATAATTTCCCATTTTACCCTTGTTAAACTTCACATTACCGAACACGCATTCGGGTTCTCGTCGCTGAACATCTGCGGCGCATGCGCGTGCGTGTGCGCGTACTCCACCATGTACCCATTCCCGTACCCGTGAACCGGGCCGCCCATCCCCGGTCCGTACCCGTGAACTGGCCCGGCCGCACCCGGTCCGTACCCTAACCCATACCCGTGAAACGGGCCGGGTTGTACGAGCACATGCCCAGGCCCAGGCCCAGGCCCGTATTCGAACCCGTATCCGGGACTGTAATACTCCATCCTGTTCGATTCCACCTTGGTCTCTCCCTTCTTGGCACCCCCGCCGTCTCCGCCACCGCCACCCCCACCGCTTTTCTCCTTCTCCCCGTCTCCACCGCCAGCAGCGGCAGCGGGGGCTTTGCCTTTCTTGGCGTCGGCGTCGGCGGGCTTCTTGTCGGTGCCGTCGGCGGGCTTGGGAGGGACGACGTCGACGCTCCTCTTGAGCTTTTCTTTGAGGGTAGGGAGGAAGGACTTGGGGTCCATGGTGCCCTTTATTGTGACCAGGTCCTTGCTAGCATCAATGGTGACTGATTGGACTTCTGCATTAATTGACAACAATAATCAAGTTTGAGACTTTGATTAGTGCAAAGACTCGTGAATTGCTGGTGTACGTAGTGGTGCGTGTTAACGTACGTGTGAGTTTGATGGAATTAAGGGTATTGACGATGCGATGAGATGTTTTGGAGGATTATATATAGTTGTGATGAAGAACCAAATTATATACTATATATATGAATTAAATCAAGTTTAGGGAAATTGATATTAGTTAGGTAGTTGATTAACTCACCTTTGTACTTGGTAATGATCTTGCGAATCTTCTTGATGCATCCCTCGCAATGTAATGGGATCTTCATAACCAATGTGGTCACCTGTGGCTGCCATTAAAAAGTCGATATCAGCACCAAAAGTTTAAAAAATCATCATAGAAATTACTTAATTCTATACTAAGAAAATAAACGAAGTCTCGTTACGATAAAAAAAAAAAAAATTATACTAAAACAACATAATTAATTGATAATTGTCTCAATTTCTTTTAAGTAAAAGATCTTAATTTCGAGTCTTAATTTGAATTACTTGTGAAGGGAGGACAAACTCGATTAGGAGCTTAACGATATTTGAGTGCAAATTAGTAGTCCTGATTATCTCTACTCACCTTAAGTAAGGTCTTAGTTTGAGTAATTAGACTCTATTCATGAATAAAGTAGATTGAGTTAGAAGGAGTGTAAATTAGTCCATGTGATTAGTACCTAATACTGCATGACAAACAGACAACAAATCGAATTCTGGTGCTCCATGAGTTAAAATGCAGTTATCCAACTCCCCATCTCCTCTCACGACTACCAAAAAACTGGAGGAGAAATACTGAAATAGTAGTGGGAGAAAAGCTGATGATCAGTGATTTGGTCAGAGCAACTGTTCTGACCAGATCACGCACCACATGAACAGTGGAGTACGCGAACCAATTCGACTCCTGTTCCACAGGATCAACACGTTATGTTTTTTGAGTTTTTCAATTCAAAGTCAATTAATTTGAAAAAAACACATTAGGAGAGAAGTCCAATCCGCAACAGCAATGCATTCTCCAAATTCTGACCAACGCTAAATTGCGCCGTGTGCGAAGTTTCCAGATGGGTTTCTAACTTCCCTTCCTACTTCCTACAATTTCCTGGAACGGTTGTACCCGCAGAGGCAGGCGCACGTTAGAGACGACCATTATTGAACTGTAAAACATTAATTGTTACCTCTTTTTTCTTCTCCTTGTCGTCGCCGGCCTTCTTCTCCGACGACTTCTCCTCAGTTTTCTTCTCTCCACCGTCCTTCTTGACCTGCGGAGAGACGAGCTCAACCTTCTTCTTCGTCTTGTGCTCGACCCTCTCTCGAAGCTTCGCCGGATCTACTTTTCCCTTCACCGTCAACTTGTTCGTTTCGCTGTTCACCTCGACAGACTCCACACCTAACACCACCACCGCCACAAAAAACAACAACAACAACTAATTAACACACCAAACGCATTCAACAACAAACGAACCGACGCTAATGTGCGCCGCGATGCGCAATTTACCTTGGAAGGTTTTGACGGTTTTCCTGACTTTCTTCGCGCATCCTTCGCAGTGCATATCCAACTTCAGAACCACAGCTATCGAACCGCCATCGCCGCCGCCGCCGCCTTTCTTCGCTTCTCCTCCTTCGCTCTTGCTGTCTTTCTGCGACGAGTCACAAACACAAATCAAACACAAACCACATACAATGAACAACAACACAATCAATCGAAGACAGTTCCATCATCGAAGAAGAGATCCGAACTCACCTCTCCCATTTGATTTTGGACCGATTTGCAGAAGAGGGAATTTTTTATTTTTTTCAGTAATGTATTGAATTCTCTGGCGAGGCGGAGCGGGGTGGAATGAATATATAGGGTGCGAAAGATGATGTGTGATGTGTTATGTCATGTATGTGTGTGTGCATGTATGGATGGGTGGATGGATGGATGGATGTATGATGGTGGGTATGACGTGTGCACATGTGCCGTCATGTTGGACATCAGTTTTAGAAGTGTGGGAAGGCGCATAATGAGTTTCGTTTTGGCCGCCTCGTTTTGAGAACAACCTGTGTGAAATTACTGAATACCATATTTGTATTTTCCGGGAAGATGGTAGTATTTATTGTTGATGTAGTGCGGAGTTACCTAAAATATACTAATGAAAGTATATCCGTTGCACGTTTTACATTAATTACATTAAATAATAAGAGCTTAATTCGGGATTTAGTTTCTTTTTTTTTTTTTTTTTAGTGTGGTACTAGCCTTCTAGGATATGTAAAAAAATCGAGATTTAATGTTAATTATGTTTATGCTTACTAATTATAATTTGACGGGTGAGAATTTTTCGAGATCGAATACTTTATTATGTTGGTGGGATTTTAGAAAACTTTGATGCGTGATAAAATTAAAAACATAATATAGTAGATCGAGACTTGAGTTATACTCAATGTCCTTAAGACTAATTACGTCCCGCTATAGTGCTTGCGGTCTAATGACGATGGTCTCCCAAGATACAACGATCATACTAATGATTTCAGCACTTCAAATCATTAGTCTGCGAACCAATAGAATGATTCAACACTCTCTTTGACCCAAAACCATGAAAAGAGAAGGAAAATTATTTTTCGACTCATTTTCCTAACTTTCTAACTCTATTACAATTCTTATTGAAAACAATCCATCTTGTTAATATATATAGACTTTGATGTGTCTATTAGAAAAGACATGCATCTTAGTGAATAGATGTGTCTATTAGGAAAGACATGACTTTTAGTGAATAAATACACCTTTTATGGCCTGTTTGGTTCACATTTTAGTGAATCCTAACACATGTGATTAATTAGTGATGTGACTAACACATGGGTTTAGATAGTTTAGTCCCATTTTTGTATCTTGTTTGGTTGAGAGTTTTAAGGTTGGGATTAAATGAGGTTGTACATGTACATTTACCAAAATACCCTTATATGAATAACACATCCTCCCCCCATTTCACACATTGGACACAAAAACTGGCTTAAAAATGGAGTTGTTCTTCACCTCCGGAGTCCCACTGAACTGAAATCCATTCCACGGCCCTGTCATGAACAGCTTCGCCGATCCGTTTCGAAGAACCATCTCCGGGAGCCCACGACGGTCCAATTCGTAAACGAAATCCCCCATTGAAGGGTCACTCAAGCTCTTCCAAGAAGTGAGCTTTCGATTGAGCCCAGTTCCCAATTCTCATCATCATCCTCACCAGAAACCGCCCGCCTCACAAGATCAGCCCTAGCTTCCTCAACCTGCTTAGCCTTATCAATCCTGTAAAAATACCTAAACCAGAAGCCCTCATCGTCAACCAATTTCGGCACCGCCTTCGCATAAACTTCACACAAAATCCCATTTTCGAATCTACTCGTCATGATCGACCGATTGAATTGCGCGTACTTGCATTTCGAATCTACTCGTCATGATCGACCGATTCGAAGACGAGTTCGTCGGGTCCTCTCTGCCCTGCCTCGGCATTATCGATGGAGATTTGTAATTTCGTTTGGTGTTTGTGTTAATGGGAGGGGTAAAGTGGTAATCTCCTTCACCACCCACTATGGATTAGCTAATCCCACCAAAAATGGTGGTATTGTTTAATCCACTACCATGCCTCTTAACTAATCCATTTGGACTAGTTAATCCTCCAAGCAAACAGCGGATTAACTAGTCCAGTGTAGCTAATCCGGGCTAATCCCACGAACCAAACAGGCCATTAGTATCTCATGTCCCTTTACATAATTAAACACATTTTCACATCATTTCCATTCAAATTATAAACAATTAAATAATGTAATTAATTGTTCCAACAATCCCCCACATGAATGGAAATTGATCATCAAATCTATATATATCCCCCACACAAATGGATTTTAAAAATCATTTTAATGCAGACACACTTGAGAGAGAATTGGCGGAATAAAGTTACATCAGGAGAAGTGTCGTATCTAGACTTGAACTTTCCCTAGTGAAATATTATCGGATATACTTCGTGACGCAGTGGATATATATGATCTTGAACTGTTCACAATTACGGTATACCGAGACAATAACACTCACATAACTTTATCCCTATCATTATTGGTTCTACGGTTTTGTCCATTTTGGTCATGGACACAATCTTGGTTTCATAATAGATTTAGAGAATTTAGCATGTCTCGTTCTCATAAATGCGACCCACATTTACTATCATATAGGTGACATCTTTATTTGTCATTAAATGCTTAGCATACCCTTAACTTCCTCTGAACACATTCTTTATCTTAGGAATGAGAGAGGGCGTGTTCTTCTCTCGAGTTTCATCTGACCAGTTTGCCTATTGAACCTAGTACATGGGATCTCCAATCAGCTAGGTTAGGTTTCCGCCAGACTCAACTCATTTTTTAGGCTTTTAAACTCATTCCCCTCGATATTAGTTTACTTGATATTAACAAACTTACAATTAGTGCCCACAAGTTTGTCTTCTCATTTCTCATTTTCTATGAAAATTATCTCATAATCAAGTAACTATTTAAGGTAATCTTCAACATATAAGTCCAGATTGACCACTTTATATGCATCATTTTGTTCTCTGTCACTTGCGATTATTAATCAACTTTCGACATATGCGTTACAGAGACAATTGCATCTAATATATATGATATATCCTCTAATCTCTTTCAAAGCTATAATATAGCTTTTCTAATTTATTAATGCGCGCAATCATTTAGATTCCAATGCGAATCTAACAATACTCTCATTTCTTTGAGGATTTCCATTGATACAAGCATTTCTTCTTTAAATTCATCATTTAAGATATGTCTTTTAACATCTTTGCTTTGATTCATTAGCAACCAACATGCTAGATGTCATTATAGACTAGTGAATTTCTTTCGAAGAAATCAAGACTTCCTTTCTCTCAAATAAAGCCTTAAGTTATCAATTTAATTTTCTTCATTTTAAGCAATTTATCCATCCGCCTTTAATTAGATTTTAAAATCCGTTTATACTTCAAAGGCTTTGACTCGATGGATTCAATCTCACTATTGATAACTCGCTTTTCAAAATATATGTTTTTCAACAAATCTCTCTTCAAATACTTTATTGGGGTTCACTATAGACATTTAATACTATTGTAATATATCTTCAAGGAAGATTATAACTTTAGGGCTTGCACTGAATTTGCATTCAAACCCCCACAATTAATAACTCAATGCTAATATAGTTAGCATCCTTGATATTAAATTTACTCAATAACTTGTATATTTAGGACATCAATCCATGACATATTTCAAAGGATAACATACTATTTAATATTTACACCAATATCATACCACTCGTATTACAATATTGATAAACGTGAAGCCACAAAAATCAAAATTTAGTAATCCATAAACAAATGGATTAATTCATGCATATGCATTTAATAAAGATATGCATAGAACATAAGCACACTCAATCAATTAGCCCCATTCTTTGCCTTGACAGTGCAACTACATGTGAATCTTTAATTGATAGATCACAATAGCCTTACTAACCACAATCTCGCTCTAGCCCAGGAGACATGGTCTCTATTTAATGAAGATGCAATTGCAACTTTGCAACTACACGTTGCAACTTTTTGGAGTATTATATTCACCCACATTCTTCAAGTGGCAGTCTCATGTGATCACCAATTGCATCTTCGATCAAAATTATATAGCATCTCTATTTTGATCTCTACAATTCACATACAAGTCCATAAGCATGGACCATATAGATTGGAGCCGAATTGGGTCGGTCATTGTGGTGCCTCTTTAATTCACACTACACCATTCAAAATGCAGCCTTACATTACACCCGTTCATGGCGGCCTTTTGCAACATGTGCCCATCACCAATGTGCATCGCTACAGGCCCCCGACTCCATGGAAACTCATGACTTAATTAAGGGAGTGATAGGCGTATCAAACGACCGGTGCCTTAGTATTCATCGAGATTGGTATCTCCCATTAAAAAATAGATGCCCTTACTTTGGCTATGCACACATAAAAACGTTAATACAAGTGGCGGTTGCAAGGAATGCAACATTCTATTTCAATTTTCTTAACTGCCTTACAATTATCTTATACTTTGAACAAATTGAAAACAAAGATTTAAATAACTAGATACATGCATGAACCTTGCATCTTCATAGAAAAATTCATCTATTTCAGTAAACAGAGACCAAGAATCCCCAAAATTCATGGTTTTTATAACAACTTTACAGTTTGGCTCTAATAACTGCTAGTTATTAAATTCCAAATTCAAATTTAAAATTTAGAATGCTTCTTCATGATCTAATCGATGCACCATGCACACACTAGCATTAGCAGATGATAATTAAAATTGAGTGATTGTATGTATTATCAAATCTACTTCACGATGATATGATCATGATTCACTGATTCACTAGAATATCATAAATGAATATCTCACTTAAGATATCTACTAAAATAACAAACATATATACGTACCCTAGTGAAAAAAATATATACGTACCCGATGTCATCGATGCATATTCCTGATCTTGGACTCATTTGTGGGATTAATCCTCATTAACATGAACAAAGACCCAGCAAAGATACGTACCGATGTAAATTAATAACGAACCAAATCCCATATCCATGAGTAACAATTAGTCTTCAGATTGTTGGTGGGATTTTAGAAAACTTTGATGCGTGATAAAATTAAAAACATAATATAGTTGATCGAGGCTTGAGTTATACTCAATGTCCTTAAGACTAATTGCGTCCCGCTATAGTGCTTGCGGTCTAATGACGATAGTCTCCCAAGATACAACGATCATACTAATGATTTTAGCACTTCAAATCATTAGTCTGCGAACCAATAGAATGATTCAACACTCTCTCTGACCCAAAACCATGAAAAGAGAAGGAAAATTATTTTTCGACTTATTTTCCTAACTTTCTAACTCTATTACAATTCTTATTGAAAACAATCCATCTTGTTAATATATATAGACTTTGATGTGTCTATTAGAAAAGACATGCATCTTAGTGAATAGATGTGTCTATTAGGAAAGACATGCCTTTTAGTGAATAGATACACTTTTTAGTATCACATGTCCCTTTACATAATTAAACACCTTTTCACATCATTTCCATTCAAATTATAAACAATTAAATAATGTAATTAATTGTTCCAACATATTATTCACACAAGATCCCTATTTCTAAATATATAGGGGAGTATACAAATTCAGAAACACACAAGTTTTTGAAATTGCGATATCCAATAAAAAATCATAAAAAAGATAAATGCAAATGTGGATTGAGGGGAGAATGCCAGCCATTTCCTGGTTAGAAGGTTTTTTTTTTATGATTTGAGTATGTTTATGTATTTGTCAAGCAAACAATCGCTGATTGTCGTACTGTTTCATAATTACACTCGCAGTTTTTTAAATCAACTTTGTAGCAGTTGAATATTCTTATGAATAATTAGATTTTTTACAGGAAAGAAACAACTATTGCTCCCACTAAAATTTGAACTCATATCTTATTACTTTCAAATCTCATACCAAACACTTGGGCCACACAATTGATTGGTTTATGAAGAATTAAAATTAACGAATCGATATGCTTTTGTCAAGATAATCGATTATATTATTTTTATCAAGACAATTGATCATATGTATTGTCTTGTTCTAATGAACATATTGAGTCATAATGATTAATGAAATGTCAATTTTACTTAAAAAGGAAAAATAAAATAAAATAATTAAGCCAAAATTTCATAATGACCTTTCAACTAATAACTTGTTCTAATGCTCCAGCGCGTGTGATTTTTAACTAGGAAAATGTTAAGATGACCCGCTAGGAAACACCTAACAGGACACTCACTGTGTAACGGCACGCTTTAATTAATCCTGATTAATTGACAAATTTTAGATTATGACCCTAAGCTCAAACCCACGTGGACGTCGCAGAAAAGTGTAAAGCACGTCTACTGAGGTAAATTTTGTTATTTTTGTGTGGCGCGTGTTTATTTATTTTATTATTTAATAATTCACGTAACACTAATTAATAATTACATTTGATCGTGTTGTGCGCGTATAGTAACGAGAGTGTACGACATCTCGGAGTGCGCGTAACACGGGTGTATGAGATAGTCAGGGATTTAGATGTCACATCAACCATCACATCACTTCACCGTCGAATCACAATACTCACACCTATACCTCACTTTCTCTCTCCTCTCTCTTTTAAATAAAAAAAGGAAAATCTCTCTTCTTCCTCCTCTCTACTCGAACTTTCTCTTCCCTCCCTCATTTTTCTTCATCTCTTCCAACTCACCATCATCAAGCTCTCCATCCTTCTCTCATCTCGATTTTACATTTCTCTATCGCAGTGATTTCTTTTCTCGGCGCTCTCACGACGATCTTCAAACCGAGGTGATTGTTTGTTGATTTTGTAAATTTTTGGTGGAGGAATTAAGCCTTTAATGGTGATTGTGTAGTTGTGTTGTTATTGTTGTTGTTGTTGTTGTGGGTGTTATTGTTGATGTGGTTGTTGTTGTTGTTGTTGTTGTTGTTGTTGTTGTTTTGTTATTAAAAAAAATGTCCTTCTCCGGAGACGAGTTTGTGGGGAGGAGATCGGGTCGCCTTGAGCCCAATGGACTGGCTGGGTCGCCTAGCAGACGAGTCAGGTCGAGCCGGCCTAAACCGCTGGCGGGTCGAGTCAAGCCAGCCCAGACTTGGGTGACCTGTTAGGCCGAATGGGGGTCGGTTCAGGCTCAACCCACCCTTAAATTAATTAATTAAAATAAAAAATAATTAAAATTAAATAAAATACAATTTTAAATTAAAAAATAAAGAAAATAGGAAAAATTGGTAGAAAATTATGAAAAAAATCCAAAAAATTAGAAAAATATATATTAAAAATGGGAAAGGGTAGAAAAGTAGTTTCTGAGACTTTTTCGAGCGTTTGGCACCTTAGTATAACCTGACAAGTGTGTCAAAAAAACTAAACTCGTTGGAATAAAATTTCAAATTTTTGGTCCCACATTATAAACTCACTTAACGTGACTCTAAAATAATTAAAGTGGTGCACATCTCGAGGCGTGAGCGGGACATTTTGGAGGATAATTTGCGATTGCTCTAGGTAAGTAAACCCACGAGAAAATCAGCTTATAATTTACTTATTTCCTTCGTAAATTTATTTATTTCACATTACTTTTCACCAGTTATGCTTGTAGGTCTACTCTATTCCGCGTGTGTCTGTGTACGGTCGAAGAGACGGTATGACCCCTTTCCGACTCTCTCGTAGATGAAGATATGATTGTTGCTACGGTGTTAGTCATACCTTAGACTACGCATGAGATTTCTCTCCGCGAGTCGATGATCTCGAGAGTGGGTTGACGTGAAGCTCGCCTCCGTCACAGAGTTCCTCTCATTTGAGGCGTTGAGCGGAAATCTACCTTCCGATCAACAGAGCTCTTCATTTCGACTATGAAAAGGGGGGATAGGATTACCTTGCCTCCAGGACCTTCTCAGTTTAGTATTGCATCTCAAGGCTCAACGGCTATACACTACATTCGCGTTCCATATTTTTTATTATCTCAGTGATTTATATTCATGCTTTACATTTCCGTTTTATTTAGTTTATCTGCATGAATTGTAGCCGTTTTTCTTGGATTTCTTGTGAATACTAACTGAGTGTCTCTATGATTTACTTACTGAAACTTGTCATTATTTTTGTGGCAAGTTGCAGATCCTACGATTAGCCGGGGAAGGGCGGTGCTTGGCGACTACCTCTGACATAGAGCGCCCCCACTAGCTTCACTCGTAGGTGTTTGTATTTATATATATACTATTTTTGGGATCATTTTGGGAGACTTACTACTTGATACATATATATTGACACTTACTATACTTTTGTCACCATTATTGATGTACATGATATCGTTTTGTCGGATTTCCACCTCCTAGGTTGTTAATTAATGCAAAACTTGTTTACATTATTTATTTGCATATTATTAAGACTTCCGCTACTAAAATAACTTAAATGAATCAAAACTAATAAGTTAAGTTATAAAATTTTACTACTTAGTACATTTCGACAAAATAATCATTTAAATATCGAAATTGACTAAGTCAAGATATAAGATGGTTAGTTCGCGGACCGTCATGGACAGGTGTGCAAGTGACGTGACATGACCTAATGACGTTTCCGGTAACATGGTGGTGCTCGGTTTGCCTCGGAATTTTAGGTAGTCACACACTGATGTGGCGGGTGGTGGGCCCCCGCCCCCAAAGCATAACTTTGGGGGCGGGTGTCCCTAGCGGATCATTCTAGTATTTTCCTTGGAAATGTCAGCAAAAAACATGGGTTAGGGTTTCTCTCTGGCAGAAACCCTAGCGCCACCATTCTTTCATCTCAGTTGAGAGTTGACTTTCGACCACCACCATAGGCCACCAGCGTTGACATGAGCTGTTGATCATGCCGGTGGCCATCCTTTCTTCTTTTTTCACTTTTGGTACCCCAGCTCTTCAGTCCCCTATCTTCTTCTTGCACACCCCTCAACCCATTCGTCGGGCTTGGAGGGTTTGGGGGAGGTGGCGATGGAGGGTTTGTGCGGGAGGGTGACCAAGTTGCATTCGTTAGAGGAGGGTTTGGCGGAGGAGGGTTCGACTGGTTTAGGGGAGTGGGCGTCTGAGGGTTTCATTAAGGTGCCGATGGCGGCGTTGATTTTGTTCTTAGATGGGGAATGTTTTTGGGGTTACATTAGAGAAGGCGAAAAATGATTCATGTATTTTGTTCTTGTTGGTGGGGAATGCAACGGTGGCGTACTTGGTGAACTTGAGTAATTTCTTGGTCACCAAGCAGACCAGTAGTGTGTTCGCAGTGTTGAACTTTTGAGTTCAAATTTTGTATTGCAAAGTAACTAAACCTTTAGTCCCACACAGGAGAGAAATGTTTAGTTTCTCACTTAAAATATGATCCAACACACTTCACTATTGTTTAAGTGAGAAGTGGGTTGGAGTGAGTGGCCCATGGGGTTTCACTAGATAAACACCCTATTTAAATAATCTTTGACAAGGGCCTTGGGCCTTTGGGGCTTTGGTTGGTTCAAGACTTAGCCATTCATAAACGTAGTTTTTCCTTTTTTGTTTTTTTTTGTTTTCGTTTTTGAATAAATAAAAAGAGCACCAACAGTTGCTAATTTTGAATTAAGGAGTTAATTAACTATCAATTAGTGGCACACTAATTAAAACCACTAATTAGACAGTTATTGAAAAATTGTCCACGAATTAGCAGTTAGATAATTCTCTATAAGAGAAAAGTCTATTGACATAGGAATATAGTTTTTTCGAAATAAAAAATTTATGTGATTTGTGTTTTTGAGAGAGTCGATTTTGCAGTTTTGAAGGTTCTTTGATTGATGCTTTAATCAAAGAGCGAACCAGTTGTATCCTGGGGACATAACTCCTAGTTGAATTCAGCACCGAGTTGGAGGAAATTTTCTATCTTAGGTCATTGCACTGCAAGCCTCTGGTACACTTTATTTATTAATCTTCTTAAATGTTAAATCAGCATGTTTAGTTGCTTGTGATAACAATGCCATGTTCAGATTTATGCTTATTTAGAATGTTTGTTCTAACACGCAGTGCCACTCTTTGAGGCATTACAGGCGCGTTTAGGATGCAAATGTGGAAAATTTGCTATCTGACTTAGATTTTGATCATACAATTGGGAGGGATTTGAGCATGTGATGGGGACACGATCGGTTATTTTGATGGTTGTTAATGGGGCTGTTTTTGATGAATCGTTTCTTAAGAAAGTGGCGAGGTTGATTTTGGAGACGATCGATAAGAATTCTCGAGTGCGTGGAAAGAAGGGAAGTCAGGGAATGTGCCTAGAGTTGTGCTTGTGGTGACAAAGATTGATCTTCTACCTTCGTCTTTGTCGCCTACTAGGTTGGAGCATTGGGTTGGGCAGCGAGCCCGCGAAGAGGGAGCGAGTAGGATTACTAGTGTTCATTTTGTTAGTGCAGTGAGGGATTGGGTGTTGAAGAATTTGATTGATGGGGTGCGGGAATTGGTCGGCGCGAGAGGGAATGTTTGGACGATTGGTTCGCATAATGCGTGGAAGTCGACGCTGATTAATGTCATTGCTAAGCATATCAGTGAGAATGTTACTCAATTGACTGAAGCTTTTGGTGGCATCCTCTGTATTTTTGTCATCGTGGTTCGTGGAGTTGTAATGATAAAACTCGTAGCACTGCTCTTTTGAGTGAGAATTATGACAACAACAATCGCATACAAGATATATTAGTTTCATAAGAGCGCTACATGCTGAACCTCGACCGCGTGTTATGTTATGCATCAAAATATGTGTATGCAAGTATTTCAAGACTCATATGAATGGTTCTTGCGAACTAATGTGTCTTGTGGTGTGATATGATGTTATTATTCTAGCACTTCTCATTATGCAAAGAAAAAAAATCTTTGTGTGATCGATGCTAATAGATATTGATAGGGGTGACAATTCGTGTTAGATTTCTATTAGCGGGTCATGTTCGTATTGTGTCAAAACGGGTCATGACTCATATAAGGCAAATCCGAACCCGACTCATTTATTAATCATGTTAATCGTGTTCGTGTCGAAATGGGTCGTGTTAAATATGTAGGGTATTCGTGTCACCTATTTATTAAATATTTTATTTAAACTTGTATAACTTGTTTACAACTTTAGATAAGTTTTAACAATAAAGAGAAAATGACTCATAATAAATAACATATACATCTTTAAAAAAAACATATAAGATCCTTCAAAAAAATCTATATTTTTATTTCAGGGCAAAATTTTATAATTTTTTTAATAATAAATAATTATTAATAAAATGTAAAACATAAATAATATATCAAAGTAAAATAAATATTTTCTTTAAAAATAAAATAAAGTATGATAAAAATATGTATATGCAAATAAAAAATAAATCATATTATTAAAATGTTATATAAGTAGATGGATTTGTACTAATATATTGATTATAATGTATTTATTACTTATACATTATTCTTTAATCGTGTCAAACATGTCATTATTGAGTTAAGCAGGTTAACCTATTAATGACTCGCATTTTAGTCGTGTCTAATTGTATTGATCCGTTTATGACCCAAATTCATTTATGTCAAATCTTAACTCGTTAAAAGCATGTCGTGTTCTTGTCGTGTTATCGTGTCGTGATTCAAATTGTCACCTTTACATGTAAGGGCCAAAACTGACCTAACCATGACTATTCTAATTTCGAAGCAGTAAACACGTGTGCCGAGTACAT
Source organism: Stephania cephalantha (assembly GCA_039657325.1). Lineage (NCBI taxonomy): Eukaryota > Viridiplantae > Streptophyta > Magnoliopsida > Ranunculales > Menispermaceae > Stephania > Stephania cephalantha. The sequence goes on from CM077572.1 coordinate 53,713,825, forward strand.
TTCCCACTTTGTGTCCCGGCCATTGCAGGTCCAAAAATTTCCCCACCTACTTAAGTCCTTATTGAGGCTTCTTTTTCCTTCTCATTCTCAACACCCACGTACCTTAACCTTATCAACTCTTTTAAGTGCCACCAATTATACAATTCGTACAAAGACTTTGGTTTTTTTTTTTTTTTTTTTTTTTTCAGTTCTTTTATGTCAAATAAAGGGAAGACTTAAAAGTTCAATCTGAATCGTTTTATTTGACATATTGGTATATAAATCATGTCCTCTAAAGCATTAACAACAACTTTGTTGATCCCATAATTCTAGTCTAGATAAGAATGAGACGTGTTGAATCCGAATTGTAATACTTGTCAAACGGGTTAAGTTGAAATTTATAGTGGTAGTGACCACCCTACTTGGGTGGCATAGTGTGGCATAGTGGCATAAGTATTACTTCGGGGTTTTTTCACATGGAATAGGGTCGCGTGTTTAAGTCATTGCATTGATAATGAAACTATTTATTAATGATTTTTCTCTATCAATAGATTTAGTGGGACCGACTTGATCTTATGAAATTAGTCATATCCGAAGGATGCAGATACACATAGTCATAAAAAAAAATTATAGCGGTAGTGCTATAGACTATAGAGTGTCGGATCATTCCCTTGTTTTGAAAGATTAAGACAGGTGTTTTATTTTGTTTTTTGTTTTTGTTTTTTAAGGGGTCAATAGAGACATATTACTTGATATGAAACATTTTATTTCGCTAGCTGATTTTGGTAAATTATGGCTTCTGTATTGGGTGATCAATTTGCTATGTGCCGTAAATTAGTGTTCGGTAATTATTAGACCTTGAATTATATTTTAAACTAGTTGGCATTCCGCGCGTCGCATGCAGAGCAAGAATAAGTATCTACATATTGAATAAAATAATTTCGATGAGGAAAAAAAAAGTGAAAAAAAAAACTTACGATGTTCTCCCTCCCTTCCCAAATATTTATCACGTTTTGAAAAATTTTTGTTTCAACTGTAATCTTAGGAAATCAAGAATTACTTCATTTCTGATTCTAACATCACTAAAGACAAAATCGTATCTGTTACAATAAAAACTAATTGAATTTGTGTTGTAATGAATAAAAGAAAAAAAAAGTTGTGATACTTGTGTTACAATTTTTTTGTCAAATACTTTGTGTTACAATTAGAAACTCCACAAAAAAGACAGAAAAAAACGTAAATTATTAAAAAAATCGAAACCAAATATAAAAACTTCTTTAAAAAAATCTAAAAATAACTCCCCAAAAAAACACCGAAAAAAGAAAAAATTTTAAAAAATTGAAAAATTAGAATTTATCATCCTACCCCTCACTTAAGTACGAGAAATATCAATGACTTGTATTTTTTATTTTTTCTTATAAAATATCAATTATAACATCATAACGCAACATGTAACGTTGTTAGAGCTTCTCACATTTCACGTTTCGCGTTGTGAGAGCTTCTCATAGAAACAATTCTTTTATATATATATAAGTGATATTAAATTTATCCCTCAAAGTAACTAATCCATCCTAAGTTCCAAGTAACCCATTAGATTGTTTCCTATTTTACTTTTTTGTTATTTTTTTAGGACTTCCTATCCATTAGTCAATTAGGAGCCGAATTGGCTCGCGATAAAATGAAAGCTCTTCTAGTGGAAGCAACTCCATTTATAGGTTTCAACGGAAGCCCCAAATTACTAGTTCTTGATTTCTAAATTCTAGACTTCTATATTTCTCTTTATTTCATCATACTGATTGTTAGACAACCATACAAGTTGCTATATTTGTGTATTACGGTAGCTATTATATTTATATGTTTTTGATATTTAGCTATTGCTATATTTATGTAGTTTTTTTTGGCACAAAGTGAAAGAAACTGCAAACATTTAAGGTCGCCTAAAAAGCACTCCCATGGTGTCCGCTCGCATAAGATTTCTCAGATTGGTGGGTGGGTCATCTAGGATGTGAGCTTCCCCAGTTAGAGTATGAGTCCGCATATAAGTTTCCCCCTCACGTCGTGCGACACCCTAAAATAATTCACACTTCGAAAAAAAACACAAATAAAATCCTCCTAAGGTAAAAAATGGAAAAAGTGTCTCGATACTATATGAAAACTCGTAACGTCTTAAATTCTTCGTTAAAAAAGAATAGAATGTTCGTCAATCCTTATCTTAGAATTTATGATTGAAAACGACGTTCAGTTTTTAAGAAATGAGTAAGAAGCTTCCTTGACATTATGACTGACAATGACTCTTCAACATAACGATTTCGTTATAACTAAACGTATCATTCATCTTTATATGATTATTATGATCGATAACGATATTTAAATCAGATTTATTATTATTTTATCCTGTCATTATGATAAAAAACGACTTTAAGATTATTTTAATCATTCTCAGCATTATAAATAGGAGGATCGAATTAACATTAATGTGTCTTTACAATCTTTGTTTCTTTCGTTATTAAGTAGAGACGGAACCTGCAGAATTCTTGTTTAGATATCTGATAAAGTGATTTTCTTATTATATGTTGTTAATTATTTATATATGTCTTGACACTAACACTCTTATTACTTTGCTATTGTCCTAACTATCCATATGTGAGATTCAAGCCGACAGGCTACAATTGTCCACCGGTGTGGTTGTTGTGGTTTACCAAATTTGGTCATGTGTCAACGAATACTTTATATGATATTAACGACTATTGTGTGGTTTTGGTCATAAGACAAAATTATGAGGCCCACCGGTGTGGTTACTAACTAATATTGTTTGCAATTAGTGATATATGTTGTTGTTATTATTTTGCTATATATTTTGTATTAACAGGGTGTAATCAGAGAATTACCGGGCGTTGGCTCATTAAATCTAACAATTTCAGGTACCACCCAAACCAGTCGAGAATGATGAGTCACGACCAGGTCATAAGCTGAATATGTTAGATAAATAATGTATAATGGTCAAAGATAACCATGTTAGATAAATAATGTAAAATACCAGTAATGATGTGAAGAGCGTGAGCGTGCTATGTAATATTAAGAAACAATGTAAACTCGTTATAAAAAAAGAATAAATAAGTCTTATGAAGTATTTCTCAATATTCAGTTATACTTAGTACTGGCCCTGTGGGCAGTCCATCTTGATTTTGTGAGTATCTCGAGATCGTGGTGTGACAAATTTGATATCAAGGTCATTGTATAACTTGAAAAAATGCGTAATAATGGCAAATAACAAATGCATATAAAAAATGATTATTATAAATTTTATTTCAATTATATATATTCGCATGTAAAAGTAACATACCACAAGTCATGTATAAGCTCACAAATAGATAAAACATCTATAAGATGGATGTCATGTGTAAAAAGATAAGGCATCTAGAAACTGTGGGGGTAAAAAAAAGATAATCATAAGGAAACCATAATTATACCTGTTACCTATTATTAGCTAGTATATAGTAGCTGCACCTCCATGAGGTCATATGATGAGAATATTTTTTCCATCCATATATAAAGAACAAGAATCCCATTAATTCATGTTGTTAACCGAAATCCTCGTTAACTCAAAAATTAACTTCACTATCTCACTACTTTTCATCCTACGTTTTACTATCAACCACACTTGACAATTGTAGCTATCTTTTAGAATAAGCATTTACATGAGCCTCGACCCTACTTTTAACTTAATGACTTAGCCAGCTAGTCTACCCCACTTTTACAATCAAGCTTTTGATACAACAAGGCATACCTAAAGTAAATCTTATTTACAATATCTTATTTCAATTAATGCATTGCATCAATAGGTTATGACATTTTATGCGCTACTTTTCTCCATAGCCAAATACGTATCACCTTTCCATCATTGCATGCCCATGCAAAGCATATTATATGGGTCATTTTTCTGTAACGACCCGTATTTTTAATTCATTAATTAATTGCTAATCATGAGTCATTAGTGGTTCAAAATCCGATTAAGAGTTGCGGTTAGTCGATGTGGTCACAAAAGAAATTTGTGATTGATGTGCCAATTGTATGATGTACAACTAAATTAACTTGATTTAAGTTAAGTTAACTATACCTTGATTTGAATAAGGGGCTATAGTCCAATTTTTAATCAAATTATAAATAAAATGGGCAATTAAATAATTTACCCAAAAAATAAAATAAAATAAAAATAAATAAAACAAAAGGGAATGAAATAAGGCTTTCACCCATATTTCATTCATCACAACACAAAAACCGTTGCTATAACACAACATACACACACATAGAGAGAGAAAGATAAGAAGAGAGAGAGGTGGCGACTGATGAGAGCTCCGGCGAGGGAGCAGCTGCTGCAGCGAACGGCACGGAGACGATCAGCGCGGACGGCGGTTCGCGGTGCAGCGGCGGGCCAGCGAGGGGATCGACGCAAGGGAGATCGCGAACGAGCAGCAGCAGCTAGGCGCGGTGGCACATTGACGGCGGCGCCGGCGAGAACCACGGCAGTGGCGCGTGCCAGCCGACAGCGAGCCATGGAGAGAACTCCAGCGAGACAATAGCTCCAGCGAAGCTCTCATGGCGAGGGCATTTGTTTGGAGGAACAAATCTTGAAGTCGAGACTCCATTAAATGCTTTGGTGAGGCTCTTAAACTTATAAATCTCTCGTAGTTGTCGATGATTCCGATGTGATTTAGATTGAAAGATTTAGTTCTTGCCTTCCTTAAAAAATGGTTTTGCTCTCTTGATTATTTAAAAAGCTTAATGGAATTTGATTAAAGAATCATTCTAGTTTTGAAAGGAGATTTATAATGGTTGATTCACATTGTAATGAGCCTTATCGATGGATTAATCTTTTTGTTATGGTTTGGTGCAATCCATAAAAAGGGTTTTTCTATGTTGTAAATGATTTGAGCTTTGTTTTCAAAGATTTCATACTTGTAAATGATGTTTGGAAATAATGCACTTTAAGAGTATGTGAAAATGCATAAAAGAGACTCAACTCATTTTGAACAACGTCTTGAAATAAGGGTTTGTGATTTTAATAGTCGACCTTGATTTCTAATTAATCTTTATTGATTCTTTGGTTAAGAAAGAGTTGTAGGACTCAAATAAATTCTATGAACTCTTGTTTTATTTTAAATACATGGTTGATCAAATCTAGCTTTTGAAAGGTTTTGTATTTGTCAAATTGCATAATAAGGAATCGTATCAATGAGATTGATCTAGTTGTCATGGTTGTTACATTTCACGAAAAGGTGTATTCGTACCATGGACGATTTGAACTTGTTTTCAAAGGTTTTCGTACTAGGTAAATATCATTGGCTAATAGTGCACTTTATGTGTTTGACTAAATTATCAAGAGAGATGTTTCACTCGATTCTTTTAATAAAATGTATGGAAGAATCTTGACTCCTACGATTCGATAAATCGAGTTTCTTCGGCATTATTTTAAAATCCTGAAATGATTGTTACTGGGTTGCATTGGCTTCGATAAAACCATTTTAAATTTCTTACTAAGTAAATGATTCTTCGCATATGACTTGTAGTCTCCTTTAAAATATGTTTTAGTCTCATTTATCAAACGTGGTTGTGGATCATCTTCTTGAATAGAATTTGAGACTAAGTCAAGGCGTGAAATAAACTTTGATTTATTTCTTGAAATATGAAATTAATTAGTCTAAGTCATGGGTTTTCGACTAACGGTCATGATTTTGTAATTCTAAGTCGAATTTGACTATCATATGGTGATTTGAATCTTTTTGGTATTAGTCGATCACATTCGATTTATGTGGAAAAATCAAGTTTAATGGGATTTTCCTTGTTTTACTTTACCGCATTTCTATCTCTTTCGAATCGTCGAGTTTTTTTTTTTTATTTTAAAGAATGGCTTTTAAGTCGAATATGAATTAAATAACCTAATTGAAAATAAGGATGAATCCTTAATAGTCTAAGCTATTCTAAACGAGTTATAGACGAGTCTAAACAATGTGGGTTATACTTATACGCTTGTAGATACGCGACGAGGACTCTCTACTATTCGAACGATTAATTTGACGTGGCGGCCTATGTGAATTTAAGGTAAGTAAACCAATAAGAAATCACTACAAAAAAAAGCAAATCAGAAACGAAATTTTCCGTCTCTGAAGTCAGGGGAGACTGCCATCGAGGGTAGGTTGGATGGAGGCGACGCCGAGGTAGGCTGATGTGCTTCAGTGGGTGGATCCCCCTTCGATTTTTGGATGCAAGCAGCGCTGACGTGGACTACTTTGCCGCAAGCAACGCAAACTATATAGAGGCTCTCATATTCTACCTGGTATGGGGTTTCATCTACCACCACCGTTGGGATTAAAGGGAGCTCTAAGTCCAACTCCACACAGATCAGCACAAATCGACCTTTAGTCGTGAGCATAGTTGAGTAGTCAACTTTGATGAACTTACCCACCAGGTTCCTTACTCCTGCAATGACTTCCTCATCATACATTTCGATGATTGCAAGAGAGAATCGACATTATTAAACTAGTTAGGTAGATAGGTACCAATCCAATTCCTTGTTGGTGGAAAGGAATTACTGCCAAACACTGCCCAGATTTCAACTCCAGGGCAATGATCATATCCAAGTCTTCACTATAGTCTTGTTTTGGTCTACCATTATTTTCGAGTTTTCATAAGGAACTTGGGTTAACATGAGAGGGTTATCCTCCATGAGGGATATTTGCGTATCCGAGGAGTGGGCTCGGGTGAGGTGTTGATTTGGATGGGCCTACATTTGGGAGATGGGCTGTTCTATAATGTGTTGAAAATTGGACCCGGGTCACGCCGTGGGTTTTGGGCCAAACTTAAAGTGGGGATGAGAGTGGGTTCTGATGTATTGGTGTTAATGGGACAAGTAGTGGCCGATGAGATGAAATGATTAGACCCACCAGGTTCCTTACTCCTGCAATGACTTCCTCATCATACATTTCGATGGGCATGCGAAGAATTCTTATCCTTATATGCATCGATGAGAAGTTCTCTGTTAACGGATTGAGTCCCGACTTCCTCATCATAGATTTCAATAGGCAGGCGAAGAATTCTTATCCATACATGCATCTATGAGAAGCTTTCTGTTAACGGATTGAATCCCGGCTTCCACCGTTGTTCTCCCATGTAGTGGTCTGAGACCACCCACGGACCCCCTGCTAAGACTCGAAGGTAATTGTCATCCAACACAAACTTGGCAATGATGAAGCCATGGTCAAGCTCATTCAATTCCATTTCCCCTGTTGGCATCCATAGTGTTCGAAACTTGCCTGCAAGATGGGTGAAACTAGCGGTATTCGCTAATAACTTAACAATTAAGGAGCGTTGCCACTTACCATATATGCGACCCTTAATATGTTCTCCAATAACCAGTCGCTTCGCCCGTTCATCCTAAACAATTTGAATGTCGGATTTATCATAGAAACGATTCTCGGTCCATTCTCTCATCTGTGGGGAAGAAGGAGACTCCGCTTGCACAACAGGTTCATCCGGGCTTGGGCTAGGCTGGAGTCCGAGAAGACCTGGGAGGGTCCACAACAGCGTCGGTGCCGAGGCTCGCAAGCTTATCTTTATATGTCATGACGGTAGGCACTCCCTCCGTCGATTCTTTCTGCACCATGACGAGGGCCAATTTCGACTTCTTGGTTGATCGGTCCAAAAGATCATCTTCTTCAGATGAGCGCACACCTTTTCCCTTGGAGACGCTCATTTATATTCATTCTTTGTATGCTCAGCGCTCTTTTCATTTCGCTCACTTAATTGCCTCTTTCTCTCTCTCTCTCTATATATATATATATATATGTGTGTGTGTAGTTGCTTTACTTATTTGTGAATTAGTAAACTCTATAAATACACCTTATTGTAATCAATTTACCTTGATTTGCCCCGATTAATATAATTTCAATTACATTAACACTGATATTTGCTAACTACATATAAATCTAATTATTTATGAATCTAACTTGAACTCAAACTTTTTGCTTAAATGACTTTAAATTATTTCCATGAAAACGCCCCTGAGGTATGTGCATCATGTGGTGCAACGCACAAAATGAGCACCATAGTTAGCTTCGACTGGATCTCATTGGTTTCTCTTAGATTATAAGGTTGTCGTTCGGGACATTGACCGACTAATCAACAAAGAGGTTGAAAAAAACTTCTATTTCCATGTAGGCCATCACTCCACTGTTTTTTTATTTTTTTTATTTTTTCTAAATTTCTCCATATGGCTTTCGTTTTTATTTTTATTTTATCTAAACCATCTAGTACCTTACTATCCGATTAATCTGAATTCACTATGAGTTGCGCAACACATAAGTAGAAAGAGCTTTTAATGTTGGTATTTCTACTTTGGACTAACTCAATCACTAGCTAAAGTTAACAACAACTTGGTTGGAGAACCGTTTGTAATATAACGTTGTTATTGGGCCTCTCACTAGCCAAAGGACCACATAAACGATTCAGGCCTACGGAGGCCCAATTATGTCCAACCCACTTCATCACAATGTCCACACCATACGCTTCAGTCACCCACTCTCGTCTTCTCTTGTGTGCTACAAACCACGCCAAAATGGCTTCGACGCCGACTCACCTTATCCGCTTAAACCCTACTCTCATGCACTTCTCCAAACCCTCCCAAACCCTAATTCCCAATCTCTCTCTTCTCCGCAACCGATTCTCTCGCGCGAACTGCTCCTCAATCTCGTCTTCTTCCTCGCTCGCTCAATCTCCGAGCCAGACCGGCGGCGGCGGTGGAGGCGGCGGAGGGAGGTCCGGAGCCCTGTCACCGGGCCCCGAGGCCGAGAGCTCGCAGAGGATCGATGTGAATCCTCCCAAGGGTACTAGGGATTTCGCTCCCGATGAGATGCGGACGCGGAGCTGGCTTTTCCACAATTTCAGAGAGGTCGTTGGTTGTTGAAATTGATTTGATTTGGTTTGGTTTGGTTTGGTTTTGGTTGATTGTTTGAGAGATTGGTTGTGTTTTGTTGTTTTAGGTTTCGAGGGTGTTCGGATTTGAAGAGGTTGATTTTCCGGTGCTTGAGTCGGAGGCGTTGTTCGTAAGAAAGGCAGGAGAGGAAATTAGAGAGCAGGTGCGTTTGAGTAGCAAAAGAAGAACTCTTTCATGGAACAATATTTTTACTATGGATCGTTGATAAAGTTGTCATTTTTTTTTGGGTATAAAGTGTAAACCACTTGTTATGAGGACTATCCAACCACTCTGGGTTCGCCTCGAGTTGTGCACCTCATAGGTGGGGGAGCTTCCAATTTTGGTGTTTCCATGCGCAGGACTCGAACTTGAGACAAGGGATTATTACATTGATGAAATTTTTAGTTATGTATTAAATACATCACAAATAGTAGAGAACAAGTTAATGGAGGAGTAACATTAAGAGAAATAAGAGTTTTCTCGGGGGAACCGTTATTGATATTTGGAATCAATCATGAACCGTTATTGATATTTGGAATCAATCATACAAAAGGATGGTCATATTGAAGATGACATGGCAAATAAAAATTTGAGGTAGGTGGAAGAAGTGAAGGAGTGCAAAAAGTATGACATGCAATCGAAGCACCCGTGTTAAATTGAAAGGGAAATCAATAAGACCAAAATTAGGCCAGCTATGCTTTATCACAATGAATGTTGGGTGGTAAAGAAATAATATACTAGAAATGAGTGTAGCATAACTGAAGATGCTCGATGGGAAACTCGTTAAGGTATAATGAATAATATAGAGATTCAAAGAAAAAATAGGAGTACCACCCATAGATGCGAAAATCTTGAAAGAGCGAGTATGTTGGTTTGCACACATCCAAAGACAACTTGCAAATGCCTCAGTTAACGAGCTTGACATAATAGAAATTGAAGGAATTCAACAGTATAGATTACAGAGGTAGGTAGACCCAAGATAATTTGGATGATCTAATGATGAAAGATTTAAAAGCTGAGTGGAAATGTTTGATCCATGTTGCTAAGCCCAACTAATTTGGTGTTGAGGCTTGAATCTTGATTGTTATTGTATATGAAACTAAGACCCTGATTGGCAGCTCATAAAAATTCCATTTTTAAGTTTGTAGAATTTCATTAAATGGATTTCATTCTTGTAATTGCTTAAGACCGTTTATGATTATCACTACTTTGTCATTGGAATGACAATGCAAAGCAATTTGGTGTTTTAACTATCAATTCGTCTGATGCAATTTTTTCCTGCACCCTTTCTTTCTTGACTCAGCTGTACAATTTTGAAGACCGGGGAAACCGTCGTGTTGCATTGAGGCCTGAACTCACTCCTTCTTTGGCTAGACTTGTTATACAGAAGGGGTACTGGACCTCTTGACTTTTCTGCATGCTACTTTTTTTGCATTCTTTCTCTTGTCGTTTGTGTGTTGCATCTTTTCCAGTTTATGGTTCTATTAGTAGTGGTGCTAGGCTTATTTGTCTTTCTTCATTTATTTATTTTGTTATTTTTGAGTCCAGGTTCAAATCGGATACCAGAAATTGATCACAGTTGTTTTTTATGTTCAGAAAGTCTCTCTCCCTGCCATTGAAATGGTTTGCCATTGGACAGTGTTGGCGCTATGAGAGGATGACAAGGGGGCGTCGACGGGAACACTACCAATGGAATATGGACATAATTGGGGTTCCTGAAGTTACAGTATGTTCTGCCCAACTTTAGGTGTGGTTTTGCTCTGCTATTTTTGACTGCTATAATATGCTTACCATGATTGAATTTATCAGCGCACTTCTCTATGTATGCTGTAAAAGTATCTAAGTAGTTCTGTTTATGCGCGTGTGCATATATGCTGTACCTTTTGATGGCTTCATTTGAGTGGTTTCCTGAAGATTTGATTGGTAGATTCTTTTCTTTTTCTTTTTAATATCTATACACTACCATACAACAACAACAACATAGCCTCAGTCCCAAATTCTTGGGGTCGGCTACATGGATCAAATTTTTCCATTGTGCTCGATTAAGTGCAATTGATGGTGAGCTTTTCAAACCATTCAAATCCCTCCTAATTAATGCATCCCATGTTAACTTTGGTCTGCCCCTACCATACAACAACAACACTACCATACACTACCATATGTTTTGTCATTTATCATTTGCAAAGAAGTCTGTTTTGATCTGAGGAAATATTTTCAGGTGCGAGTTATGGTGTTGAAAACTTCTTATTTTTGGCTAGACAACAAACTCAGAACGTTGTTAATCAACTCTAAGAAAATGTACAATCATGGTTGCTATAAAAACTGGAAATTTGATTAATATGCAGTTAATATGTTTTTTTTATTCCAACAGTGTGTGTTTTTTCTGCAATTATTTTCGAGCTTATCTTGTTCTCTTCTATGATACAGGCTGAAGCAGAGCTTATTTCTGCTATTGTAACTTTTTTTAAGCGATTGGGGATTACATCCTCTGATGTGGGCTTCAAAGTTTCCAGCCGAAAGGTGAGTGGATTGTTCTGGGTTGTCCTGTGGTTCTGAAACAGTTTCTGATTATGTGATTGACTCCATTTCCAATGAAGTTGGTTATTTATTTCAAGCCATTATTAGCATGTGATATTATCCATTCTCCAAGTTCTCATTGACTATTCTAACTGTATTGAAGTCCATAGTTAGTTATATAATGACCACTAGTTCAAGTTTTTGTTATTTTAATAATATGGTCAACTGTACTAGTACCATACCATTTCTTGTTAAGTTTTAGCCTTTTAGGACATTCATATAGTTTCTTAGTTGCCTTTGTTTCAGACGAAACGATGCACTTATGAAAAAGACAAAACCTATATTGATATATTGTTCGATCATTTGTGTGTAATATACTACTGAGTGCAGAATTTAAGCCCTTAAATCAAGGAGGCTGTTTCATATTGATTTTTCTTATCTCGCAGGTTTTGCAAGAAGTACTCAGGTGCTATTCCGTGCCAGAAAGTTTGTTTGGCAAAGTTTGTGTAGTAATAGACAAGGTTGGTTCAGTTAATTTCACCCGTGACTCGTGAGCCTCGTCACCTAGCTTTCATGGGACTAACTGTTGCATATACTTGGCAATAATTCACAAAAGTTCTTCCCAAGTTCCTTTTGAAAATACGTGAAAGCAATCTTCTTTGTTCTCCTGGCTTAATCCTCAATCATTGTGCACGGCCGAGTCAACATTTGTCTTTATCTCTATTGCCCTCTTATCTCATTTGTTTGAAATTTATCCATCCACAATCTAGTTTGATATGATATTGAATTGTGGAAGTTTGGAACTGGATTTTGAAGCTGTGTCTCAATGTCTAATGGCTATCATGTTTGCAACAGATGGAAAAATTCCCCCTGGATGAGATTAAGAGTGACCTAAAAGCAAGCTGGAATATCGGAGGATGCTATCGAGGAACTTTTGCAAGTTCTTTCTGTTAAGTCATTGTCCAAGTTGGAAGGTTTGTTATTTAATTATTACCACTTCGCAACATATATTTTCACGAAAGAATAAAGTTAGTTTTTTCAAGGGAAAAATAAAGAGAATGAATGGGAGTATAGATTCCTCAATGAAAACTGGTTTTATGATAAACCAATTTGAGCAATCTATATGATTATGATGCTAGCTTGGGTTATACTGTACATATTGTCACAGATGAACCTCTACTTACTAACTTGTATATTTGCAGGGAATGACTTGTGCGGCATTTTCCATATATGATAACGAACGTGGCTAACTCCACCTATGTAGAACACGGGAGCTTTTTTTGTGCTCTACATAGTTGGTCCCAAGTCCGAATAGAGGAGGGTTGCGATAGTTTGTGAACCAAAGTTGTAAAAGTTTGTCCATCATTGTTATAGAATAGATTAAACTGATATAAATATTAGGGCATTCCCACCTAGCTACACATTGCATTTGAGTCCGTGTGTGGTGATAATGAGCAAGGGTTTGCCGCACGTCTCCACTTAGTGTGAAGAAAATGAGCGTTGGTTCCCATAAAAAGGATGGGTATAGGTAAAATAGCTAGTCCAAGAGAAAATAATTTGGAATTGAGGCTTTGTTGTTGTTTTGACAAGGAATGTAACTGAGGAACCTGGATTATGACTTCAGATAATTATTGAGTGTTTGCGCCTTTACACAACAACAACAACAACATAGCCTCAGTCCCAAATTAACTGGGGTTGGCTACATGGATCAAACTTTTCCATTGTGCTCGATTAAGTGCAATTGATGGTGAGCTTTTCAAACCATTCAAATCTCTCCTAATTAATGCATCCCATGTTAACTTTGGTCTGCTCCTACCTCGTCGAATTTCTACAGCTTCTATTGGGTCAAGTTTTCTAGTTGGGGCATTTGTAGGACGTCTTTGCAGGTGACCAAACCACCGCAACTGTCATTCTCTAATCTTTGTATCAATTGGTGCTACTCCTACTTGTCTTTGAATTTCTATTTTTCTTATTCTATCTTTACGAGTTTTACCACACATCCACCTAAGCATTCTCATCTCTGCTGCGTTCATTTTATGTAATTGTTGTTGTTTTACCACCCAACATTCACTTCCATAGAGCATAGCTGGCCTAATTGCGGTCCTATAAAATTTTCCTTTTAACTTAGTAGGAACATTTCGATCACAAATCACCCCTGTTGCACTCCGTCATTTCTTCCATCCAGCTTGAATTCTATGTGTGACATCATTCTCAATGTTACCATCATTTTGTATGATTGATCCTAGGTATCTAAAGTGGTTTACCTTAGGTTCTTCTACTTCCCCTAATTTTACCACTCCGTCATCTCGATGTCTAGTGTTTTTAAACTCACAGTGCATGTATTCGATTTTCGTCCTACTCAACTTAAAGCCTTTAGATTCTAATATATTTCTCCAGAGTTTTAATTTCCTATTCACTCCATCTTTACTTTCATCCACTAAGACAATATCATCTGCAAATAGCATACACCATGGTATATCTTCTTGAATATGTCTAGTTAGTTCATCTATAACTAAAGTAAATAGATATGGGATTAATGCCGATCCTTGATGTAGTCCTATCGTAATGAGAAATTTTTTGTAGCTCCTCCAAATGTCTTTATACTCGTTACTACTTCATCATATATATATTCTTAATAGTGTCAATGTATCTAGCATGCACTCTTTTTCTTTTTAGAACCCACCAAAGAACATCTCTAGGGACCCTATGATATGCTTTTTCTAAATCTACGAATACCATATGATGATCTTTTTTATTTTCTTTATATTTTTTTAACAATCGTCTTACAAGGAAAATCGCCTCCATAATTGACCTCCCAGGCATGAAACCAAATTGGTTATCTGATATTGTTGTTTCTCTCCTTAGCCTATTGTCAATTATCCTTTCCCAAAGTTTCATAGTGTGACTCATAAGTTTAATTCCCCGATAGTTTGAGCAACTTTGAATGTCTCTTTTGTTTTTGAAGATTGGCACAAGCGTGCTCCTTCTCCAATCCATTGGCATTCGTTTTGATTTTAAAATTTTATTGAAAAATTTTGTTAACCAAGTCAATTCAATTTCTCCTAAGCATTTACAAACCATCTCTGGGTATTTCATCCGAGCCACATGCTTTCCCTATTTTCATTCTTTTCAATGCTTCTTTAACTTCTACAATTCTAATATTGCGTGTATAGTTTACATTTTTTTCTTGGTGTGGGTTTTCATCTATTATAGTATCAACTTGACCATCATTAAATAAATTATCGAAGTAACTTCTCCATCTCTCCTTAATATCCTCCTCGCGCGCTAAAACATTTTGATTTTCGTCCTTAATACATCTTACATGACTTAGATCTTGTTTCTTTTTATCTCTTAATTTGGCTAGCATATATATATATATATTTTTTTTTTTCGTCATCTTTATTACCTAACCTTGTATATAGATCTTCAATGAAATTTGTTTTTGCTTGACTAACTATTTTTTAGCTTGTTTTCTAGCTTCTCTATATTGATTGTACACATCTTCATCTTGACATTTAGGTATTTTCCTATACATCTCTCTTTAGTCTTAATTACTCGTTGGACATCCTCGTTCCACCACCATGTTTCGTCATTTTGGTGGTCCCAAGCCTTTAGATATACCTAATACGTTTGATCCCACTCTCCTTATGCAACTACTCATTTCTAGCCACATTGTATTAGCATCTAAGTCAAGATACCAAATATTTTCCTTTAGTAATTTTTCTCTAAACTCTACTTGTTTACTATGTTTTAGGTTCCACCACTTTATTTTAGGGTCGCTAACTCTTTTATTTATATTATGTCGTCGCGTTAGCTTAATATCAAGTACTACTAACTTATGTTGGGTAGTAAGTGCTTCACCAGGTATTACTTTGCAGTCTCTACATATTTTTCTATTTATTTTTCTTGTTAAAAGAAAATCTATTTGACTCTTGTTATGACACTACTAAAAGTAATTATATGCGACTCCCTCTTCCTAAAACTAGTATTTGCTAAGACAAGATCGTATGCTGAAGCAAATTCTAAGATTGATTCTCCTTCATCATTTTTATTACCGTAACCAAAACCTTCTTGAACTCTCTTAAACCCATATTTACTTGCCCCGACATGCCCATTTAAATTTCCTCCAATAAAAACTTTTTCATCTAATGGTATACTTTGCATAAATCCATCTATATCGTTCCAAAACTTGCGTTTGATGCTCTCGCTTAATCCTACTTGTGGTGCATAGGCGCTAAGTATGTTAATTTTTTCGTCTCCAATAATTAATTTAACTAGAATCAATATATCCCTCATTCTTTTAACCTCTACGACGTTATCCTTATAAAACACAATAATAAATATGATTTCGATCGAGCAAATTACCATTTAAATTTGTAAATTATTATTTCAATTTCAAGTTTTTCACTATCACGAGGTGAAGACAAAAGGTAGGATCTTCTTCCCCTCTTTCACTAAGAATGAAAAGTGTGGCATTATAATCAATTAAATAGTTACTTATGGAAAAAAAAAAAACCATATTTGTTATTTAAAGATGCTGCCAACGTCCATTGTTGATCAATTTCGTACAAAGTCTAGTAGATTATACATATTTATAAAATTCTGTATTTTTTGAGGAATCTAAAGATGCTACTTCTTATACCTTGGAAATTGCAGAAATACTTGGAACTGCTGGTGATGCCATTGCCGACTTGAAGCAGCTCTTTTATCTTGCTGATAAATTTGGCTATTCTGATTGGATTCAGTTTGATGCATCTGTTGTTCGTGGTCTTGCATACTACACTGGCATTGTCTTTGAGGTAGGTCCATTACCATCTCTTAGTTTCGCTCTTCTGGTTTATTCAATAAGCGAGACATACAATTCGTGTGCGTAAACCTTTTTGGGGATTGTCTTAGTAACGTATTTACATGACATTGCAGACAAAAGATTAGCATATTTAAATAACACATTAGTCGTAGAGGAAAACCTGGTCAGACATTTTTAGACTTTGCACCTGTTCTCTTGGGAGTTGGGACTGCCCGCTCTTTGATTGAAATGCTAGTAGGTACTACATATAAATCATACTAGTGATTAAAAAAATTGGCACATTTGAATGGTGGAAATGCTAAAGTGAACCACTTTTGACAATTAGTTGTTGTGGTCCTTTGGATACACATCGAAACACATGCTCACACATCTCAATGCAAAATTCAAAGAACCACAACAACTTGGTGTCAGAAGTATGTCGATCAATCATTTTCTTTGAACGGTCATCAACTCATCAATGTTATACTTGTGATTGGCTGAGAAGCAACTTTCCTAGGTATTTCAAGATTTTGCAAGCGCTGGAATCTAAATGGTGGTTTTTCTTGGGGACTGTCCACTCCATGCGCGATATGCGGGACTGTTGTAAATATTCGTAGTACCAACAACAAAATAGCCTCAGTCCCAAATTAATTGGGGTCGGCTACATGGATCAAACTCTTCCATTGTGCTCGATTTAGTGCAGTTGGTGTGATTGGCTAAGAGAAAACATGGTCCTTGAATTTATTATGTAACTGCTGTACCCCTTCTGGTTTTTCTTGGGACTCGCCACTCCATGCGCGATATGTGGGACTGTTATGAATATAAATAATACTTGTAAAAAAAAATCGTTCTTTTTATTCATCCGTATGATTGGCTAAGAGAAAACATGAACAAACAGTTTATTATGTAGCCAGCAGCACTTCGTCTGGTTTTCCTGGAGCCAGAATCGTAGGAAGTGCCAGGGGAGAATACTTTTGAATGCCGTGTTCTTACATCATTCATCTGAACAGGGATTTGACAGAGAAGGGAAGCTAAGGGCAATTTGTGGCGGCGGAAGATATGATCGGCTGCTGTCGACCTTTGGTGGTGATGACCTTCCAGCATGTGGATTTGGGTTTGGAGATGCTGTTATATTGGAAGTAAGAATCATGCATTGCGCTATTATATTCTTTCATCAATTGCAAAAAAAAAAAAAAAAAAAAAAAAAAAAAAAAAAGATCGGATTTTGCTGTTTGTACGATTTGATGTTAATCAGATTCTGTATTCTATTTTCAATTTTGGTGCGGTTGCTGCAGTTGCTTAAGGAGAAGAAACTTGTACCGGAGCTTAACCAACAGGTGGAGAATATTGTGTGCTCGCTAGACAAGGAGCTCCAAGGAGCGGCTGCTAAAGTTGCAGCCGTGCTTAGAGAAAAGGGAAAAGTGTTGACCTCGTCTTGGAGAATAAACCGCTGAAATGGTATTTTATCAATCCCGATTCCCATCTTAAGAACTCTGTTGGTTCAAGATTTCCTAGTTGTTTCTTTTCCATTGAGGTAAATGTTTTATTTTCTGTGTCCCTTTTCCATTCTGATTCCTTTCAGGGTGTTCAAGCGCGCAGCTCGGATAAATGCAGACAGACTGATCTTGGTTGGAAAGTCAGAGTGGGAAAAGGGTATGGTCTGCGTAAAAACTCTTGCCACTGGCGAACAATGTGAGGTTGAACTCGACCAACTGGTTTGAACCTGGTTTTCTCTTTCCTGTAGTCTATTTATTTTTCTTTAAGTTTATATAGTTGGTGTACATCAATTCTTCAATTTTTTTTTTGGCTTCATAGAATTGTTGAGAAAAGAAGTGTGTAGCATAACTGGTGATTGTTGTCTCTATGGTCCAAATCAACCGGTAAGGAATGATTTGTGAGATTTTATCACTTTTACGTGAAATAGTAATGTCCAGGATGTCTCAATCAAATAAGAGAAAGTAAAATGTTATGCAGAAAACAACATATCATAGCATTAGAGACTCCCAATACTGAATCCATCATTCGCTAAGTATTGTTTCCATCTTTTGTGTACAATACGAATCACTGGAGTAATTATACATTATGTTATATATCAAGGTCAAACTTCAAAGAGCAAACAACGGTAAAAAAAAAAAAAAAAAAAAAAAAAAAAAAAAAAAAAAAAAAAAAAAAAAAAAAAAAAAGGGGTACTTAGAAAACATCTTTGTATTGGAATTCCTGGGTCTATGCCTTGGAATTCCTGTGTCCCAGGTTTGAGCACATCTTCATTTGCACCTTCCAATTTTTCTTAAGCTTTCCCTCTCTTTCTTAATTTGGAACCCTGACCCTTCAATTGACTATTTGGCTTTTGTGGTTGAGAGTAACCAACGAGGGCATTTGATAGATTAGCCTATATGGGTAGCCGTTGATTTGCTTTATAGATGTCCTATTCATTGTTGGAAACAATCAACCCAAAAAAGGGTACTTAGAAAACATCTTTGTATTGACAAAGCATCTCAGATTTAGGGAACAAGGAAGTTATTAAAATCTCTCCTTTTTCATTGGCCCTGTTTTGTGATTTTAATTTTTGAACTATTGTTCATTCGTGTTGCGCTTATCGGGCTTAACATTGACATCAGTCAAACCTTCAACTGTGCATTTTATCCATGCTTGTGTGTGGATTTGTGCTTTATGCGGCTATTGGATTGACACTTTTATTCGATATTTTTTTGTTAAATTAGTTTTTTTTTTTTTTTTTTTCCCGCTTGTTGGAAGCTTGAGATTTTTTTTCATTTGGAATTTTTTTCTTTTTAGGGGTTTAGAATTTGTGGGCAAGCAAATGCGGTTACTCATGTAATGGTGCAATTTTTTTTATATATACAACAACATAGCCTCGGTCCCGAATTAGCTCAGGGTCGGCTACATGGATCAAACTTTTTCATTGTGCTCGATTAAGTGCAATTGATGGTATGTTTGATCCATTTCATGAAAAGTGACAAAAATTTTATGCTAGTTGTCAACCTATCGCAACCCTCCTCCATTTTCAAGAATGGAAAATGAGCTTAGGGCTTTCCTCCTTCACTTTTCGGGTATCAAAAGTAAGTTTGGGACTTTCCTTATCCATTTTCGGTATAAAAAATAGGCGTCGAGTCATCTTCCTTTATTCGGACTTGAGGACTTGGCATATGTAGCGCATATAGTATACAACATAGGTGGAGTTAACTTTTTCATATATATACTAGCTAAATGTATGAAATCTCTTGATGAGGTAGATATGATTGTATTAAATGATCTCAACGTACGACCTTTTATTCAAAAAAAAAAAAAAAAAAAAAAAAAAAAAGAGATCTTAGGGTGGCTTGCAACATTGCATGTGATATTTTGCATTAGGGTTTATGGTGTTGAGGTGGGTTTTGAAAGACCATGTATGCTTGTTTGACGGGCTTCTGTGAGAAGTTTCTTGTTTCAAGGGGCTATTTTTTGCCAATTGATAGCTTGGGCTTCATTAAAAGTTGCATGATACTAGCTTTTCCGGTCAAAGTTTGGAGTCCAACTAGCAACACTTGGCAGCAGCATTCGATCCATGTAACTGACCAAGGTCTAGCATTTCCATTGGAACGGACAAGGTGAGTATGCCCGTGGAATGTAAAATAAATGTTTAGATCTTTAGTTAATATTTAATTTAAATTCATTATGGATTGATAGTTGGTAGGATAATTCAGGTTTGATGTGGATCTTGATAGTTATACACGGTTCCTAGGCTTTCTAAGGTTCTATAGGCTTGTTGTTGTGATCTATTTAAGTTATATGAGTCTATTATGATCTATTAGATTTACTCACTCAACGGTTTTTTTTTTTTTTTTTTTTTTTTTTTAGTGGGAGTCGAACGCACGATCTCTTTGAACCTTGTTTTATGTAAGTGATGTTGAAACAAACTTTTTCGGGCAGAGAATACAAAATGAGAATGGATGAACCAAACAAAAACTTGATGCGCGTAAGTGTTTTTTTTAGATAAGATTTCTCCCTACAGGTCGAAATCGCGTATATACAAAGGAATAAATCGAAACTTGCCTTCAAAATACAATCGAGTTTCTAATGGTTGTTAGATAATGTGTGTGTAACAACTACAACCAAAAACACTTTTGTAGGATACTTCGAGAGAATGATGCTATGAATAAGAAGACACTTTGATTCAAAAGCTTTTTGTGTTTCAATGTTTCTCAATGTGTTTAATACGTAGTAGATCTCTTCAATTTATAGAAAATCAAGAAATTTAGCGTCTATCCATAAAAAGTGAGTTTTGGTACGAATAGGTATCAAAAAATTAACCAAGTAACACCCAAAAATTGTAGTTATTCGGTTTGGGCGCTTCAACGCCAATAGACAGATGTTCGATATTGTAGTGTCGGGTTCAAAGCCCAACAACAAAACACTTTTTTTTTAAAAAAAAAAATCCTACAAGTGAGGTCTTGTCCTTCTCATCGAGAGACGCTATGACTTTCATTCAACGTTAGTTAGTTTGAAATTGCTCCTCACAAACTTATAATTAATGATACAAAATTACATCTTAAATAAGTGAGGTTTGCTCGTGAGCTACTATGATATTCCAAACAAAAAGGAAAAAGACAACTTCATCTCAGTTAATTACATCATTAGCTCCATTGCATTCCTATTTTAGGAAAGTGGCCAAAAAAAATCAAAGAAAGGACGAGATGGAAAAAAACAAGGGATGAATAAAGCTCATGGAAAGGGAAAGCAGACCAGCAAAATCTACCCATTGCGTTGTCCTTTCGGTGCACCAACAAATCAAGCTTCACTTTCCAATTTATTTAAAAAAAAAAAAAACATAAACAACAAACTTTCTTCCCCCCCAAAAAAAAAAGACAGAAACCTACACAAAACATTATTATTAATAGTCTCCATCTTTTGAATGATGAGAGTCATGAGACTATATATATATATTATAAAAACATTAATGAATCAAGATTCTAGTGATGATGTGAGCTTTTTTTTCAATTTTTGGATAAAGTGGCACGCGAGTGGTCCCATCACCCAAACTGCAAAGCAACACGTGTCCTCGTCCCATTAGCCCACCCCCAATTCCTCACGTGCTGTTCACCACCCCAATCACGTGGCCACCACGTACGGGTGTCGACCACGCTGTACATCCGGATGACAACACCTCTGTGTTGTAGGTGTCCCCACTTCACTTGTGCACATACATGTTGTGTTCACACTGTCACACTGTCCGTCACACATGTACGTTACGTGTTATAAATACCCATGTATTTGTGCTTCTCTCTCTCTCTCTATCACACACACTCACCACACGTGGTTAGGGTTTTGAGAAGTTAATGTTGCATATCTCTGCAATTGCACCTGCACTTGCAACTGCATGTATATGACTAGCTAGCTTCATAAGTACCTGTTTGGCATCATAACATGCAAACTCCAAAACCCAATTATTAGTTGATCACAAATTGAAGCTGAAGTAGTGTAGCTAGTACTACTAAGTGTAGGTGCAAGTGCAGGTGCTTGTGCAAAAGTATGCCTTGTTAGCTTAATTAATTATGAGTTATTTTAATCATATTAGATCCATATCTTTCTCTCTCTCTCTCTCTCTATATGTATATGTGTCGTTTGCGAAGGTGCTGATGATCAAAGATGGTTTTGACATGAAGATTCAACTTGTACTTCATCTCATGATCGATGATATCAAAGGTGATCAAAGATGCATGGTATCTTCTTTTTTTTTTTTTTTTTTTTTTTTTTTTTTTTTTTTTTTTTTTCCCTATCATTTTAATGGTTTTTGCTTAGTTTGTAGTTCTTTTGGGACTTCATTGTGCAGGTTTTTTTTTTTTTTTGTTCACATATATATTGTTACTGTTTAATTAAGAACATTTGTAGTTTATGTGTGACTGAAATTCTATGTATTAATTGTACGTTGGGTTCTTAATAGTAATATAATTTGATTGAATTAACTTAAGAATCAAAGCCTTTAAGAATGTAGGAGAGGAACATCGAAAAAAATTTAGGGATAATTACATGCAATTAACCATTTCAAAATGAACTATATTTAATACTTTTATATATTTAGTATAAATTAATTAGGTATCGTATAGCTCTATTGATGTTGTTTTGTTTGAGCTTGTGTTGTCCCCAATTCCCCATTCAAATAACTAGGGTTTTTTCCATTCTAATAACTAGAGCAACAACAACAACAACATAGCCTCAGTCCCAAATTAACTGGAGTCGGCTACATGGATCAAACTTTTTCATTGTGCTCGATTAAGTGATTCTAATAACTAGAGCAAGGATGATTAATGGGGTTCTTCAAGATGTGCAAGTTTTGTATTTATTAATTAATTGTCTTCAAAACTACTCAATTAGTTAGAAGCCTTTTTCGCTTATGTTGCAATTTTTTTGGCCATAATTTCAAATTTTAATATTTGAAAATCTTCTAGTAATTGTATGTATGTGTGTTCCTTGATGGGGAATATAATTAATATTTAGATATATAATCCTAATTGAATTAAGCCCTAATGAAGTTTTTGTTTTCAAATTATTTTTCCCTAGGGTAAAAACCACGCTTATAGCTTTCAATTCACCTCTAATCATCAAATGAAATATGATATAATTAACCTGTCCTCTTTATAAATAGTTAAGATTGACGAACTCATTTGTGCAAAGGCAGCGTTGATCATTAAGTCCTTACCTCTTGATCATCCTACATTCAATATATGAGAATTTGATGGTGAACCTATATAATTGATATCATGGCCGGGGATTTGATTATATCCATGTAAAATAAGGGGTAAATTCATGTAATTGAATTAAGAACTATCAAAGGATTCTCTTAAATTAATGCTTAATTTGTTTTTGCAACAATGTTCAGAACATTGATAAGGGTTGCTATTGTTGATCATTATTAAAGGGAAATGAAGTGAGAAATGAAATATTAATTAAACCTTCAAAATTTTATAAATGCCATTCACATATAACTAGCTTGGTTTTGCAAATTTCTCATTTGTATTAATTGTAAAGTATATATATATATATCATGCTTAATTAGTTATAATTCACGTTTAAATTTCTATATCTTTATATAAATTATTTTGACAGAGAATTTCATGTTGAATGGAAATGTTAAACTCATCAGGTAGTCAATTACCCGAGCTAGCTAATAATTATTTGAGACAAACCGAGGTGGAGAAATTAGCTAGCGTGAGATAATTGGAGAAGCCCAATTTTGCATGGCATTAATTAATTAGGTCACATAATGAATCGTGGAGAGATCAACCAATAAGTGGTAGCTCTATTGATTTAATTGGTATGTTCTCATCTTTAGTGTTAGACAATGTTGTACTTGTATTTAGGCAACTTATATTTATTAGGAAACTTATGTAATTACCTCGTTAGCTGTGAATTTCCTAATTTTGTATCTTCCTTTGAGTATAAATAGGGTTCTTGTATACACACTCTTTAATTTAATTTAACAATAAATCTACTTGGACTCATGAGTCCGGACTCATAGGGGTGTTTTTAAAATTTTCACAAATATTTAAGGGATATCAAAAGAATTTTACAAGTGATTGTGTTTGCTTCATTAATTACTTGATGATGACTTTGAAATTTAAAAAACTTTTGAGTCCGGACTCATGAGTCCAAAAATCACTATCCTTTATTTAATACAGTTGATCAATTGATCATAATATGGTATGATCAGAAATTAAGGTTTAATTACCCCTCTTTTAACTTAAACATTTAATTATAGTTAAACACTTGGCTTTCTTTCATTGGACGAAATAAGAAATTAAATGTGGGTGAGAATGTAATTTAAACTCACAATTAATGCTTTCTTAATATGTGTGTTTTGAGCAAAAAGTCTTATATTTTTTACTGGATGGAGTATTTTCCTTTTTGTCTCTTTTGGTCCCAGATCGAGTATGAAAACTTCGTAATTAAGTAAATAAATGATCTCTCCCCGATAGTACCAAAACTTTTAATTTTGAGTTAACACCTGACACCTATAAATTGAAGGTGGTTAAATTGTCTTTAGTATATACTCCCTCTTTCCATTTAAAGCGGCTTTGGTTTAATATACTGCTGGAGTATTTGTTTTCATGGATACTTATTGAATGAATGAAATTTACACAAACATAATCACCTTTGGTTTAATTATTTTTCTCAAATTGTTCTACATATATTCGATTCCCATGGATGGTGAGTACTGATGGACACTACAATTAATTGCGGACTTTTCACTCCTTTGGTTCTTGCATGTTGTTCTGGAACATCGTATTCCACATATCTGATCAATATTCTATCTATTAATTTAATTAAGTTGGGGAGTGCTAGCGGTACATCACAAACGCACATCGCATTCTAATGTGCATTTGTTGACGTGCATCAAGAATTTTCCAATTTTTGGATAATAGGAGGCGAGACTCCTTTTACTATATATATATATACAAAAATGGTAATTACAAAATAGATACAAAAGAATAGGGAACGCAAAAGAATTAGCCCCCATTTTCAAAACAGCAGGTTTTTGTAGAAGAAACAGGCTATCAAAACCGCAGGTTTTTCCAATTAAGTTTGCTTTTCCTCTTCTACTATATGTATAGATGATGTAGCCAGTGTACGTAGCACTGCACTCACAAACTTGAAGAACATAAATCAGCGATTAAGGCATGTTGTCTTCAACAAGTGTTTGTATTTTCAAGTAGCAAACCAATCTCTATAAAAATGTTTCGTATATAGAGGTCATGAATTCAAACTTTGGTGGAGCAAAAGTTATTTTTTTCCTATCAAAAAAAAAAAATATTTAGTATATAGAGAGCTCTTGTGCTTTGTATCTATAATTGCACGGAATAAGAGACCTCCATTAAGGTAATTCATTTCCCTTTTCTTTATCTTTTGGTTGCTTGTAATTACCAAGGATAGAAAGATTAATTATAAATTATAGCACATCGCCAGCATTAAATCAAGCATTGTGGAAAACTTTGATCCGAACTTGTCATGAGATGTGTAGATCAAAATACGATCCCTACATCGACTAATTAAGTGTGACTTTTAAAAGAAATACTTAAGTTGTGATTCCCTTCTCAAATAGTACCAAGGCCTTCTGAAATAAATTAAACCCCACACATGTGTGTTGAAGGCGGCTAAGGCGATGACAATATCGGCGCTACATAAAGGCGCGGGCGGGCTCAACAGTACGTACAGGTGATCCCAACTAATTTGAGATAGTGTTTCATAACACTTGCATGTTAAATTGATTCCTCTCATAATTTTCATGATTAATTTTTGGAATCTCAGGCACTTGGAGAATCCTTCACGTGTTCAGTGCGTGTACATGATTTTTTTTGGGCTCACTATGTTTATATATATATACCTTGTCTTCTTCGATCAGGTACGTCCTTATCAAAGAGTAGACTGTCTCCTGTATGTTAAACCAAAGCCTTGATGCCCATGCAGTGAGCTGTGGGGGACACTTTTTAGTTTCTATAACTCTAGTAGTAGTCTATTGCAATAGCTAGAAGCCGCGGCAACTTCCGGCAGTATATATATGCAAAAGAACAAACTTTGTCCATGTACACAAGAAATATCAACAAGAACATATTCTTTTCTAATCTACATATATATATATATATATATATATATATATATATATATATATTATATTGTACATAGATGCATGTACACATCACGATTTATGGTCCCTTCCTTTGATAGACACATGTATGTGAATCTATGGTTTGGGGATCCTTCATGTAATTGAAGCTGAACAATTTTGGTACCACGAGAGAGCTAGGTAGGCCTCTTGGAATGCTTAAAGGTTCGAAGTGAAGGACATTATTAAATTTCTAGTTGTTGGGGGTGACTTTCGGCCCTTCACGAACTTGTGCGCGAGGAAGCTGGTGGTATATGTTTTTTCGGGAAGTACTTATTCTAATGAAGTAAAATGATTCCTTGCGGTCTCCGCGGGAAATTAACATTATAGGGTCACCATTATTAAGTTGGTGGTAGTATAGTGTTGACCTAGCTGATTTGGCTTTTTGATGCAAAACATGATTAAAACTACTCATTTTCATTGATTATTTTTTATTTTTTATTTTCTTTTTCGTGAATGGATTTCTTATACTATGAATGTTTTGGCATTATGCGTATAATTAATACATTGATTTGTGTTGAATGATGAAAACTACTAAAACTATTCATTTTCATTGAATGTTTAAATATTTTTTGGAGTTCGATTAAATCAAACTCTATCTATGTTATAGTAACCCCTATTATAAGTTTACCCCACCTTTAAAAAAATTAAATTTGAGTTTTTTTTAAATTATTCATCTCTAACGTCTTCCTCACGCACGCCTTAAAGCTAATAAAGTAGGAAGATTGCATTACTTTTAAGGTAGAATATCAACTTAAAAAAAAAAAAAATAGGTGAGGCAAACTTTAAAAAAAAAAGGTGATGTGAACTTATATAAGTAGGAATTGTTACAATATAAATCGGGTTTGTTGTAACCAAACTCTATTTTTTAATCTATTGAATAAAATTGTCTCATTTTTCTATTTTCCATATAGACAATTAATAATGGGTTCCAACTACAACATTAAGGCAATGTTTAGCTTCTGTAGCGGCTCCCCAAATATATTGACCAGAAATATCTATTGATGGTAAAAAAAAAAAAAAAGCGTTGTTGAGTCTCCAAATTACACATGGATGGTACAAAACAGTGGTACTACATACCGCTGTTGCAGTCACCCCCACTTTCTGGTGTCTCATTCAACTAGATATTTTAGATTCTCTCTTGACGGACTACATGCTACGCAACATAACAAGTTGGGTGGCGATTTGACAACTGTATGACCGACAATATAAAATATAGTTTTGTTTGTATCTTGTGATCAAAATTGAACTTGTATATACTGTAAACAATTGGATGATTTTAAAAAAATTTGACACGCATATATAATTCGGTCTAACCATATCTCAATTGGTTGTGTCTAACTTTAATTCGAGACATCTAGTTAAACTACGTACAATGTTGACAAGAGCATTGCTCAAAGTGATAGGGTACCAATGTTGACAAGGAGCATTGCTCACAAACTTTTTATCAAGATAGGGAAATGCGTGGTTCCTATCACTAGGATGGCAAACTATACTACAATGGCATTAAACTTTTACAGGATACGTGTCGACTTAGTAACCGGTACATAGCTCAACTATATATTGTGCAACTACTAATTATTGTACGTTTAGTGATTTTTCTCGTGACATGCCATGTATATATACCGCTTAATTTGATTTTGTGTAGGCGTTTAAAAGTTTCAACCGTTCAACTATGCATGGCCTGATCGATAAGTAGCTTAATATGTTCAAAGTGGGAATATTGATTGGTGAGTGTGGTACCAAAGCGAGCTTTACAAAATCAAACATACATCCTTTTTAAAGAAGAGTGAGTGCTTATATAAAAAGAAAGAAAAAAAAAAAGAAAAAAAAATTAAAGGGGAGTGATTACATTTACCAAAAATAATAATAATAATAATGATATAACATTTGCTACATATGTAGAAATGACTACAACCAAGTTTGAAAACGCTAGGACATGGCACCAAAATGATTGAAAACACAAAATAGAAGGGAAGAACATTTAGGATGATTTAATGATGTCCTCGAAGGCGGGGGCGCGTTGGTTGGAAGAAAAGGGTATATATTTAGAAGAGATTTATGGGGAAATTTGGGTGCCTTCAAACAATTCATTTTGAATTTGTTGTACCTTCGAAATTGAGTGGATCGGTGCCATTATATTAGCGCAACTCTTAAAAAAATCATTACTGGTCGATTTGCTCATGAGGCCGAACTCAAAAATTAATTATTTTTTATTTAAAAGACATCATCAAGCAATTAATGAATCAAACACAATCATTTGTAAAACTCTTTTAATACATCTTAAATATTTATAAAATTTTTAAAAACCACTCTTTGAGTCCGGACTCATGAGTCATAATTAAAGGGTTTTAAAAATATTTACAAATATTTAAGGGGTGTCAAAATTTTTTTGCAGGTGATCGTGTTTCCTTTATTAATTGTTTAGAGATGACTTTCAAATAAAAAAATATTTTTGAGTCCGTACTGATGAATCCAAATAACGCTACTCATAAAAGCCAAATATCCTAAATTAAGTGATTGTGTTTACTTTGTTCATCGCTCGAAGATGGAAGATTGACTTTAAAATAAAAAAGATTTTTGAGTCCTAGGCTCCTAGCATACTCTTATCCTAATTGTTTATTGTTTAGTTAGTCCATGTTTAATTTATGAGTTTTTGTGTGGTTGCAGCTTTACTGGTGTAGATCTTTCCCAAGATAGTAATTAGGACATGATTAAGCTTTTAATTTGTACTGCACATCACAATCACAATCTAATCTGACGCGTAATAATTTTTTTTTTTTTTAAAGTCTTTAAAAAAAGGTGTCGACGTCGGGCGGTACTAGTTAACCTCATATACGGACCTGACCAGACCACCTATGCAATGGTGGCAGCACTTGTAGTACAAGTCACGCGGAGGGGATGCTCCCTTCAAGTGCCGTTCATCACGCTTAGTCTACGTGTCTCTCCTTCATTAGTCCAAGTGGCAATTCCCACGAGCTTAGGCGCTGACAATCACGTGGCCAAATCCAGCTCCTCACCCAATCAACTTTCTCCTTTTAAATGGAATTCTCGTCTCCAAATGCGGAAGCGATGAGCAGCAATGGCGATGCACGTGAAGATGCTGTGTTGTTGTTGTTGTAGCAGCTGAGATCGATGTGGCGTTTATCTGCATTTGCACCTGCACCTGCGCCGCGTCTCTCCATCTCTCTCTCTCACTCTCTTTTCGGTTTTATTGGAAACCCTAGCTAGCTAGTTTGTTGTTGATGTGGAAAGTGCAAGTGCAAGTGCATGTGCATGTGCAGACAAGCGCCATCTTGGTTTCCACAGATCCGTCGATTTCTCATTGTTATTATAGAGATCGGATCGCTTTGTTTCGATCTGCGTTCGCTGCTGAGGCTCAAGGTTTGAAGATGAATCTCTCTTATTAATTTCTCACACGTACTGATCTTTTGATATATCATGCACGCTCTTTGCATCGATCACTGTATTTTCTCAGATGCATGTGTCGATTGGATACAAGGCGACGGCCGATCTGCGGTTGTGGAATCCAACTTTTTCCGATCCAGATCGATGAATCGGTCGAGGTTTTTTCTTTTTAATTAAACTATGGAATCGTGGTTGTTTTGGGATGTGCGTGCATGTTGTTGTTGTTGTTGTTGATGATGATGATGATGTTGCTTGTTGATCTATCTATCTAGATAGCTTAATATGTTTTTTTTTTTTTTTTTTTAATTCTAGTTTTGGTGTTTTTGCTTGTCAACCTTGAAAACTCTTGATTTGGTTTGCTGAGTTCTTGATTTGTATATATTCTAAATATTATATATATATATATATATGGGAAATTATACAATAGAGCCCAAATATATATCCATGGTATGAGAACCTCTCAAAATGTATTATGCGTTAAATGTTTTGTGCATTTATGACTCATAAATTAATGTGATAGAATATTAGAATCCAATTATTGTAAATATGGTTACCATGACATGAGTATTTTTATGGAAAGCGATATATACATATACTCGTAGAACACCCGTGATCTTATTAGTCAAATATTCAACACTCTATTTGATGTTACAAATTGTCTTTTTATAGGTTTGAGGAAAAATTATTGAGCTTCCATCATTAATATTATATAATTTTCATCAAATTAGTCACGACAATAGAGCTGAAAAGACTTAAAAGTTCATCAGTTGCGTATTTTATTTATATTTTTCCATAAATTAATAAAATATTATGAGACCCACTATGCTCTTACAGTCTTACATGTTGGACATTGACTTTTAACCAATAAGTTGACCAGGTCATGAAGAGCAACATTTATGCGACTTGACCGCCTATTTCATGTGAACTTGCATAATTTTCCTAAATGTTTTGCCTGTATTTCCTTCGTTTTTTGTGTGTGGAGGGGTCGTAAGTACGAATGATATTTATATGCAAATCAATGTCTTGGAGATTAACTTTACATGTATACTTGGTCGATTAATTCTATTGGAAAATGCATGTAAGACCTAAAAGTAAAAGCTTTTATTGAAAAAGATGATAATAAATAGCATAAAAGTAAAAGTTCAATGCAATTATAGTCTGAAGTAAAATCCCGATTGGTCAAAATTTCTTTTTATGTTTGTATATAGTTGTTTGTACTTTTGTTTGAGTGAGGATATTTTGGTACAAATGATACATGTAGAATAAGAAATACAAAAGTTTAATGAAGTAGGAGTACCTGACTTGGTGTGCATTGATCTTGATTAAGAAAGATTTAAATGATTTATGAAGCACACCATTAATTATATTAAATTGAGTACAATGAAAGAGTTTAATCCATGCAAATTTAACTCAGACTCAATATGGAGATCGAGGCTATTTTTGTTTTAATAAGAAAGAAACAATTACCCCACCAAATTAAGTTTGGACGCATGACCTTTTACTCTCAAATGTCGTACTAAACTATTGGACCAATTAGTTGGTGAGGTTATCTTGTTGTTATGTATCTTTGTTTGTGAGTATTCTTTAGGGGCAATGAGATCCCTTTCATTCGTCGCCGCAAATGTCACCTCACATTTGCAGATTCAAAAGCAAGTTGGATCTTAAGATTTCTTGTACTAGTTGTTTTGTGACTGTGAAGGCCAATTAAACGAAAAAATTACACAATTACAGCATAAATTAGTTTAAATGAGCAAAACAAGTGTGCTTTTTTTTATTATTGATATAAGCTATTCGTGTTATTTGGATATATCAATCCACGTGGATGTCCACGTGGATTGGTTTGACAAATTACACGAATAGCGCATTCTCCGAATGCGCTATTCGTGTAAATAGTATTGGGTGTCGACGTGGGATGTCCACGTGGAAAGACAAACAAGAATACGCCTTTTCAAAAGACGCTATTCTTGTTTCCGGTACACGTGGACATACACGTGGGATGTCCACGTGGGAAAGATAAAAGTTTAAAGGATGAGTTGCATGGTTACTATGGGTTGCACGGGTTGTCCGCCTCGCGATACGTGCGTGACGTTTGCATGGGGGTGCATGGTCTCGTAGTGAATATGCATGGGTTGTCCCTCGATATACGTGCATGACGTTTGCATGGATTGTCCACCTCGAGATACGTGTTTATCGTTTGCATTAGTTATCCACCTCGAGTTACGTGCATGACGTTTGGATGGTTTGCATGGACTACCATGAGTTGTCTACCTCGAAATATGTGCTTCACATTCGCATGGTTTGCATGGATTGCACGAGGTTGCATGAGTTGTCCACACCTCGAGATATGTGTGTGACGTTTGAATGGTTTGCACGAAGATGCATGACTCGCCCACCTCGACATACGTGCGTGACATTTCCATGTGTTGTCAACCACGAGATACGTGTGTGACGTTTGCATTGGCTTTACCACCTCGAAACACGTGCGAGTCGTTTGAATGATTTACTTGGATTTTACTAGTTTACTTGGGGTGTCCACCTCGAAATACGTGCGTAGCTTTGCATGGTTTACATGGATTAGGCGAGGTTGTATGAGTTGTCTACCTCGAGATACGTGTGTGAGGCTTGCATGGATTGCAACAAGTTGCATGAGTTGCACGAGGTTGCATGGGTCGCCCACCTCGACGACGTGCTCGACATTTGCATGAATTCTCCACCTCAACATACATGCGTGAGGTTTGCATGGGTGTCCACGTCGATATGCGCGAGTGTCGTATACATGAGTTGTCTACCTCGAGATACGCGAGCGATGCGGTTGTCCATCTCGATACGCACGTGTCGTTTGCATGAGTTCTCCACCTCGATGTGCGATATTTGAGTTGAACAAATAGCTCATTTTCAAAATGAGTCATTCATAGAGTTTAGTATTTTGTATAGATAGCTCATTTTCAAAACGAGCTATTCATACAAGTGTCTTCCACCTCACCAACGATGCATGTCACCTCATCGTTAATAGCTCCTTTTGAGAATGAGTTATACATATTAGTTTTGAAATTTTAAAGTACAATAAATCTACTTGGACTCATGAGTACGGACTCATAGAGAGATTTTTAAAATTTTTGTAAATATTTAAGGGGTATCAAAGGAATTTTACGAGTGATTATGGTTGCTTCATTAATTGCTCGATGATATATTTGAAATAAAAAAAAAAATTTGAGTCGGATTTCACGAAGTCCAAATAACACTACCCACACTACCCTTTAAAGGAAGTCCCAAAAAGGAAAGTCACCTTATTTTTTGAAAAACACCCAATTAAACTGTAAAACATTGGTCCCAGCGTCAGACAGATACAATGTTATCGAACTATTGGGAAGAAGTACTCTAAACAATTGCAGGTGTATACTATAGTACATTAATTATATGTCCCTTCCAATCATTCGTGAACGTTCCTTTGTAGTCAAATCGAATTGGGCAGATGCAATGCCAATGCAATTCGGCCATGGTGTCCCACTAGTATCGTCTGGTTCAAATCACTCCCATTTCCCAACGTCTTCACTTTTCTCACTCCATGTCGTGGCTGTTTCTAGATCGCTAAACCGATTTCACAAGCCTTGAATTTGACGTCTTAAATTAGTTATATACGTGTCATCCATGAAAGTGTAATGTCTGTCTACACATCATGTTTTTGTGGGCACCAGACTCTGTATATATGAGTGCTACGAGCACAAATACGAGGTCTTGCACAAATGTAAGTGTCCAGCAGCTTTTACCGTGGCCACAGTACGGTAGCCTATATATATATATATATATATATATATATATATATATATATATTTGTATTGTGGGTACGGATTGACTGTCTTGGCGTAAAGTAAACAACAAGGAAAGTAAATTGCATAAAATAAATAACACGCACAAATTGTTCACGCAGTTTGGATCTCCCGTCCTATGTCCGGGGCCACGCCCAGTGTAAGATTCACTATGAAATTAATAAAGAGTAATTACAACTTATACGACATGACTCCTTACTTGTTTTCTCTCAAGTTTTGGCGATCCCTCACCAAGTCCTACTTGTACTAATCACTCCCCCTATCTCTAGGCTTTTACACAAGCATCTCCAAGATCCCCTTGGAGTTCGAGATAGTCCGAGATCCCCTCGGAGTGTGTGCTAAGTCCCCTTAGCGGTGTGTATGTGAACACAACTCGTGAGATGGTACTCTTGTGATCACTTCGATCTTACAAAACAATTGAATTAATCGAATGCAAAAACCGATGCTAAGACCGGTGAGCATCGAACTATATATAACGAAGGCTTGCGGTGTCTTTGACTTCACGTTCCTTCTCATTAATTGAATCAACACCATTGTGTTTTAGGAAACATATTTGATTGACATCTTTGATTGAGATCTTTAGTTTCCTTATCTTCTAGATTTGATTGCAATGTAATGGTAGCACGATTTGTCCTTCCTTGTTTGTAGATTCTTGCTTCCCATGAAGATTCTAACGATCTTGCATGTATACTTTTGGATGCTTATGTGGCGGCTTACATGGCGAGCTACACAAGGAATGTCTCAATTGATTTGTTAGTAGCATAATGTCAATCAATAGCCCATGACACTTAAGGAGTGACACACAATAAAATTATTTACATTTTAACAATCTAGATGAGTCGTATGCATGGCCTATTTTCATTCTTCTTAGTTATATTTAGTTGCCCATTTAGTATTGTATACACGACCTTGGTCTCGACTCCTCATACTCACAAGTATGTCTTTTGTATCTGGAATTTGTACATGTCCAAAATCGCATGTCTTTTCATTTTTTTTTTTTTTTTTTTTTTTTAAAGCAGGGTTGAATTAATAACTCACGATCTCTTTAAACCTTGCATTTATTAATTAATGTCTCATTCATCTCACCAGATACAAATGTCATTTCTCATGGTAAGCATTAGAGGATTTTTGGTTGCGTTGTTACTGTGTGATATATTTTTGCACTTGATTGATTAGATTATTTTTTACCACCTATGTTTGTGTTAAATTTATTTTGATTTACTTTTACAGATTGGTGCTGCAATTTTTTGTAATCCATGGGTGGAAGTCTGGAGCTTATATTTCAGCTTGCAAGAGTAAGTTTTACTTGTTTTTTGGATTTATTAAAAATTCACACGCTTTACATGTGAGAGATTGATCATCTAGTATTGCTATATTGATGAACTTCACTAATTCAAAAATCTATTTGAATTTTTCAATGAGTTTGTATCACAGTCATTATTGAACATATCAATTTGTAAGTGGCTCTGTATCACATTAGTTGCTTTTGCTTGCATTTGACTGTGCCATGTTGTTGGTCATTGTTACTATGGCCCGTCCATTTTCTTTCTCTTATTAGGAGGAAATTTTAATTATGACCCACTACATGTTATGTAACTTATGTAGTTATAGTAATTATGAATAGTTATGGTAATAGATGAACAAACTAGGCATTAAAGATCCGTCTTTAAGGCTTTCTTTTCTTCAGTTATCGATAAATAATTAGGCATAATCAAGAGGATATATCATGATGCATGATTTTTACTGACAATATTGTTTTAGTAGACGAAACTAACGAGTGAGTGAACAAGAAATTAAAACTTTGGAGGGATATGCTAATTAAACTCTAAAAGTTTTAGTTTGAGCATGATTAAGATTGAATACATGCATTGTTAGTGCATAAAACAAAAGAGATCAAGATAATGGAATAGTAGTAAAACTTTGGGAGGTAGAGGTAGTCTTAAGGGAAATTATTGTAGATATTTTGGATTTTGATACACAAAATTTGAGCTGAATAAAAGAAATGAAGGAGAGCAATGGGCATGATACGCAATTGAGATATCGGCTAAGCTCTTCGTAAAATTATATTACATCACAACTTTTTGAGAAGAAATGGAAGTGATCGTTGGACAAGTAAATAGACTAGACATAAATAAAAGACATGGAAGGCAATAGGCTAAGCACCTGTACACAACATTGGTAAATATTACTTGCACAAGATGAAAAGAATAGTTTAGAAAGAATAAAAGAGATTAAAATGCTCTTTCAAACCGTGGGATGTAAAAAATCAATAAACAATTAGAGTTTACAGAAAACTATGAAACGGAAGCGCACATAGATATGATGTAAATGCAAATTCAATTTTACCAAAATAAGAAATGCAAATTCAATGTGGTTAAAAATGATTAATTGCATAAAGAGAGTGGGGTTGGGCTCTTAATGTATACTTAATGAAATGGTGGTAAAGTGAAGATGTTAAAAGGCAGTTAAGGCTAAACAAGAGATGTAGAAAAATACATAACGTGATGATGGAGATGCGTAATATGGATATAGAGAAGCAGAGAAGTCAACAAAAAAGATGTTAGAGAAGCTAAAACAAACTAGTGGTAGATTTATATGCAAAGTTAATTAAGTAATTAATTGAGATACAAAAACTATATTAATTGGCTAGCAAGAAGGCTGGATCTAAGTCACATGAGATGCATTGAGGACAAGGATGAACAAATCTCTTGACTCTATGTGAGAAGATGATATTAAAAAAGCGAAAGAAGGTACTTTTATCAGTTTTTTAACGACAATGACAAGTAAATATCATCAATGGATGAAGCCACAAATTACACACGCAAAATTAGGATTCTCATAGGTAAAGAGGCATTGAAACCTTGACAAAGAAAAAGAAAATGGAAAAAGGAGCCATTAAAAGATAAAAATGAGAAAAGCATGCATGTAGACCAAACAAGCTTAATTAACTTGAAGATATTTAGAAGAAACTGGACTGACATAGTTGAAAATGCTATTGAACAAAATATTACAACAAACAACAACGACAAACAACAACAACAACAACAACAACAACAATCCCAAATTAGTTGGATTGAGCTAAACGGATCAAACTCTTTCATTGCACTTGATTTAGTGCAACTGATGGTGTGCTTTACTCTTTCATTACACTTGATTTAGTGCAACTGATGGTGTGCTTTTCAAATTATTTAAATCCTTTCTAATAAATGCGTCCCAAAATTAACTTCTGTCTATCCTACCCTGTTGAATTTTTTCAATTTCTATTGAGTCTAGGTTTCTCGTGGGAGTTTTTGTAGGCCGTCTTTGAACAAAATACTAAATAAAGAAAAATATGGCAATTGATTGAAGATGTGGTACTTTTATATTAACTTTCAAGAAGCAATAAGGCATTAAACTTGCTCAGACTGTAGAAGGATTAATCTTATGAGTCACAATATGAAACTTTAAAATAGAATATGGGAATAGCTTGAGAGGAGGGAACTATTATATCTAAATATTAGTTTTCTTTCATGCATTGAATTCCTATTAAAGAAATAGGAATAAGGAGTATAATTACAAGCACAATTGGAATCACAAAAGAATTTCTACTATCACATGAATGCATCGGATTTGCTTTTTTGTAATAGAGCAAGACTAAGCGCAGTTGTGGGACTAAGAGTCTTGTCAAAAAAGGACATTCTCTATCACTGTTGTTGTAATCAAAGGACAAGGTAATTGATTTGGGATGGTGTTTGTCCATGTTTTCCCACAGACTGGAATTTGAACTTAAAAAACAATAGGCCAGACTTTGGTGTCCACTTTTTTTTTTGGAATTCCATGCATGACGCTGATTTAATTCAAAGAAGACCTCTTGATGTAGAAGAGGGTCGTAAATTCTCAATAATTACCAATTGATCATTATGAAACGTTTTTGGCCTAGAGAATTGCCATGGATGATGCCCTCGTTAATTATTAGTTTGGCCTAGAGACTACTACCTAGATTTTTCTTTCAGCTCACATAGACCTCTTTTTTGGAATAACTATAATGGACTTACTATCAAGAAAACTGTCTCCTTTAAATTTAGAGTAATCAAACACCCAACTTAAACTGAAATATATATCTCAAACTTGTTTTCAAACAATTCTTTAGCAAATGCATCAGCAAGGCAATAATCAGTTTTGATGTAGTTCAACTCAACTTCCCCTTTGGCAACTAGCTCCCAGATTAAGTGGAACTTATAAACTTTCAATATTCGCTTTGATTTCCTTGCTGAACACAGGATTTTTGAACATCAAAACTGTTGAAAAATCAACAAAAAATAATCGATGCGGAGGATTTGAATAGGATTTTTCTTTTAAATTCCTGATGCCATGAACTGAAGTGTCTTCAACCTATTGTAACACCCTCTTTGCCGTTCCTAGTGATATTTGCTGGTATGTGTATAAATCTGGAAATGAGGCTAGCAGCAAAAGCAGTTTCTGGTCTTGTGTGCGAGATACATCAGTCCCCCAACAATGCATGCTTCTTAACTGATTTTTGTCTACTTTTTCAGCTTCATTTTATCAACTTTTTGTTTCCACTCATGTTATGCAGCATACTTTGAGAAATTAAATGCATCAACCTCATGTCAGACACTTGAGAGATTGTGTCATTTATTTTTTTAAATGCCTGCAATTTATATTTGAGCTGAATTTTCAGTATAAGTTATGCCATCAATAAGCGCGTTTCTGACCAAAAAAAGTACCATCGTTGCTTGACATTGCACTTCTCTGAAAATGTTGTTAAGCAAAATAAGAATCAACGAATAATTTTCCACTCATTCAACAAAAGACTTACTAAAAAAAATTCTCTGTTGTTGTTGATCATTTGCCATTCAATGCAGATTTTGCAATCCGAATTTGGAGGGAATCATCTCATGAAATTCTACCTTTTCTAGAACGGGTTTGAGTAATTTTAAATAATAGGTGACTTGGCAGCTCTCTGATGTTTTGAAATATAAGGATAGGCACCTTGTAGATATGGAGATTTGTACGATTGTGCTATTGCTAGAATGTTGTTGAAGGCTGACAGAGGTCTTGTTTTTCTTGGGGTGGTGGTTTGGGCGTATTTTCAATGTTGATGATGTTTTAGGGAGAGGTGCTACATTTCATGTTTAGCTATGATGTTGTTGTTGTTGGCTGCTCCATCTAGATATATCATATATCTTTAACTATTCTAGGTTGATGAAGATATTTTCAATGTTGATGGGGGGAAGGTGTCTTAGCATAGATATATTATCCTATCTTACTTTGAGGAGGGAACTATTTTCCTTTTTTTTTTTTTTTTTGGAGGTACCTAATTAAAGAGGGAGAAATCTTGAAAAAGACAAGTCAGTGCTTCATATCTTACCGACTTTCTTGCTTGTACTTCCCTCGTTCTAGGCTACTGATGAATTGATGAAGTCTTTTTTTGTTCTATCTTTACCTTACCCATGTTTTTTTTTTTCTTTGAAAGTTGGTGCATGCCAAGCTGAAGGTTTAGATTGATCTCTTTTTGCTGGAGTATTTTCTTTCCAAGTATCTTATAATTTATAAATGAGGGTTCTCTCTTTCTCTGCCTCACACTTCACATGAATATTGCTCATGGATTTTTTTTTTCTGCTGAGATTTTGGCTATTTTTGAATGCCTTTTTTTTTTCTTCCTGCATTAAGCAAAGTTGGTATGAACTGATATTATTCAGGTGAATATTAGACTTGATTCAAGTTTTGTAAGAGATCCATGCTCCTATTAATTTCTGCATGGATTGCAATTCAAACCTGCATTTTGCTTCAGAATGTTGTTGATTTTCCTAAACTTTCATAATCTCTTGGTGTTTGCCTTGTGTTTCAAGAACATCTCTAGTTCTCTACTTTATGTTGTCCTTAAATTTCCTTCATGAGGTATGGAGTTGGATATTCATATTGGTTTTTGCTTGTCGATCTTTTTGCTACTTCATCTATTGCGGGGTTAGCCTAGGCGGCCCTAGCCAAGTTGGCGGGTTGAGGTGCCGCCAATGCTTGGTTTAGCCTTACTGCATGATTCGGTGCAGTTCATTTTCAGTCGGGATGATCTCTTCGTCTCGAACAAGTAATTTCCTTGAGTTTGTATTCCTGTTAGTTTGAATATGATAGTTCCATTTCCTATCAGAAAGAAAATCTATTGAAGTATTGGGGGCTTCTCACTTGTTTGTTCCATCTTTGAATGAAAACTGGGTGCAGTCTTTTTCCTATGGAATTGTATAATTCTTGATGAGAAAATACTGAACACAAATGGAGATATTTTTGGATGTCATCAGCAATGGGAGCTAGGCCCTGCAAAACTGGTAGATTTACTTGGAATTCTGCTATATATATTTAGCTTGAAAACATGCTTGTCGAATGCATGCAGCTTTACCAAAGGCATTTTAAGAGCCATGTTGTAGGACTAGTGATCATCAACAATTGAGACTCCATATTCTCCCATAGCGATATTAATCATTCTACCAAAATATTCAAGATAGCGTGGAATGCATCAATTTTAGCAGTGGTGTGGTATATATGAATTGAAAGGAATAGACGGGTCTCTGAGGAGAATAGCGTTAGGAATAGACGGGTCTTTGTGGAGTTCCTTTTCCTTGTGCTCAATTGCACTTTGACGTTTGCTCTTTGTATATGCAGCAGTGTGAAGCAGTTGAGATGCACAGAAGGACTCAACAAAATATCATGTTGGCAGTAGAATTGAAGATAATTAATGAGCCAATCTGATCACCAGTACATGTTCTGCTGATTGATAGGTAACAGTTTCAAATCTCAGTGGAGACGTATATACCTACCGTTAACTTCTATCGGCTCAAACCAGCCTCCGGAGAGGGGTGCATAACCATGCATGCATGAGTTGTCATCGCCTTCTCGGAGTTTTATCGATGGAAGGGATACTTCGGGTTGCTGCCCGAATTCCATGTACGTGGAGGGCTGTTTGAGAAGGATGCACAGAGTATGCATCTGCTATTATGAAGCACAGTGAGCTTCAGCATTAATTCGTAGTTGGTTGGGTAGGAGGGAATGGATCTCAAGATAATTGCAACATTCAGTTGCCTGAAGAACACCTTTTTGGTTACGGCTAGCCATAATTAAACATTTTCAAGACAGTATAGTCAAACAGCAATATACATCTCGAATCCCTTTGCCGTGCAGTTTTTCGAGTGTCGAATATAGACTTTAAGAGGATCCCACAATTTCAAAAAAGCTAAGATGGTTAGCGGCCCAACTGCAGGATCAAAGCTAGACCATAGAAAAATAAATCAAGCCTAAGCAAATGTAACAAAAAAAAATAAAAAAAATAAACCAATATTATAAATAATAAATCCTACAAAAACCAAAAAGCCTTAGAAAACACTCGTAACTTACATGGTGTCTCAACTATTATAAGCAAGCCAGCTGCAGCGATTCAAGGACTCCGTTCACCTAAAACACAGTTTTGCTCCCTTCAGTAACAAACATCAACCTCATTCGATCATCACAACCAAAAGAAGAAAATGTGACATTTCAATGAGCTTACGAACACAACATGTAACATAGAAAACAAAATTGAAGGTTAGAAAGAACTCCTATGGAAATCATGAAGAAAAATAATATTTCCTATTTGATACATCAATAAATATTCTTTAAGAACGAAATTTGCCTGATTCCGTTCATGTCGGTATGCTAATAGCATCAACCAACAATTTTGAGCTACCTCTTCCACATGAAAGTTACTCGTAAGAAATTTCTTCCATACAATACTTAAGGGATTGGCTTTAAATTATTCTTATATGTTCCTCCAAAAAAAAAATTGTTCTTATATGTTCTTCAATCTGATGCCTCTTTAGGTTTCACCGACATTAAAACAACTGGTTTAGTTCAACTCTAATTGAAATGCTTTTACCAATGGTGATTATGACAACATAGATTCTAACAAGTATAAAAAACAGACCTTATTCACTTTCATCAGTATCATAGTTTTGCATTAGAGACTGGAGACCTGCACTTGAACTAGAAGCATTAAGTTCTCCATCTTGTTTCTTCTGTTCTCCTGCTTTGCTGATTTCGCCAGATTTAACTTCTCTCTTGACAACTGAGACTTTAATTGCCGGGGATTGGAAAACAACTTTGTGGTTCTTGGTCGTATCAGTAACATCTCAACCTGCTTTCAGACCAAAACAACACACCACAATTTAGTACAATCGTCAAGCTTGTCCCGCATTTCCACTGAATAATTTTATTAATTTCAAGCCTGTATGAGTTTTTATGATAGGAAGCTCGAGTATAGAACAAAAGTGCAGTCATGCATAACAAATTATACGGAACAATAGACAATAGAAAAAGATAAGATACTTTTCTATTCCACATATTCAGAAATTATAATTATTTAGATATAGAAGCCACCTTTATTTTTTATGTCAAGATAACTGTTCTTTGTCAGGAAATCCGTTGCACTACTAGGCTGCTCCCCCAACTTTTATCCTCTGCAACAACCACAAAAAC
This sequence comes from Stephania cephalantha, assembly GCA_039657325.1. Classification (NCBI taxonomy): domain Eukaryota; kingdom Viridiplantae; phylum Streptophyta; class Magnoliopsida; order Ranunculales; family Menispermaceae; genus Stephania; species Stephania cephalantha. The sequence goes on from CM077572.1 coordinate 53,755,464, forward strand.
TCATGAGTAACGCTGCTAATATAGATTCAATAGCCAAGAAATTTACTGTAAAATATAAGTAAATAAATTTTAATACCACAAAGTTGATGGTAGCTAGACCATCTTTTGCCATTTTGTCATTGTAGGCGGATATCATTCTTCAATTAGGAGGTAGATGGTTTGGGAAGAGCGGTGGCAAACAAGATAAAAAGAAAGGCATCCTACTTAATTAGGGCTTAAAGAGAGATCTTTAGTCGTTGATGTCATGAGGTCAACTAAACCATAGAAACTAATTTTCACCAGTATGAATATAAACATAGAAAGAACATATAGTACTTTTAAAAAATCCAAATTTGATCCCAAATTTAAATATAAATGGATAGTTTTTTAGGTAAAATATAAATGGACAATTTAACGACATCATGTGCATAACAATTGTAAAAAACATCAGTCAAGCAAAGGAAAATTTCTAAGAAGACAAGGAAAACAATTGAAATTAGAGTACAATTACAACAACAAAAACACACAGTGAAATAGAGCACGAAAGTGAGCACGAAAGTGTAAAAGCCAGCTGAAGGTGTTCTTGAGTAAAACACCAGTTTACTTAAAAAAAAATGAGAGACTTAGAAATGTGAGTTCCCCAGGTTAATCAAACTATTGCAAGTTGGATTTGCACATAGATCTAGGCCTAGCAGATCTGGACCCATAACCACTTTTTCTTTTGAAGTATGGACACATAACCACCTGACTGACCATTTCAAGTTGGATAACTTGGATTCACACATACATTTAGGCCTAGCAGATCGGAACCCATATCGACATGACTGAATGTTGGTAGGATCGAGATGACAAAATACAGAAAAGAGATAACAAGAAGCGCCAAACAAAGAAAAATAAAAGCAAAATATAAGAAAGAAATTGAAAAAAGTCGATGAAACAAATTCAAAAAAGAAGAGAAATAGTAGGAAAATTTTCATTGCTCAATCTATCCTGATCAATATTAGACCTACTGATATTGTCCAATGTTTTATGTTTTAGTGTGAGGGTAACAGATTTAAGATCCTACGATCAAGATCCAACTATGGATCCAAAAAAAAAAAATGAAGGGTTCTATTGTAGAGTTTTACGATCTAGATCATTATCCTGACTACAATAGTGAGCGTAAGAGTATGAGGTATTCTAAAGAAAATGGTAGCAAGAAAGTTGAGGTTATATCAAACATCCATAAGCAAATGACAGTCCTTTCTTGTCAAATTGTCAAGTGCAAAATTCAAGCAATTGAGGCGAGGCAAGTGAAGCTATATTAGTATTCCACGTTTGAGTAAAGATCTACAAAACCATAAGTCCGCCATCTAGGATACATCAAATCAAGATACCATAGCAAGGGCAACCGACTCTCTTTTACTAATACATGATAATGAGAATATTTTTTTTTTTAAAAAAAAAACAACAATTTTTTATAGAATTTTATTGAAATATTTCAATTTTTTGAAAATTTGTTTAATTGTCAAACTATTTCAAATCTTTCCATGCAATGCTTTGTAATAAAACTGAAAAAAAAAAAAAAAAAAAAAAAAAAAAACAACAACAACATAGCCTCGGTCCCAAATTAATTGGGTCGGCTACATGGATCAAAATTTTCCATTGTGAAAAAAGATCATAACTGTTAAGTACAACAACAACAACAACATAGCCTCGATCCCAAATTAATCGGGGTCGACTACATGGATCAAACTTTTCCATTGTGCTCATAACTCGTTAAGTAGAATAAGAAAAAATCTTTTTATGAAAAAAAAAAAACCATTAACATGTCGTTGGTTTGCTTGCTTCTATGGGTATTATGCGCATAAATCTAATATTGTTATATCCTAGGAATATTATTATTACAACAAATTATGACTATTATAAGCTTTGAAAGTTTTAGAATATATTACAATAGATTATATACATATGCTATGTATTTCAACTGGATATCAATGTTAAATCTCAAGAAATTTTAAAATACATTTAAATCCCTCGACATTTAAGTTAAAAATTCCCTAAAGTCTCTAGGTTGGCACAAATTTGGACAAGAATTCTCCACTTCAAATTCACTTCTCCAAAATAATTTCAAATTTTCAATAAAGGTGAAGTCGAATTTTCAATCCTTTGCGATAAAATAGATGGCAGATAACATCTAACTAGACTAGGAGGCTAGAGGCCTACCTAGATTCTTAAGATAAAATGCCTAACCTTTTTTTTTATACGATAAAATGGCCTAACCTTTAGCTATAACTTTTCTTATCTTTTTTTTTTCTTTCTTGGTTGTAACTATCTCACTCATGACTTTTTCATATAGAATTTTAAACTACTTTACGATCAAGGTTCTTCGTTTCACCCTAAACCCGAAACCCTTGTAAAAAAAGGTTCTTGGTTGGCTTATGTCACTTTAAAAAATGAATGTTTTTTGTTGCTCAACATAGCATGCCCCGATTCAATGAAGGAAAACCAATAATATCTATCTAGAATTGTTTGGTCGCACAATTGGAGCATCTCCTCGGTCTTCACTCCTGAAAATCACAACTCCAAGGTGTACTAAATAACATTGATGCAATTATACTTACAGCTCCAAGAATATCATCTTTTTTTTATAATCCCAAGAATATCATCTTTACCGCTTGAGATTCCATCACAAAGACCTCTTCTATCAATGTTCTGATACAAGATGTGAAGGCCTTACCATATTACATAACGATTATGAATGCGAATACATCACGCACAAAGATCTTAACAAATATAAATCTAGAAGAAACTCGAGTCCTCCAAAACCTACATAAAATTCAGAATCACTCAAAAACAGCTTTTTTCCTCTCTATATCCTAAATGATACAAACACCCAAAACTGAAGATAATGTATCCATCACATATATGCATGTTTTCAAATGCTAGATACATCATATCCCATTTGAAGTTCATCTCAGTACTAGATCACATAATGGTGGGTAACCCTACTTGGCATAAACAATAAACTACTCTACACGTACCTGCCATATAACTATGATGTCTTAGAATTCAAGAAAAAATTGAAACTACAAGGAAAGATGAGAAATTTTTTCACAATGTTGAAGTTATTTGCACTGCTGATATGAATTATATATATAGGGAAATTCTACAATGGAACCCAAATATATACCCAAGCCATGGGAACCCCTCAAAATGTGTTGTGCATTTATGACTCATATATTTATATATATAATATAAAAGATTCATAAGCTGGGGTTCAACATCAATCTCACATTCTTTTTATCTAAGTATATGTCCTTACCCTTTTTGAAGATTATTTGTATCTCGAATCCCCATCTTCGTCGTCATCCTCATCATGTATCCTTTTGATGACACATCTAGCACCCTATGTCAATAAACACTAGTTCAGCATGACTTAATAAATGAAAACCTTAATAAAGAAAAAGATGGGGAAAATATTTTAGACAATAAGATGATGAAATAATAAGAGTTCATGGATGCTCAAATTTACTAACAAGAAAATGTAATTTTATAAGTGCTTCGTCCTCCTCTTCCAACTTTTTCTCCTGTCAAGCAAAGAGATTTAGCATTACCAGTATTTTCAAGCAAATAACTCATGAATGTGTAAAGCAAATATAGTTCCTGCTTAGTAGACCTTTTCAGTTATTGTGTGTTAATCAAGTGCAAAACTATGTTTTTATCTGATCATGTATTCTTAGCTTGCTTGGACCAAAACCGAAAATTCAAACAGATAAAATGAAAAGACATTGGTCCATTAATATGCGTTTTCGAGGTTTTAAAATAGTCCTCTTCTTGATGACAATCAAAGTTTTGGATGTTTGTAAGATGTTACGAGGCAGCATTAGGTAATTGTTAATTTTATGTACCTACAATGGCAACATCAAATCCCTTTCGTTTCAACAAATGAATTACATCACTTTTGCAGAAAAAAAAGACTATTCAAACTGTTTATTAAATCATTTTAAGGTATTATTAGGCCTCACCAACTGTTGGGCCTCTAGGATAAAGTGTTCCCAATAATTTTAGTAAATTGAACTGCATATGTAATTCTCTTGCACACTAAAAAAGGTTGTTTTTAATAAATTGAATAAAGCAAACTTACCTTTTCCTCAGCTGTTCGTTGCAAGACCTCGAGCATTGCATCAACACTCACAGTCGCATGTCTTGACTGCAAAAAAATAAGGAAGATAAATTACTGAAAATGTACTTAGAGCAGATAAACATAGATGTTTGACATATACTAGAACGAAAAAAAAATGATATATAACTTTGGACTATGAGTAAACAATAACAAAAATACAACATAAACTACCGAATAGTTGTATTGGTTGAAGTTCATGCATAAAAGTTAAGTCGCATAGAAGGAGGGTCAACTACTTACCTTCATAGATTTCATTTCATCTAGAGCCGCAAGAACATCCATCTCTCGCTTAGAGTCCGAAGTTCTGTTCTCCAGAGATATCATTGCATCTCCCATCTCTTCATCCTCCCTTTTTCTCTTCTCTTTGTCTAATTCCTAAAGGAAAATACATTGAATTCAGAAATGAGTTATTTAAATGGGCTCAAATAGATGAGGAAAAGAAAAAAAAAGCCACCATCAAATGTAAATTGATACTGTTAAGTCAGAAAAGAAAACAAAAGGTACATGCGAGAAAATTAGTTTCAATAAATCATAGTCTCACCTCATCCTCGGCACGCCAAGGCTCAAAATTGCGTGTTGCTCCAGACTCGACAACGTAGTCAAAATTTTGAGGATCTGTTTTCATCGTTATTTCAGCAGAACACTTGGTGCATTTGAAATAAAACCTAAACTTTTGAATACCCAAATATGTCTGCAGAAAATGACAAGAAAATAATTATTGCAAAATCATGGACTTGGGTTTTGTTAACACAGAAATTCCAATGCATGATCCTCGCTCTATGTATTCAAATGATAAATAAAATAATTTCAATGGTTCCACCCGTAATATACTTATGCATCCGATGATCAATCACAATAATTTCAAATCCCTTATAGAGATAAGGCCAACACCATCTTTGAAATGAAAACAAAACTTAAATACTATGCAACTAGACAGAATTTTCAAATTTTTATTAAAAAAAAAAAAAAAAAAAAAAAACCATGGCAACAATGACAAAGCCTTAATCCAAAATTAGTTGGGTCACTACATGGATCAAACAAATATAAATAAAAAAAACCACGGCAATCGTGGTATTATTATCGACAGTCTCCTTGTTACATCATGAAGGACTGCAAATGGAACATTCACAATAAAATGCACGTCAACCCAAAGCTTTTTAACTTACATCTCCGACGACGTCTTCTTTCCTAGAATTAAACTTGGTTCCTTTGTAGATATAGTTCCCACAGGTATTGCAACGGATGCTCATCGGAAGCATCATTCTCACTTTTATCTGCTGGTTTTTGGGTTGTCGCCTTCTTGGAAGCTTGGCCGGATCGAAGTCCGGGGGATAGTATTTATTCAAAACTTTTCTCTCTCCCATCTTTACTCTCTCTTTATGTAATTACCAAAACCTGGTACTTACAAAATACACAATCAACATTAATAAAATGCTTTAATAGTAACAACGAAAACCTCTAACCAAGCAAACATTTGAATGAATCAATTCCTAAAATCGATTAGAAAATTCAACGACATAACAAAAACGAAACTTTGCGCGCTAAATTCAAAAGAAATTCAATTTTTAGAATTGAAACCTAGAAAAAAAAGGAAGGATGAAGTGGAGAAGAATTAGGATCCCCAAATCTTAAGAATGGGAGAAACCAAATAACCTAAAAACCCAATCTTGGAAGCAAAGGGTATGCCCTAAAAGAAGCCACAAAAGTGCAAATTGTGAGCCCTAATAAAATCAAAAGATCCCCATAACTCAAAGAAATGGAACCAAGAAGAAGAAGAAGTTACCAAGAAGAATCGCGCGAAGAAGAAGAAGAAGAAGAAAATATTAGAATTGAGCCTCCAAATTGTTCCTGATTCGTTATTATTATTATTAGGGAACTTATACAATGCCCCGAATCGGATGTGTGACACATGTTTTTATTCAAAGATCAATGATTCCATTAAACCCTCAGAGAAATTCCAAAAATTGGAACATTGGCAGACAATCAACACATCATCTGCAATTCTCAAAAAAAAAAAAAAAAAAAAAAAAAATCAAAACCAAGAAATCATGTCGACGGGACCATTTGACCCAAAACGAAACAAAAAAATTGTAGACGAAGTGGGTTGGTAAGGCAGTCTTTGGCTATGTGCATCAGTTATATCTACCTCATCGATTGGGCGTTGCAACATGAGGAGAGGGTAAACAAATGCAGATCACACAGAATTCGAGCACCAAACATGAAATTGGATACAAAAGAAGAAGCAGAGAAAAATTGCTAATCAAGAATCTACCTTGTTTTAATTACAGTCGATTGAACGAAGAAAGGATGGAGAGATGGCACGGGAGGAGGCGCGGAAAGAGGCTTAAACAACGAGCAATACAACACCAGTTGGTGCATTCCAATCTCTTGAGGGCCGCTAAGGGCACCCCACCATTTAATGAAGGCACCCAAAGTTTTTGTAAAAATTTCAGCAAAAGTGGAAAAGACTATTTTGCCCTTGTATATATAGTGATTCAAACCTCACAAATCATTTTGACAAAGAAAAAAGGCACCCCACCACAAGGTTGAACCACAAATCCACACCGCGTTTGTCGACTTTTTATCGATTTCTTGCGGATTGACATCATCCGACAATGAGTAAACAATGTTTGACAACCATATGATAGTTTATTAGAACCGTTTAGTTGTGGAAAACAAGTGAAAATGATGATTTGTTTGTCAACGTAGGTTTGGTAATTTCTTCAAACCAAGTTGTTTCCACTATATAATGGAGGATTGTAATGCTTCGGTGTGCGATGAAGTCGTCCCGAGGTAATTTTGCAGATTTTTTGTGTTTTTTATGCAAATGGGAGAAGTTTTTGTCTGGGTGCGCGATTGTACGGCCTCGCAGACCGAGATGTATGGTGATGTCTCTGGCCCTAAAGGACCGAGAGGTGTACTTAGGTCACGAGATGAGACGCCGCTGTACAACCGAGAGTATGAGCACATTCTCGATTGTACACCACCGACACCACATTACCTACCACTAATTGTAGCTCGCCATGTCTCTCGCCGAGAGAACTAGAGTACTTTCGCCATGCGTAATCGCGACACCGTGAACTCTTCCGCCTTGTGGCCGAGACTTCGAGTTCCCAAAATCAGAGTTTCGTCTCAAGCATGCGAGGCCGAGATCGTTAGCACGCCTCCGGGCTCGTGTGGCCGAGAACCGCGAATTCTCATTTCTTTAACTATTCAACCGAACCCTAACTTGGAGACGAATCGCCACACCACGACCCTACGAACCTCAAAAAGCCGTAAACCAAAGGAGAAACACAAGGCGAGACACGAAAAACACGATTTTGGAGATTCCTCTCACCGGTCGATTCAAACTAAATGGGTTCTGCACAACAGCTTCGGTGAAGGTGGTGGGGTGCCTGTGGTTCTCGGGAAGGTGGTGGTGGGGGTGGTCTGGGTGCTCTGGGTTCTGGATGGTGGTGGCGTGGTGGTGGCTGTAGTGGTGGTAGTGGTGGTGGGGTGTAAGGGTTTTTTGCACTAGGGTATTTTTGGTATTTTGGGTTTAATTTTCGGGTGCCCTGTGTAAATCAATTTGTGCCCACATTAACCGGGTGCCTTCATTAATAGGGGGTGCCCTTAGCGGCCCTCCTTTTTTTTTTGTCTACTACAGTTTTTTTTTTTTTTTTTTTTTTTTTTTTTTTTTTAATATGGTTTGATTAATTATTAACACATTGTGATCATTGATGGAAGAGTTTGATGATGAACGACTTGCTCTAAGGCTACCCCTCCTGTACCGAAGGCCCGACCGCCGCCATTGCCCGCGCCTCAACCAACACCGGCGATGTCGGGGCCGGTTCAGCCGCATCATTACCAATTATTACTACCTCAACAACAATTAGTACAACCACATCCACTATTAATGTTGCCTACTGGGAATAACATGCACGACGACGAGGTACCACAGGTACCGCAGCATCCGTAAATTCATCAACGCGCTCGGCATTTGCCTGCTCATGGTCAGATCAAGGAAGAGGAGGTGTTGGAGGCGCCGTTCGCGTGGGCGACGAATAAACACGCAGTATTCATAGTATGGATCATCTTCTAGCTAATGGTATAGATACTATATATGGTGAAGTGCAATGCAAGAAGTGCAACCATGTAAGCCAGATAGGATTTGATTTACCAAGAAAGTTATTTGAAATTGGTAACTACATTAAGGTGAATCAACAGTGGATGCATGACAGGGCTCCAGAGTACTGGATGAATCCGGAGTTGCCGACTTGTTCTCGAATTTCTTCAGTTTCTATTGGGTCGAGTTTTCTAGTGGTGACATTTGTAGGTATTTTTTGGAGGTGTCCAAACCACCGCAACCGAAATTTCACACGAATAAATGGATAGGCATCAAATGATCACTCAGTGTTTGCATAGGTAGCTTGAGTTCTTCCTATTATGTTGCCAGAAACAACTCGTTTATATCACTATGACATCAATTACTCCAACAAACTTATTTCCTTGGATAGAATATAGAAGACTCTGTTTGGTAAGCACAAACTAGCTTATCAACTAGCTTATCAGTCTAGTTTATTTGTTAAGCTACCAACATTTATATAATATGTTATTAAAACTTATTGAATTTAAAATTAACATATAGCTTAATATTGTTAATGAAAAAAATAGTGATTAATAATTAACTAAATATTATAAAACAAAAAATTTCACTAAAATTAAAATCATTACACATTAATTTCTTAATTATAGATAATCTTGTTAGATATTTATTACATATTAAATAAGTTTTAACAACGTCGAGTATAAAAATATTTTTAGATGGTATAAAAATATTTTTTAATATAGTGTTCGAGTAGTGGACTATCCTACATATTTTTAATTTTTTTTTTTTTTTTACTAATCTATTATTTTTTTAAGTTATAGAGAGACTTCTCTAGAAATGAAGAATATTCGCAATAACATTGCTTCTCAATTATGGATGATGCATTAGGTATATGTATAGTTATCCAAGTAGTTTATTATATTTTATTTACATGTGTTTATTTTTTGCGAATTCTTATAAATTAATATAGAGTTATTTTCATGTGAGCATTTATAGACACACATAATTTAGTTTTCTAAATAATATAAATTATTTTATGGTATTAATTTGTATTTTGTAAATAAAATACATAGTTATTTATAACAATTAATTATATGATTATATAATTAATATACTTAATTGTGCCATATGTCCTTTATTGTCATTTTGCATTTATCAGCTAATCAATCAGCTATTATTTCAAACAATTTTTAGTTGATCAACTAGATTATCAGCTTTCCACTACCAGCTAATAGATTATCAGTTAGCCTTGTCAAACAAGCATATTCTCTCTTTGAGACCCATGATCTCTCACTTTATACTGATATACATACTATATATAGAGCGACAAACAAGTAAAGATGGGGTTTATTTTTCAGTTAAGTTATAGAAGAATGATTATGTTGCACCTCATAGGATAAGTACGTACTCATAGCGTCTAGATTCAAGACGATAGCAAACTAGCACAGATAACCAGGGTGGGATTTCCTAATATATTGTGCAAAACACAAAAAACTCGAAATTCAAGAGTGGACTTGATATAAAACTCAAATAATTGAAACAAAAAGTTGAATACTTGTATGCCTCGACAATTCTCAATCGAATACAACATGATAAATGAAACAACCATGTAGAAAATGAACGACAGTAGCAGTCAATTCAGACTTAACAGTATTTTGGAAAATAAAATTGAAAGTAGACTTTCTGCGTGAACTATTTCTAGTTGAAACTTAATAGGAGAGCAAAAGGTGGTCGTGTTCTTGCTCAAAAACGGTTGGAAGGATAATAGAAAGGAAAATGACTCCTTAATTGCATTTTTCCCCTTTCTTTCTTCCACTATTTTTCAAGTTTCCACCCTAAAAGAGTCAATCCCAACTCATAGGAGTGCGAGAATTCAATCAAGATCCATTTGAAACATGTACAATAGGCATAAAAAATAAATAGCCAAATTTTTTTACAACAAAAAACAGGTACAAAAATTATCTAAGGAAAAGAAAAAGAAACGCAAAAGGGAAACTTCATCAAGATGACAGGATTACCAAACTACTGGCCAGAGTCTTCATGGAATCTAGCATCAAAAGGAACAGAAGGATGAGCGTGAGAGGCAGAACCAGCTGCTCCAGAACCTTATTACAAGCCATCGAACAGCTTTACTCATCTGCTCAAGTCGAACTGCACTGATAGGCGGAAGACCTGTGGTAGAAGTTTGTCCCGGCCTCCCTGCCACCGACCCAGTTACTCATCTGCTCCAGTCGAATTGTAAGGAGCCTAATAGCATGCAACCAGTGATTCCGAATAACAAACATGAGATCAACTGGTTGCTTCTTTTCTTAGGTAAGATGGTAGGATGTTGCACTTTGGATCAGCTTAAGTATCGAACGGGAGCCAAGAATCGGGTGTTATATCTCACTTATCTTTCTCTTTGTAAGCAACTTGATCACGTTTAATTGTTTGCTAACAAAGTTAATTAAATTATTGATGTAAGAGGTTGGGGTGGGAGTCTCAATATATTTTATTTTGGAGGAAGGGTGAAGGACGAACTGAGTCGTGAAGGAGGGGTGAAAATTGACACAAAGCTTGCATGTGCAGATCCCCAGTGCTTCCGAATTTTGGAGACGAAGCCTACTAGTATTGATCTCTTATTTGAACAGGACTTACCATCGAATAGATCTTGATTTTATTGGCCTATTAATTATAGGCAAAAAAAATTTATTTGATATGCTTCAAAGTTTATTGATTAGGGTTATTGATGAAATTAAACCGAAAATTTCAACTTTTTGTCAGATTAATTAATTAGATGCATATCAATCATTACATAGTAATTTTAGCACCACATTATCTTATTTTTTATTTGAACTCAGCCTCATACTCACGGATCCAACTTGATCAAATTATGCGAATTGACAATTATTTAAAATTAATATTTTAAATTAAAACTTACGCAAATCTTTAAGAGTAAAAATAAATAAATAAATTGATGATTGAGATGGGTAAGGTATCGCTTGCCGAAAGGCAAATTAGAGAGACCGTTGGTTTGATTCATATTATAGTAAAAAAATAAATTATGATTCGTAAGAAAAATAGTGGATACTACTAATTTTAATTTAAACATGTTAATTTTAAGATTCTCTATATTTATTTAACTATATAGCTTAAAATGTGTAGTTGAAACTAAGAAGAATTAACTAAAGTTGCAAATATTTAGATCTTGAAGTGTATATGAATAAATAGTAGATGAATTAGTGATATAAAAATGATAACACCATTTAAATATAGTTCAAAATATTTAAGATTATATGTGTATGTATGATGTAAATATATAAAAGTTAATTAGACCGGATTGCGGATTAGATCCGCAAATTTGTATAGTGCAATCCGCAATTCAATCAAATCCATGCGGATTGCAACATTTGCAATCCAATCTAATTTAACAAACTCAAATTATGAACCAATTAAAGTTAAACAAACTAGATCGAATTGGATCTGCGACCAGATTTCATGAACACCCCTACTCTTACACAAGTAACTCAACTTTATATTATCCATTTCTTAACTATGTCTTTTATCTTCGCAAGCACCATATCTTACCAGATTTCTCTATCAAATATAATTGTAATTTATAAATTTTTTTGAGGTCTAATTGTGCTTTATAATCTAAATATTAATAAAATGTTTCACAAGAACTTTATTTTGTTTATAACTTTATTTTGTTTGCATAAATAACATTAGTATCATGGATTAGCTATGATTTCCTAAGTGTGTTAATTTTTCAATTTGGTGTTCAAATTATTATCATACATTAGCAGCTTTTCATAAATGTAGTAAATTTTTTTCAATTTGGTGTTCAAATTATTAAATATATATTAATTTGCATTTAAGAACAAACATAATATTTATATTGTCAAAAGAAATAGAAACTATCAAATAGGACGACATATTTAATGTTCGGGATATATTTATTTTTTTACCATTTCATCTTTATTTTGATTTTAAATTTACAAAGAAATAGTTGATACATATACTAATAGTATTTTAATTAGAAAAAGACCATTGACCATTCATTTTCTTCTCTATAATAGTGTAAGTTTGCTTACGAATTCCATGTAATTCATGAGTTGCATTATAAATCATATTTTCATAGAGAAATCAAAACTTGTAAATTTGAAAAGGTTACGGGACGTTGTGGGTTCAAACTCCCAGAGACCATAAATAGGAGCTACCTCCTATCCAAAGAACCAACAAAATCGTTTGTTGAGAAACTAACTGGGGTGTATTCAATTGAGATTTTAATGGACTTTTGGTTACTTTTAATTATTAAAAAAATTTAGGTACTCAATTAAAACTTTTAGAGAGTTTATAAAAGTAAGGCGTATTCAATGTGAACTTTTATAAACTTTTTAAAAGTTTATAAAAGTTTTGGGGTATTCAATTTAAACTTTGAGAGAGTTTATAAAAGTAAGATGTATTTAATTTTTTTGTGACTTTCGTGGTTTGGTTACAAATCTAGACTTTTATAGATTTTTTGTATAAAAATATACATAAAGAAATCTTCAACTTCTCTTCACCTCAACGAAGAAACTTTTAGAGACTTCTAATTTTTGTTGGTTCCCTTATTCAATTAAGACTTCATTGTTCATAAGGTATTTTCTTATCAATTGTTTTTATCAACTTCTCCAACTACTCCACAACTCATGGATTTCATTGCTCACTCATTATACTCTAATGTCTATGTTTATGAAAATGATGTTGTTATTAATATATAAGATGTCATTCTTGCATCATTGTACATTTTTATACGATTTTTTACAAAGAAGTTTCGTTTATTAAGTACATAATTATAATCTTAAAAAGTGTAATATTATTATTTTTGAAAAAAATAATCAAGAAATTTAAACAATCATGATTTTGGAAAAAAATATTAGTTTTTTACTTAAGTCAAAAAAGTGCAAAATTTTTACACAATTATTTACTTATTCTTTTTTGCCCCTAAAAGATGAGTCATTTACCCATTTGTTTTGTTGATATTTATTTACTTATTCGTTATGTTACTATTTTGATAGTAACTCATTAATATGTATATATGATTTTTTTATTAAAATATAAAAATACTTTCAAAAAAAATAGTAATAATTATTAAGAAAAAAACAATATAATTATGCCTTGACCGATCATCAAAATCATGTTTAAGAAGTTCACAAAAGTCACTAAAAATCTTAAATATTGATAAAAGTCATCAAAATGAAGTTCACGTAAAAGTTCATCAAAGTTTTTAAAAGTCTACGAAAATCTATAAACTTCAAAAAAGTCATCCACTTATAAAAGTAACTAAAAGTCTATTAAAATCTTAATTGAATACACCCCTGTAAAACTCCTTGACCAAATACACGATCTCAAGTTCAATTTCTCGCTGCATCAAGATTGTCAAAGCCACTAAAGTACGATCAGACTAGGATTAAGTGGGAATAGTCAAGCTCGCCGTCAAGAATGATCCTTGTTTTCTTGTCTAAGTCTACTATTCTTAGAGGCAGCATCTGAATCTCTATCAAATTAGTGCAAAATTGTTATCAGTTACTGTAACTTTGTTCTTCATTTTCACACATAATTCATACATAGAAAGTGTACATGAAAGGCTCTGCTCAGAAGAAGCATAACATATCATAGATAATTAAGTCTCATATGTCCAGACATATATATTAAGCTACAACTCATCACAGCAGAACACCAATCAAATATCAACCGCGATGGCAAGGATCGCTCCACCCTTAACCAGTCCGCCGCAAGTTCAAGCACTGACAATGGATTCACCTTAAATCTTAAGTTGGCACAGCGACAAAGGTGAGTGCAGGGTTGTATACTTGTATAGCAAGTTAAATTGGGCCATTTGTACAAAAGCCTCGTGGGACCAGTGAGATTAGTAACCTCGACAACATTTGCAAGCAACCACTAGAAGCGCGAAAGCAGGGGCTGCCTTGATCAAATTCCCACTTTTTTTCCTTAGTCTTTTTTTAGCGCCGCTAAGGGCACCCCACCATTTAATGAAGGCACCCAAAGTTTTTGTAAAAATTTCAGCAAAAGTGGAAAAGACCATTTTGCCCTTGTATATATATTGATTCAAACCCCACAAATCATTTTGACAAAGAAAAAAGGCACCCCACTACAAGGTTGAACCACAAAGCCACATTGCATTTGGCGAGCGTTGATCGATTCTTGCGGATTGACATCATCCGACAGCGAGGTAACAATGTTTGACAACCATATTCGTGTTTTTTAGAACTGTTTAGTTGTGTATAACTGTGAAAATGATGATTTGTTTGTCACCGTAGGGTTTGGTAATTTCTTCAAATCCGAACTTGTTTCCACTATATAATGGAGGATTGTAATGCTTCGGTGCTAGAGGAGGTCGTCCTTGAGGTAATTTTGCAATTTTTTTTGCGTTTTTTATGCGGTTATCCGAAGTTTCTGTTGATGTACGCGATTGTATCGACCTCGCAGGACCGAGATGTATGGTTATCTCTCGGTCATATAGGACCGATAGGTTTACGTAGGTCACGGAACGGTAAAATCGAGAGTATTCAGTAACTCTCGGTCGTTTGTGAGCGAGACTTTGAAGAAAGTTGCGGACCTGTACTACCGAGAACCTGTTTTTGGGATGTTTTTGTGATTGTGTTGTACATTTTGGTTGATTATAATGTTACATTGTTTGTATTGCAGGTAATGCCTGTTTCTACCCTATTTCCAGACTACACGGACACGTTTACACCTTGTAGGCCATTCCCAACTAGAGAAGCGGCAATTTCATGGGTTCAAATGATAGGCCGTGAGAACATGTTTGTGCTAGTGACAAAGCACTCTGACGCCGGGGGCATTAAGCGCAGGGGAAGGGTGAAACTTGCTTGTGAGAGGTCAGGGACTTATAGGGGAATGTCACAAAGAGTTGGGAAGGGTAAAGCGACAAAAATTGCTTCGAAACCAAGAAATGAAGAAGAAGAGGAAACGGCGATGACTCAAACTGGTACCAAGAAATGTGGATGCCCTTTCCTTATCAACGTAAAGGAAAATGCTGACTCGTTGTGGTATATCACTTGTTATATGTGGGAGGCACAATCACGAGCCGCAAAAAACTTGGACGACCATTCATTTTTGGGAGATTGGATAAGGGGAGCAGGAAGTTGTAGTGCAAATGACAAAGGGAATGTGAAGCCAAGAGACATCCTAAATACGTTGAAGCAAAGAGACGTTAGAAACGTATCGACAATGAGGACAATATATAATGCAAGACAAAAAGTCCGAAATGAGGATGCGGGTGGGAGGACGCAAATGCAACAAGCTGTTGCACATATTGGAGAAGAATAAGTGGCTGTCATGGCATAGGAAGCATCCCGTTACGAATGTTGTCACGGAGTTATTTTGGTCACATCCCGACTCAATAAAGTTGGTAAGGTGTTTCCCATCGGTTATTTTGATGGATTGCACGTACAAGACAAATAGGTACCGAATGCCTTTGTTGGAGATTGTTGGCATCACTTCTACGCACTTGACGTTCTCCGTTGGGTTCGCATTCTTATCATCAGAGAGTCATGGGCATTATGTTTGGGCACTTGAGAACTTGAGATCCATATTGGATGGGTGGCCTAAGCCTGACGTGTTCGTTACCGATAGGGACTTAGCCCTTATTAGTGCCGTAGAAGAAGTTTTTCCAGCCTCGTCTCACCTCCTTTGCTCTTGGCACATCAACAAAGTAGTATTGGCCAAGACTAAGAAGATGTTTGGGGAGAACGATGGTTTTGCGCATTTTATGGATAGGTGGACGAGCGTGATGTATGCCAACTCGGAGGCCTTATTCGAAGTTAGGGTGAATGACCTGCGTTGTGAGTTTGAGAATGTAAAGGGTTTTACGGAGTACTTGGACAACACATGGTTAAAGAACTACAAGGACAAATTTGTCTTCGCTTGGACAAATAGAATTATGCACTTTGGGGAAACGACAACGCAGAGGGTGGAGTCTGCGCATTCTATTATGAAGCTACACCTTGGGAACAGTCAGGCCAATTTTGAGACTCCGTGGAATGTGGTTGATGGCCTCCTTAGAATCCAACACAACAATATCAAGGCATCGTTTGAGCTAAGTTTGAATGTCGTCCAACATGAGTACATTGATGAGTTGTATCGACGATTGCGTGGTTATGTCTCTCAACGGGCGCTTAGGCTAATTAGATATGAATTGACACGTGGAGAGGATGTTGGTCACGACTCCACTCGTTGTGGTTGCGAGATACGCACCACACATGGCCTTCCTTGTGCACATGAGCTAAACCATCATATATTAGCTAGGTCGCCCATCCTCTCGAGGACATCCATGTTTCTTGGCGAAAGTTGAGTATGATACACGAGAATCCGGTGGACCCATTTGGGTACAACGTGCACGATGAGATTCAACGGGTGTTGGAAAAGTTTCATGCTTGCACGAGATGAGGACGATCGACTCGGGATTATTCAAGCGGCTCGGGGAGATTAGTCGACCTTCGTACACTACGGGTGTTGTGCGTGGCAAAAATTAAGACAAAAGGGAGGACACCGGGGTCTTCGAAGAGAAAACACGATGGTGACGATTCTTCTACGAGACGGTTGCGAGCGAATTTGAGTACGTGCTATCGACTCGGGAGGCCTCCGGTTCTAGGCGTAAGAAAAGTAAAGTTGTTCTAAAATGCGTCGTGCCGGTCGACGCACGCAAAGTGCAACTAACATGGCTTATGGTCATTGCGTAGAACCGGATTGGTTGCCACATGTTGAGGGCATCATCGATGTGCTTGCTAGATGGAAATTGTGGATATAGGTGTGTTGCGTCGGGCTTGGACTTAGATGTAGACGGGTGGAGGATTGTCCGTAGAAGGATGTATGATGAGATTATCGGGCATGAAAACCTTTGGCGGGAAGTGCTAGGCTCGAGTTACGAGAGTGTCAAGATTGCGGTGCATTGCCGAGAGAATCAAGTTGGTGCATCTTTCCAAGAATGGTTGACACTTCCGGACATGGGATTTGTTGGTAGCCACTTGCATTCAATGTGGTTCTCGTCAACCTCTCGTATGGGAGTGCCTCCACATTTATACCTCTACGTAGTGCTCCACCGTCAACGCGCACAACAGATTTGTCATTGCCATGATAAATGACAAGAATATACATTGGCTTAGGGTAAGTGATACGAATTTTGTTGAATTGTTTTTTTGTTTCCGACAATATGATCATGTTATCTTGTTCACTTTGACGGTGAAGTTGAGCATGAATGCACCATTGCCATCCTTATACCCTTCGTGGGACCGGTATGTTGAGGATAGTGCGAAAGGTTGGCGTGATAGATTCGTCTTTCGAGACGTCGCGCCCATTGCAACTCTACTTGATGCTACCATTTCCGTTGTAGATTTGGGTACACCGTAGTGTTAAAACTGGTACCTTTAAATTTGGTTGGTTGTACATTTACTAATTTTGAAAGTTAGTTGTCAAGTTGTATGGATATAGAATGAGTGAATTTATCCTACCTTTCGGGTATTGTTGTACAATTTGATTATTGGAAATTGGAAAGTTAGTTGTCTTGTTAATTGGAAATTGTTCTTTGGAAGCAGACGTTTATTACTGGATGACCGAGACATACGGTAATGTGTCGGCCATACACCATAGATAATTAACGACAAGGCTCAGTTGCGCAATACCGAAATTGCCTCTTATCGTCGACCTATGCGCGACATTACTCATGGCTTCTCGGCCATGAGTAACCGACACATTTTTAAATACTGGCAACAGGTACATTCACGGCCGGTCAAGACCGTGCATCATGCATTTGTCTCGGTTGTTCAAGATCGAAAATTGCACATGAGTGTCGGCCCTACTTGACCGAGACACCCTCATAAGCGAGAAAAAACTAGGATCCAAGAACAAATTACAACCAAAATAAAACAATAGGCAATGTAACATTATAAGCGTCATAAAAATGTAGTCAACAGACGAATGTGTGTAGTCATCAAACATTTAAAAATGTCATACAAATGTCTAGTCCATACGCACCATATAATCGCAACCCAACAAGTACTCATAAAACATTACAAACTCTCATAAAAACTCAGTTAAACATAAAACTCAAAGAATGTCATACAAATGTCTATCCCTCCATTCTCACGGTCATTGTTTGGGTTTTTTCATATTCTTCCTTCGATACTCATTCCCATGCATTCTCTTCGGAGGGCGAGCATCGGCCGTGGCGGTCGAGCTTTGTGGCGGTGTGGAGGGTGTGGAAGTGCTACCATGGTGGGACCGCCTCGGGCGATTTGGTAGGGCGGATGTTGCGGTTGTGCGGTGGCGGTCGCCGGAGTCGTACTCGTGGGGGTGGGACTTATACTCCTCCCGAAAGAAAGTTGACGATGTCACTCAGAATGGTCCTCGCCGACTCAATCGTACACACTTCGGCGGGAGGTCCATCCATCGCAACGCCGCGTCCAACGCTCGCCTATTACGCTGATGAAAAAATTCGGGTTACTATCAATGTAAAACATATCGGAATTAATAATAAATGCATAATACATATAACCATTCCAATACCTCAAGTAGCTCGTTGTCTGCGATGGTTGTGGCGACCGTTTCAAGGTCCTCAAAGCTCGGATTCGTGATAACGGGATGAGACACTTTGACGAACCAAGGCGGTGTAGTGCGGTGTAGCCAAAAACTCAAAATCGCTTCTCGCCCCGAACTTCGAGAGCCAACACATGGTTCCTCCATCGCTCCCAATTGTCTTGTTCGAACCCATACTTGACGGAGTACTTGTTCGCAGAGATGGGCCTATGTGTGCTTCCAATGGACGATGTACGGAGGATCGGTATAGATTGCACATGGCCAAACCGTCTCGAGAATCCTCTCGGGTGGTAGGGCTCCACCACATCCATGTACTTGATCTTCTCTTTGTAAAGGCCATCGCTTGCACAACGCCATTTTCCCTTAAATTCACATATGGGTCCCAGTGACCTAGTAAAAATGCAACAACCATTGTTAGCAAAAAAAATAACCAAGAAAAATCAATCATCAGAGGATATGGATAACCATCTCACCTCACTTGGTCGCAACCTATCCAAGGTTCTCCTAATGGCCCCTAACTTGTCAACATTCGCAACCGTCTCGTGCTTTTGAATCCATCTGGAGACACGAGGGTACACGTAGTCCATGTACTTCGCATTGGGCGTGGCCAGACCAAGTTTGAAATGGTCGTACACTCATCCCTGCAAATACATACAATGTTAGTTAGTCCACAATTGCAAGTTGGCCTAATTGAAATACAAAATGAAAATTAAGTCTATTTCACTAAAATACCTCAAGCAATGTGAGGTAGCCAGCAATACGAGACACTTGCGGTCTCGTGGCGGACCCAAGTGTCGATACAAGTAGGCCAGCCAACGGCGCGGACCCGTGCGTAGTTTCCTACGTCGTCCAAGTCCTCGAAGCTTCGACGGCGCGATCGACACCGAGACCCACTCTTATCGACAAAAAGAGTGCGGGACAACAAGTACAAAGCAGTACGCTAGGGCGGTGCATTCCACACGTGAGGATAATTTCGGGTCTCGAACCGGAACTTTGGGGCACCATCGACTCTTCAACCAATGTTTGCGCCTTTGTGAGCCCTCGGCGATATTCACCTCCTCCCCAGCCTCCTCGACGCTAACCCCAAGTAGGTTCGAGACCATCTTGATAGCGTCCGAGCGAGATTCCTCCGTGTACCTCGCAAATTTCTCCACTGCGACAACTTTGCCCGTCACAGGGATCTTCAGGAGGAAGTTCGACATCCTCAATGAGATAGACATTTCACCAAAAGGTAGGTGAAATGTGTTCGTCTCCGGCTGCCACCGCTCCACAAATGCAGAGATAACCTCCTTGTTGGCCTTGCGGTATGAGCAGTCTATCAGCGTATTCAACCCGGAACCCTGAATAATCCTCTGAAGTCCCGCCGTGTCCGGGTGGCACGACTGTAAATCCCATTCCGCTATTTGAGCTCCGTGATTGATACACTTAAGAACGGGCCGCTCCTGCAAATGTAAAAACATCTCGTCATTATGTGAAGACCATGAGTGTTAAGTTAATCCGTTCAATGAAATTGAAATTACCTCATTGCTCCAAATCTTCAAAGCCACATGATCCTTGAAGCTCTTCAACAACGCCCGTCCATGGGACCACCGGGGAATGGAGCACGCGCTTCAACGAGCACTTCGGCTCTCCTTCATCATGGCCGGCTCCACCACTATCGCTGCGCCCACATTACGATCTGTTTCTATCGTGCTCCCCGCCTCTCGAAGAGTCACCGCTACTAGACTCGATGCATGCCCCTCTCTTCACCTCCGCAACAACAAGATCCTCAGTCGCCCGACATCGAGGTCGAACCCTCATCGTGCAAATGTAACCTTCCACGAGTGTCATCTACCTTCGCCTTGCCCTTAACATCCTCATTCTCCTTCCCTTTCTCTTTCTTTTTCCGGTACGATGCTGTCTGGGGTCTCCGGCCACCTCGCCCCCGGTTCGGCCTCGTGACCTCAGCTCCAACCTCCTCCCTAGTCATCGGTAGCTTCGGACGAGCCATACCTGAATAAATTACAACATATAAGCGCATGGAACAGATCCCAAAATAAATTTACAAAAAAAATTTGTTCAAATTCATCCATTTCTGATGTCTCGGTCAAGCATGTTCGTGAAACAACACATATTTTCGGTCACCCATGACCGACAATTCCTCCAATATATCGACAGTGGACAACCGAGTCCAATGAAACGGTCTCGGTTGTACACCACCGAGATGTGTTGACCATTTCATTTCGCCTTGCTCTCGGCCAATCACGCCCGAGCCTACTCTAACACTCTCGCCATGGTACAACCTAGAGTATGACCAAATTCTCGGTTGTACACCACCGTCGCCACATTACCTATCGCTAATTGTAGCTCTCGTCATGTCTCGGCCGAGATACCTAGAGTACTCGTGACCTTGTGTAACCGAGACACTGTGAGCTTTTCCGGCCTTTGTGGCCGAGACTTCGACTTCCCCACATTGTAGCTTCTCTCTCGGCCATGCTTGGCCGAGAGAGTTAGCACATTCTCTGGCCTGTGTGGCCGAGAACTACGAATTCCCAATTTTTTAACTATTGAACAAACCACCACTGTAAATCACAACTACTCTACCAAATGTAACTTAATTACACTAAAAACGTACCTTCAAACGACCGATTTCGCGCAAATAATGTGTGTTCGACGATGTTCAACCGAACCCTAACTTGGAGACGAAATCGGCTCACACCACGACCCTACGAACTGCAAAAAATCCGTAAAACGAAGGAGAAACACAAGGCGAGACACGGGAGACACGATTTCGGAGATCCCTCTCACTGGTTGGTTCACACAAAACGGGTTCTTGGAGTCCAGGCGGTGAAGATGGTGCTGGGGTGCAGATGGATTTCCACGAGGGGTAGTTTAGGTATTTCGGGTCTAATTTTTGGGTGCCCCAGGTAAATCGGTTTATGCCCACATTAATTGGGTGCCTTCATTAAATGGTGGGGTGCCCTTAGCGGCCCTTTTTTGTGATGTTCATTTGGGTACTCGGTAGAGATTTGGGGGGCATGTCTAGTTATTGAGGGCTCTCCTTGTTTGTAGGAGTCGTGTGGGCACGAATCCTTTTTAATTGATGCGTCTCTCTCTCATGAGACATGACTAAAATAGTCAATCTTATTGTAAAAAAACTTAACAAATACTACAACTCTAGCTACCTCGTCGTGTGCTATGAAAAATAAATAAACAAAGAACGTACGTATGCCACCAAGCGCCATTGTTTTTTTTTTTTTTTTAAGGCATAAGTCCGTAAATTTTGTGTTTTTTATGCTTTTGATTCATTAACTTTTATTATTATACATTTGATCATTGAACTTTCACAAAAATTTACATTTAGTCTTTCCATCATTTAAAGTGTTAAATCCCGCCAACGTGAGTAACAAAAGTATCGCGCGACTAGTCAAGAAGAGTAAAGTGGTTTATGTTACTGAACAAACGACTCACATTGACCAACAAAAGCCGAAAAAAACAAAAAAATTACATGGACCAAAAGCATAAAAAACTCAAAAGTTAAAGGACCAAATGTACACTAATGAAAGTCCAGAGACCAAATGCATAAAAGACTCAAAGTTCAAGGAACAAAATATATGCTTTGCATTTTTTAACTCTTTTTTATTCTTATGTGGTGTTACAGTATCAACTGCACGGTCCGCATCGATTAATCTACACTTGAGCGCTTTCAAAATCTCATATAGATGGTCGTCCTGCTTCTCAATTTAATTTGCTTTATTTAAGAGACTTGGAATTGAGACATCGCTTAAGGGAATTGAGTTAATTACTATTCGAAACAACTAGTAGTTTGGTCATGTCACCATTGATTTGAAGAAAAAAAAAAAAATTGTTGTCTCTGTTTTTTGGAGGTTAAAAATATTTCATATGACAACGTTAAGAACTGATTATAGATAACAAGCAATAAGGTGTGGTGGAACTAGTCATTAGCTCTTGACTTGAAAACAAAAACTCTAGCAAAGGCATGAGCTAGCCGTTAGAGATAAACGCACATCCAAGTTATCCAACGTAGCGGAAACACACAACCAAACACTCATTAATCTATTCTTTTTTTTTTTTTGGTACATACTCATTAATATATTCAATATATCAATAATAAAAATATTAACAATAAATCTCGCTCAAAGTGGTGCACAAAGCACCACCACGGGTCCACACTCAAAGCACACACTCATTTTAACCTATTATATCATTTTTATAGACCACAACTTCTAATTAATTTGTCTCAAACTCTAACTCACAATCCCAATCAAACACAAACGCTACTAATCTTATCTAAAAAATAATCAGATCCTACCGAAACTCAAACTTATTAATATTAATAATAAAGATCATGATGAAGAAAATATTATTCAAAAGAAGGAAAGTATGGACAAATAGTCTTGCCTTTTATGGTGTAATTCAAATCTCAATCAAAAGAAGGCAAGTGTGAGCTAGTAATCATGCTTCATATGGTAATATTGAGTAATTCAATCAATCAAGGCCAAGATGAAAAGTGAACAATCAAGATCAATTATGGTCCACATTATCATCATCTCGCCTCACATGGTAATATGTAGTAATTCAATTAATCAAAGCCAAGATGAAAAATTACACAATCAAGATCAATTACGGTCCATATTCTCATTATCTCTTTTAAGGAAACATTGACCTAGGAGTGGCAAAATAGGTCATGACACGATTACACGACACAGCTGACACGGGACATTAACGGGTTTGTGTCAGAAACGTATCGACCCGTTTATCACATGGAATAAACGGGTCGTACCACAGGTTAACACGCTAACCTGTGTACAACCCGTTTAACCCATTTAAGTTAATAAATATTAATATTTTATTTTAGGAACGAATATGTCTAGTGAGATGAGTGGTGAGATTCACAATGTAATTAAAAATTGATGTTCTTTATTTAGACTTCAAGTTTTTTGACAAGTATCCTCCTAAGGAAATTTGACACATGTACTTGACATAAATTATTGCCTATTGGAAATCCAAAACAAATGCAATAAACCATCCTTTTTGGCAACTTGAATACTAGCCTCTTTGTCTTCCTTCCACCCATCTTTTGGCAACTAATCTATTTTATCTTAAACTATGTTAGTGAAGGATTTGTATTTTTAATTTATTTTTTAAAGTTTGGTCTTCTTAATTTTTATTAATCATGCATGATTGTCTTACGTTATTTGTCCTTTATAGGTTATAAAAATGAAAAGAGGAGGTTAACAGGTTGAATATAATAAATGAATCACTTTGGAGTAAAAAAAATGTGTTTGTTATGTTAAATGGGTTTAATGTGTCGTGCTGAATTAAAAGTTAACATGACCCATTAAACTTAACGTGTTACACGTGTCGTGTCGTGTTAACTTGTTTAAATTTCGTTTCGTGTCATGTCAACCCATTTATTAAATAGGTCGTGTTCGTGTTGACCCTAATCGGGTCACCTAAGTTGGTCAATACGACATGTGAACCCGTTTTGTCACCCCTACATTGACCTTATTGAATAACAACAATCAAACATGTTGCCTTTTATGTAATTATATAGTGTACATAAATATGTAGCTTGCTATTGTAAAATCATCAAAAGAAATATATTCAAATTCAAGTTCTGTATTCATTCTAATTTTTATCTATTAATTCGACGTAAACTAAAACACTAAATCTATATGGAGTTTGAGCCAAAAACCCAACCCAACACTAGCTGACTGGTACATGTATAGACTTTGGCATCATAGTCCATTTTGACATACCCACCAGTTGGTGCATTCCAGTCTCACATAAATAGTGCAGCAGTGCTCTCAGCTATCTAAAAAGAATTGCCCACATTTGGTGACCCACCCCTATGTTTGGGCTTTTAAGTCATAGCTGTGCTTCAAGTCCAGTGGCTTTTGGACCACTTTATGTTGTCCTAGTTTGTGTGGTCTCTTAAACGTGATTTTCTTCTGTAATTTATCTCCTTTGATTCCGGTGTTGTAAATCACATTCTTTGTTTTTGTTTTTGGACCGTAGGATAATGAAGAATAAAAGAAATTGATAATTGAACTAGTTTGTTTTTGTTTTTGTTTTTGTTATGTTGTCCTAGTTTGTTTTTGTTTTTGGACCACGCGCGTTATGTTGTCCTACTTTGTGTGGTCTCTTAAACGTGATTTTCTTCTGTAATTTATCTCCTTTGATTCCGGTGTTGTAAACCACATTCTTTGTTTTTGTTTTTGTTTTTGTTTTTGGTCAAGATCACTTAGTATCCGCATTTAACCGACTACTCCAAACTCATGAGCTGAGTCGATTCACTAAGAGGTGAAGCTCTCCCAATTGTGATTTATGTGCTAGATTGACAAATCACATTCTTATTTGTACTAACAACTATGAAATCGGTCTTCCTTAATTTCAAATTGAAGTGATTGAGATTACCAATGATTCCTTAATTATTGGCTAGAGATTTGATCGAAATTGGTAAGATTCAAATTTTTAACCAAAAGAGTTTGTTATGTTAACAGTCAAATTATGGTTTTATAAACAAAGCCAAGCTTTGGTACAATAAGCAAAGCCAATAAGCAAAGCCAAGCTTTGGTACAATGGAGAAATCCATTGCCACAGCAGCATAACTGTGATCATCTTCAAGTAACTGTAGAACGCTGCAGAAGTTGCCTGAAGAACACCTTTTTGGTTCCATGGATGTTTCTGCCACGCCTAGCGCTGAAACACATCGACGGCTCGCCATAATTAAACATTTTCAAGACGGTATAGTCAAACAGCAATATACATCTCGAATCCCTTTGCCGTGCAGTTTTTCGAGTGTCGAATATAGACTTTAAGAGGATCCCACAATTTCAAAAAAGCTAAGATGGTTAGCGGCCCAACTGCAGGATCAAAGCTAGACCATAGAAAAATAAATCAATGTAACAAAAAAAAACAAAAAAACAAACAAAACCAAACCAACATTATACATAATAAATCCTACAAAAACCAAAAAGCCTTAGAAAACACTCGTAACTTACATGGTGTCTCAACTATTATAAGCCAGCCAGCTGCAGCGATTCAAGGACTCCATTCACCTAAAACACAGTTTTGCTCCCTTCAGTAACAAACATCAACTTCATTCGATCATCACAACCAAAACAAGAAAATGTGACATTTCAATGAGCTTACGTACACAGCATGTAACATAGAAAACAAAATTGAAGGTTAGAAATAACTCCTATGGAAATCATAAAGAAAAATAATATTTCCTATTTGATACATCAATAAATATTCTTTTAAGAACGAAATTTGTCTGATTCCGTTTCATGTCGGTATGCTAATAGCATCAACCAACAATTTTGAGCTACCTATTGCACATGAAAGTTACTCGTAAGAAATTTCTTCCATACAATACGTAAGGGATTGGCTTTAAATTATTCTTATATGTTCCTCCAAATTAAAATTTGTTCTTATATGTTCTTCAATCTGATGCCTCTTTAGGTTTCACCGACATTAAAACAACTGGTTTAGTTCAACTCTAATTGAAATGCTTTTACTGATGGTGATTATGACAACATAGATTCTAACAAGTATCAAAAACAGACCTTATACACTTTCATCAGTATCATAGTTTTGCATTAGAGACTGGAGACCTGCACTTGAACTAGAAGCATTAAGTTCTCCATCTTGTTTCTTCTGTTCTCCTGCTTTGCTGATTTCGCCAGATATAACTTCTCTCTTGACAACTGAGACTTTAATTGCCGGGGATTGGAAAACAACTTTGTGGTTCTTGGTCGTATCAGTAACATCTGAACCTGCTTTCAGACCAAAACAACACACCACAATTTAGTACAATCGTCAAGCTTGTCCCGCATTTCCACTGAATAATTTTATTAATTTCAAGCCTGTATGAGTTTTTACGATAGGAAGCTTGTACGAGTATAGAACAAAAGTGCAGTCATGCATAACAAATTATACGGAACAATAGAAAAAGATAAGATACTTTTCTATTCCACATATTCAGAAATTATAATTATTTAGATATAGAAGCCACCTTTATTTTTTATGAGGCTGTTCCCAACTTTTATCCTCTGCAACAACCACAAAAACTCATGAGTAACGCTGCTCATATAGATTCAATAGCAAAGAAATTTACTGTAAAATATAAGTAAATAAATTTTAATACCACAAAGTTGATGGTAGCTAGACCATCTTTTGCCATTTTGTCATTGTAGGCGGATATCATTCTTCAATTAGGAGGTAGATGGTTTGGGAAGAGCGGTGGCAAACAAGATAAAAAGAAAGGCATCCTACTTAATTAGGGCTTAAAGAGAGATCTTTAGTCGTTGATGTCATGAGGTCAACTAAACCATAGAAACTAATTTTCACCAGTATGAATATAAACATAGAAAGAACATATAGTACTTTTAAAAAGATCCAACTTTGATCCCAAATTTAAATATAAATGGATAGTTTTTTAGGTAAAATATAAATGGACAGTTTAACGACATCATGTGCATAACAATTGTAAAAAACATCAGTCAAGCAAAGGAAAATTTCTAAGAAGACGAGGAAAACAATTGAAATTAGAGTACAATTACAACAACAAAAACACACAGTGAAATAGAGCACGAAAGTGAGCCAGCTGAAGGTGTTCTTGAGTAAAACACCAGTTTTATGAGAGAGTTTGTAAGGGCTGTTGATCCTCTCCTCTGCTCAGATGAAATCAGTGATCGAACTTTGTAATTTTTGCTCTCTCGATTTCATATTCAGTGAATCAACTGCCCTTTTGTTTTACTTAAAAAAAAGTGAAATTAAAAAAGAAAAAAAATTCTTTTGGCAAGTTAGAAATGTGAGCATTTTATTTTCTAGAGACTTGGGTTCCCCTTAATCAAACTATTGCAAGTTGGATTTGCACATAGATCTAGGCCTAGCAGATCTGGACCCATAACCACTTTTCTTTTGAAGTATGGACACATAACCACCTGACTGACCATTTCAAGTTGGATAACTTGGATTCACACATAAATTTAGGCCACACATAAATTTAGGCCTAGCAGATCGGAACCCATATCGACTTGACTTAGTCGACTGAATGTTGGTAGGATCGAGATGACATAATACAGAAAAGAGATAACAAGAAGCGCCAAACAAAGAAAAATAAAAGCAAAATATAAGAAAGAAATTGGAAAAAGTCGATGAAACAAATTCAAAAAGAAGAGAAATAGTAGGAAAATTTTCATTGCTCAATCTATCCTGATCAATATTAGACCTACTAATATTGTCCAAGTTTTATTTTTTAGTGTGAGGGTAACAGATTTAAGATCCTACGATCAAGATCCGACTAGGGATCCAAAAAAAAAAAATGAAATGTTCTATTGTAGTGTTTTACGATCTAGATCATTATCCCGACTACAATAGTGAGCGTAAGAGTATGAGGTATTCTAAAGAAAATGGTAGCAAGAAGGTTGAGGTTATATCAAACATCCATAAGCATATGACAGTCCTTTCTTGTCAATTTGTCCAGTGCAAAATTCAAGCAATTGAGGCGAGGCAAGTGAATCTATATTAGTATTCCACGTTTGAGTAAAGATCTACAAAACCATAAGTCCGCCATCTAGGATACATCAAATCAAGATACCATAGCAAGGGCAACCGACTCTCTTTTCTTGATACATGATAATGAGAATATTTTTTAAAAAAAAAAAAAAAACCAACAATTTTTTGTAGAATTTTATTGAAATATTTCAATTTTTTGAAAATTTGTTTAATTGTCAAACTATTTCAAATCTTTCCATGCAATGCTTTGTAATAAAACTGAAAAAAAAAAAAAAAAAAAAAAAACAATAACATAGCCTCGAGTCCCAAATTAATTGGGGTCGGCTACATGGATCAAAATTTTCCATTGTGAAAAAAGATCATAACTGTTAAGTACAACAACAACAACATCATAGCCTCAGTCCCAAATTAACTGGGGTCGACTACATGGATCAAACTTTTCCATTGTGCTCATAACTGTTAAGTAGAATAAGAAAAAAATCTTTTTATGAAAAAAAAAAACCATTAACATGTCGTTGGTTTGCTTGCTTCTATGGGTATTATGCGCATAAATCTAATATTGTTATATCCTAGGAATATTATTATTACAACTAATTATGACTATTATAAGCTTTGAAAGTTTTAGAATATATTACAATAGATTATATACATATGCTATGTATTTAAACTGGATATCAATGTTAAATCTCAAGAAATTTTAAAATACATTTAAATCCCTCGACATTTAAGTTAAAAATTCCCTAAAGTCTCTAGGTTGGCACAAATTTGGACAAGAATTCTCCACTTCAAATTCACTTCTCCAAAATAATTTCAAATTTTCAATAAAGGTGAAGTCGAATTTTCAATCCTTTGCGATAAAATAGATGGCAGATAACATCTAACTAGACTAGGAGGCTAGAGGCCTACCTAGATTCTTAAGATAAAATGCCTAACCTTTTTTTGATACGATAAAATGGCCTAACCTTTAGCTATAACTTTTCTTATCTTTTTCTTTCTTTCTTGGTTGTTACTTGACACCCTTATCTTAGCATTTCTCACTCATGACTTTTTCATATAGAATTTTAAACTACTTTACGATCAAGGTTCTTGGTTTCACCCTAAACCCGAAACCCTTGTAAAAAAAGGTTCTTGGTTGGCTTATGTCACTTTAAAAAATGAACGTTTTTGTTGCTCAACATAGCATGCCCCGATTCAATGAAGGAAAACCAATAATATCTATCTAGAATTGTTTGGTCGCACAATTGGAGCATCTCCTCGGTCTTCACTCCTGAAAATCACAACTCCAAGGTGTACTAAATAACATTGATGCAATTATACTTACAGCTCCAAGAATATCATCTTTTTTTTATAAACCCAAGAATATCATCTTTACCACTTGAGATTTCATCACAAAGACCTCTTCTATCAATGTTCTGATACAAGATGTGAAGGCCTTACCATATTACATAACGATTATGAATGCAAATACATCACGCACAAAGATCTTAACAAACATAAATCTAGAAGAAACTCTGAGTCCTCCAAAACCTACATAAAATTCAGAATCACTCAAAAACAGCTTTTTTCCTCTCTATATCCTAAATGATACAAACACCCAAAACTGAAGATAATGTATCCATCACATATATGCATGTTTTCAAATGCTAGATACATCATATCCCATTTGAAGTTCATCTCAGTACTAGATCACATAATGGTGGGTAACCCTACTTGGCATAAACAATGATCTTCATAAACTACTCTACACGTACCTGCCATAACTATGTTGTCTTAGAATTCAAGAAAAAATTGAAACTACAAGGAAAGATGAGAAATTTTTTCACAATGTTGAAGTTATTTGCACTGCTGATATGAATTATATATATAGGGAAATTCTACAATGGAGCCCAAATATATGGCATTTATGACTCATATATTTATATATATAATATAAAAGATTCATAAGCTGGGGTTCAAGATCAATCTCACATTCTTTTTATCTAAGTATGTGCTTACCCTTTTTTGAAGATTATTTGTATCTGAATCCCCATCTTCGTCGTCATCCTCATCATGTAACCTTTTGATGACATGTCTAGCACCCTATGTCAATAAACACTAGTTCAGCATGACTTAATAAATGAAAACCTTAATAAAGAAAAAGATGGGGAAAATATTTTAGACAATAAGATGATGAAATAATAAGATTTCATTGATGCTCAAATTTACTAACATGAAAATGTAATTTTATAAGTGCTTCGTCCTCCTCTTCCAACTTTTTCTCCTGTCAAGCAAAGAGATTTAGCATTACCAGTATTTTCCAGCAAATAACTCATGAATGTGTAAAGCAAATATAGTTCCTGCTTAGTAGACCTTTTCAGTTATTGTGTGTTAATCAAGTGCAAAAATATGTTTTTATCTGATCATGTATTCTTAGCTTGCTTGGACCAAAACCGAAAATTCAAACAGATAAAATGAAAAGACATTGGTCCATTAATTTGCGTTTTCGAGGTTTTAAAATAGTCCTCTTCCTGATGACAATCAAAGTTTTGGATGTTTGTAAGATGTTACGAGGCAGCATTAGGTAATTGTTAATTTTATGTACCTACAATGGCAACATCAAATCCCATTCGTTTCAACAAATGAATTAAATCACTTTTGCAGAAAAAAAATGACTATTCAAACTGTTTATTAAATCATTTTAGGGTATTATTAGGCCTCACCATTGGGCCTCTAGGATAAAGTGTTCCCAATAATTTTAGTAAATTGAACTGCACATGTAATTCTCTTGCACACTAAAAAAGGTTGTTTTTAATAAATTGAATAAAGCAAACTTACCTTTTCTTCAGCTGTTCGTTGCAAGACCTCGAGCATTGCATCAACACTCACAGTCGCATGTCTTGACTGGAAAAAATAAGGAAGATAAATTACTGAAAATGTACTTAGAGCAGATAAACATAGATGTTTGACATATACTAGAACCAAAAAAAAATGATATATAACTTTGGACTATGAGTAAACAATAACAAAAATACAACATAAACTACCGAATAGTTGTATTGGTTGAAGTTCATGGATAAAAGTTAAGTCGCATAGAAGGAGGGTCAACTACTTACCTTCATAGATTTCATTTCATCTAGAGCAGCAAGAACATCCATCTCTCGCTTAGAGTCCGAAGTTCTGTTCTCCAGAGATTTCATTGCATCTCCCATCTCTTCATCCTCCCTTTTTCTCTTCTCTTTGTCTAATTCCTAAAGGAAAATACATTGAATTCAGAAATGAGTTATTTAAATGGGCTCAAATAGATGAGGAAAAGAAAAAAAAAAAAAAGCCACCATCAAATGTAAATTGATACTGTTAAGTCAGAAAAGAAAACAAAAGGTACATGCGAGAAAATTAGTTTCAATAAATCATAGTCTCACCTCATCCTCGGCACGCCAAGGCTCAAAATTGCGTGTTGCTCCAGACTCGACAACGTAGTCAGAATTTTGAGGATCCGTTTTCATCGTTATTTCAGCAGAACACTTGGTGCATTTGAAATAAAACCTAAACTTTTGAATACCCAAATATGTCTGCAGAAAATGACAAGAAAATAATTATTGCAAAATCATGGACTTGGGTTTTGTTAACACAGAAATTCCAATGCATGATCCTCGCTCTATGTATTCAAATGATAAATAAAATAATTTCAATGGTTCCACCCATAATATACTTATGCATCCGATGATCAATCACAATAATTTCAAATCCCTTATAGTCTTATAGAGATAAGGCCAACACCATCTTTGAAATGAAAACAAAACTTAAATACTATGCAACTAGACAGAATTTTCAATTTTTTATTAAAAAAAAAAAAAAAAAAAAAAAAAAAAAAAAAAAAAAAACCATGGCAACAATGACAAAGCCTTAATCCAAAATTAGTTGGGGTCAGCTACATGGATCAAACAAATATAAATAAAAAAACCACGGCAATCAGGGTATTATTGCCTACTAAAATGCACGTCAACCCAAAACTTTTTAACTTACATCTCCGACGACGTCTTCTTTCCTAGAATTAAACTTAGTTCCTTTGTAGATATAGTTCCCACAGGTATTGCAACGGATGCTCATCGGAAGCATCATTCTCACTTTTATCTGCTGGTTTTTGGGTTGTCGCCTTCTTGGAAGCTTGGCCGGATCGAAGTCTGGGGGATAGTATTTATTCAAAACTTTTCTCTCTCCCATCTTTACTCTCTCTTTATGTAATTACCAAAACCTGGTAGTTACAAAATACACAATCAACATTAATAAAATGCTTTAATAGTAACAACGAAAACCTCTAACCAACTCGCAAACATTTGAATGAATCAATTGCTAAAATCGATTGGAAAATTCAATAACATAACAAAAACGAAGCTTTGCGCGCTAAATTCAAAAGAAATTCAATTTTTAGAATCGAAACCTAGAAAAAAAAAAAAAAAAAAAGAAAGCTAAAAGGAAGGATGAAGTGGAGAAGAATCAGGATCCCCAAATCTTAAGAATGGGAGAAACCAAATACCTAAAAACCCAATCTTGGAAGCAAAGGGTATGCCAACAAAAGTGCAAATTGTGAGCCCTAATAAAATCAAAAGACCCCATAACTCAAAGAAATGGAGCCAAGAAGACGAAGAAGATGAAGAAGTTACCACGCAGCCCGGGCTATCGCGCGTCGAAGAGGATCGAAGCTCCGCGAGAGAGAGGTACCGCGACAGAGAGAGAGAGCGAGGAAGAAGACGACCAGTGGGGGGGGGGAGAGCACGACCGAGACCTTGCCCCGTGAAATTGAGGCCGATTGGTTGCGCGAGATCGACGCTCCGCGAGCGACAGAGGTACCGCGACAGAGAGAGAGCGCGAGGAAGAAGACGACCAGCGGGGGAGGGGAGAGCACGACTGTCGAGGCCGATTGGTTGCGCGAGATCGAAGCTCCGCGAGCGACAGGGAGAGAGCGCGAGGAAGAAGACGAGGAGGGAAGGGCACGAGCCCTAATGTGTGTAATGAGTGTGGGGTGAACTAAGGGGGTGGGTGGGTGTGTTGCGTGTAAAAATGTCATCACTTAAAAATTTAACCACGCCGATGAAATCAGCGTGGTGGATTTTTTAACAAGAAAGTGGTCCGAGTTATTTTGGACGTTTTGAAACCAAAGATATGGTTCAACAAAATTATTTTGTTGAAACGCATGGTTACTTATATATGTTTGATAGGGCAACTTGAGGAGTAATATATAAGTTGGTCAAGAGATGTTACGAAACCCACTAATCATGAGAAACATCTAATCTAACAGCTGACCATAAACCCTTAAAAACCACATAGCCAAATGATGGTCGAACTTATTATCACTAATAATAAAAATATTTTCTTATAGCAATATTGGGTAGTATGTCTCCCATTTCTCTTACAAAAAAAAAAAAAAAAAAAAAAAAAAAAAAAAAAAAAAAAAAAAAAACCCTAAGAATACAATGATACTAAGAAATATCAGACCATAGTACTTGATTTTAATATGAAATCTATGATGTAAAAACTAAAAATAAATAAATCAATCACTACTAATTGAGAGTAAAGCTAAAAGGAATATCATGCGCAAACAAGCAAACCAACTATATGGACGACACATGAACGTGTGTGTGTTGCTCATGTGTGACATATATCATGTTTATAGTTAGCTAAAGACTTCTCTAAATAAAAAACCATAATTCCACAAAAAGGTGAAGTGTATAGCAAGCCAAGTTGATTGAATCAGCTACCTAACCATCATGATCATCAACCACTCACACAATCAAACTAAAAAAAAAAAAACAAACAAACAAACATCCGAACCAAAACACTAGTCATTAGATTTTACAAAGTGAGAGGGCATGGAGGGAAGAAGAGTTGGATAAGTAACAATTTGAATGACTCTAACTTGGACTAGTACTATGGATTTCTTTTGGTGGAGTATGTTGTGAATTCAGGAGCCTTTTTAGCGGTCTCAAATTGGTACAAGGACAAAAAAAAAACAGAGAGAGTGGAATTGGGGGTTGAGTAATTGTGTAGCAATGGTGAGTTGTAGATATGGCATCATCAACATACTATTGGTTTGCAAGTATGATTAAACTAATTAGTGATTAATTAGTTTATAAGTTGAGTGTTTGGTAGAAAAGTAGATTAATTTCTCAACATGAAAACCATTGCAAACCCTTAAAGAAGTGCATTTTCTATTAAAACATTGGGAATGGGCATGAACAATACACAAGCGCAATACAATACAAAGATCACAAAAATCACCAACAAATCCCAGAAAATGAAGGAAATTGCTTTGAATCAAAGAGATCCATTACATATAAAACAGCAACAAATCCCAGAAACTGAACCAAATTAGAAATTGAGAGAAGAAATGAATGGTACCTTAGAGGATGAGAGATGAACAACAGTTCCAAAATCAGATTGCAAAACCAAATTCTTCAATCGACGCTCAAAGTTGGGTGCTCGGCCAAGCTTGGCGAGACGCTGGCTTTCGATCGAGAGGCGAGCCACATACAAACTAATTAAGCTTAGCTAATTACTTGTAAAACTACTTGTAAAATTCTTTTGATACTCCTTAAATATTTATAAAATATTTAAAAGCTCTCATAGACTCATGAGTCCAAGTAAATTTATTGATAAGTTAATTAAGCTTACTTAGATATTAAAATCAATCGAATATAAATAATTACACAGGTAAGATGTAAACACAGCTCAATATTGCTTCATTAATTCCATTAATTCATCATCCACCTACCTATATATTAAGTTTACACATGCATGTCATAATTTTTTTTTTTCATTTTTTCACGTAGGATGTCATCTGTATTGACTAATTCAAGCTCAAGCTAGCTAGCTAGCACTATTTGATCTCATAAGAAAGAAATTAGTACTCCTTTCATACTCAAATTACCATTTATGCTAGACTCGAAATTTTTTGATATAAATAATACTTAAGATTTGGATTAATTTTTATAAAGGAAGGAATCGAATTCCTAATCACTCCGATCAAATAGTTTTACCTTTTTTTAATATTTTTTTTTCGGATAAAAAAATATTTTTTAAAATGGGTAAGGGACAACAACGAAAAGTGGGGGAGAGGAGGCCACTAAGCTCATTTTTCATTCTTGGAAAATGGAGGAGGGTTGCGATAGGTTGACGACCCCAGCGTAAAACTTTTGTCACTTTTCATGAAATGGATCAAACATATATAAACGTTGGGCGTTCCCACCTAGCGACGCGCTGCATCTGAGCCGGGTGTAGTGAGAAATGAGCAAGGGTGTGTTTCACATCGTCAAATCTGGGTGTGAAGAAAAATGAGCAAAGGTTCCCACACATGGGACGTGTGTGGGTAAAGAAACTAGTCCCTTCACATCGTCGCCGGATGTGAAGAAAAATGAGGCAAAAGGTTCCCACACAAAGGACGGGTGTGGGTAAAAAGCTAGTTCAAAACAAACACGAAAACAAAAACAAAATCATAGATACGGACACTAGATCTTTTAGACAAAATAGAAGTAGAAAAGGAAAACAAATACAAAGGGAGAAAAAATTCGCTTAGGAACATGGAACATAGGAACACTTACGGGGGGAAGTCAATAGAACTAGTAGATACCATGATTAGAAGGAGAGTCAATATTGCTTGCCTCCAAGAGACAAAATGGGTAGGAGAAAAGAGTAGAGAAATAGGAAGCACGGGGTTTAAGCTGTGGTACTTTGCGGTATAGATAGAAAATGCAATGGAGTAGGAATTGTGGTGGATAATGATTATAAGGATAAGGTTGTAGAGGTTAAAAGAATGGGGGATAAATTGATTCCAGTTAAATTAATTATTGGAGACGAAAAAATTAACATACTTAGTGCCTATGCACCACAAGTAGGATTAAGCGAGAGCATCAAACGCAAGTTTTGGGACGATATGGATGGATTTATGCAAAGTATACCATTAGATGAAAAGGTTTTTATTGTAGGAGATTTAAATGAGCATGTCGGGGCAAGTAACGATAGGTTTGAGAGAGTTCATGGAGGTTTTGGTTACGGTAATAGAAATGAAGAAGGATAATCAATCTTAGAATTTGCTTCACATACGATCTTGTCTTAGCAAATACTAGTTTTAGGAAGAGGAGTCGCATATAATTACTTTTAGTAGTGGTCATAACAAGAGTCAAATATATTTTCTTTTAACAAGAAAAATAGATAGAAAAATATGTAAGAAGGCTGCAAAGTAATACTGTGAAGCACTTACTACCCAACATAAGTTAGTAGTACTTGATATTAAGCTAACACGACGACATAATATAAATAAAAGAGTTAGCGACCCTAGAATAAAGTGGTGGAACCTAAAACATAGTAAACAAGTAGAGTTTAGAGAAAAACTACTAAAGGAAAATATTTGGAATCTTGACTTAGATGCTAATACAATGTGGCTAGAAGTGAGTAGTTGCATAAGGAGAGTGGGATCAAACGTATTAGGTATATCTAAAGGCTTGGGACCACCAAAGAAGGAAACATGGTGGTGGAATGAGGATGTCAACGAGCAATTAAGACTAAAAGAGAGATGTATAGGAAAATACATATGTGTCAAGATGAAGATGTGTACGATCAATATAGAGAAGCTAGAAAACAAGCTAAAAAATTAGTTAGTCAAGCTAAAACAAATTTCATGGAAGATCTATATACAAGGTTAGGTAATAGAGATGGCGAAAAATATATATATAGGCTAGCCAAATTAAGAGATAAAAAGAAACAAGACTTAAGTCATGTAAGATGTATTAAGGACGAAAATCAAAATGTTTTAGCAGCGAGGAGGATATTAAGGAGAGATGGAGAAGTTACTTCGATAGTTTATTTAATGATGGTCAAGTTGATACCATAATAGATGAAAACCCACACCAAGAAAGAAATGTCAACTATACACGCATGATATTAGAATTGTAGAAGTTAAAGAGGCATTGTGAATAGGAAATTAGAAACTACGGAGGAATACATTAGAATCTAAAGGCTTTAAGTTGAGTAGGACGAAAACCGAATACATGCCTTGTGAGTTTAGAAACACTAGACATCGAGATGACGGAGTGGTAAAATTAGGGGAAATAGAAGTTCCTAAGGTAAACCACTTTAGGTATCTAGGATCAATCATACAAAATGATGGTAACATTGAGAATAATGTCACACATAGAATTCAAATTTGGATGGAAGAAATGGCGGAGTGCAACGAGGGGTGATTTGACTAAGTTAAAAGGAAAATAGGACCGCAATTTGAGGAGAATACAATTACAATGGAGGAGAAGTGAGGACTATCAAACTCAGTAAATATAGAGTGACAATGTGGCTTGTGGCCTTTAAGAGCTTAAAGTTCTCATTGATGATTGTGTTAGGAATTAGAAGTATAATGTAGAATGAGAAAGAAACTTAATCTACAAGAGAGTTTGATGGAGTGGATGTATTTCTTGTCTTTTTGTCTTGGAAAGTATTAAAATTAATGTAACGGCCTTTAAGAGAATATAATTGTGTTAGGTTATTTGAGGAAAAACTAAGTGGTTTGGAGTGGAACTTGTCTTTTTGTCTTGGAAAGTATTAAAATTAATGCTCGAACGTAGTTATTTACGACGTGGTTGCAAACCGCGAGAGCTTAGGCTCGTGGACCCGCAGATTAGGCTTGGCGCGCCTTTGGACTAGATAAATCATACATTTTTATGTTGAATTGTTTAATTTGCGATGCTTATATTGAAATAGTGTAAATGGCATCACAATGTGTGTTATTATAGTACATTTGACGTGCGAGACCGTGTGTTAAGTAGTCGCCTCGATATGCGTGTCGACACGGGTACCGGGTAGTTTAACCGACTTAACATTAGGCTGGGGGAAATAATACACACGAAATGAATAAAATTGGTTAAATAATTAATATGGAATGTATATATGGTGGTTAGGGACATGGTAGTACGCGTATGTCGCGGTTCGGGACGAGAAACCGAGCGTCGGAACACCCGAAACACCACTTTTTGAGTTAAATACAAGGGTGAGTGTACTAGCAGAGTCACAATTGGAGTCATGAGAAGCTAGAAAAGGAGCAAATGGGGTGCTTTGGATGACCTAGAGATGCACATGTGAGAGGTGATGACAATTCAACCTATAAAAGTCAACATTATCTCATTTTCCACCACCTTTTCTCTCTCCTCATTTTCTATCCGAGAGTTGAATAGCAAAACCAGGGTTTTGAGTGATCAAACTTGATGATTTAAGGAGCTTGGAGTGGGAGAACATCAAAATCAAGGTGAGAACTACAAACACCACAACTTTATCTATCTTTTGATCTTAATATTAGAGGTGTTAGTGAAGATTTGGTGGATGTTGAGTTGTTGTTTAGATGAGTTTAAAGTGCTTTGAAGTTGTGATGTTGGTGTTATGGTTGTGGTTGGTTTGGTGGGTTGTTGGAAAACCCAAAAATTTGCGGTTGGTTGTTGTCCAGTGTGACGGCCCCAATTTCCCACAAATTGGGCCCCGCCCGGCCTAAGCCCACGTGGACCCCCGAGCCAGTCTCGCAAGGTCAACGCAGACCTAGTCAGCCTTCCAATCCTTCATTATACGTAAGTTCACAATTTGCATTATAATCTCAAATTGGATATTCGGACATACGTATTCCGACGAGTGGATCCCACATACGACCATGACCTGGCACGTGACACAAGTCAAATTTTCGGGCCGTTACATCCAGAGCGCGATTAGCGCGCTAATGTGGTCATCTAGCGCGCTAATGCCAATTAGCGCACTAATGTTCTGCTGGACGAATAATGTATAACTGTCTAGGCATCTAGCGCGCTAATGCCCAGACCTAGCGCGCTAATGTACTACTGTTTGACATAATTTGTGTGAAAGGACTTAACACACATACAAATGACTCAATATCTCTTATACATGGAAATTTGGGATATCCGGGACTAGGCGGAGTCGGACCGGGGGTTAGTTACGGTACACGGAGTGCGGTGTGAGGTGTGTAGTATCCCAACTGAAATTTCTTGAGCAATATTTACTTTTGCTTTTGAATTGAGATAACAACCATCTCCCGACTACCTCTGGATCTCCGGCCCCATAAAAATATCCTGGAGAGAACTTAAGAAAGTCCCTCATCTTCTTAGCCTCCAATGTCATCTGGCTCCCAAAAGCCGATGCCACTGCTGGCTGCTCGGTCGTAACGAGTGTAAGCACCACTGCAGCCTCCACTGGTACTGCTGCTAGTGTAGCCCTCTCGCAATGTCTCGACACTCGCGCCGCACCTGAACATCGGCCACAGTAGGATCTACAACTGCCTGCGTAGTCGTCGGTGCAGCCACAATGGTAGTAGGAGCAACAGTAACCTCCCGAGCTCTCAACATATCCATCAGCAATGAGAACATATCGTCCATAGTCTGCGCAACGACTCCAGTGTCAAAGTCGGTCTCGTCGGATCACTAGTATCTCCGACCTCAGGCTGGGTGGTATCTGATGGTTGTTTGTCCATCAGTAACTGCATCAAAGAACGTGCATCCAGTCAGCCAAGGAGATTGATCGGCCGAGACTCAATAATCATATAGCACAAGGGACTCTAACCTTGAGTGTTACCAGGGACTCTAACCCCTCATAGTGTAGACCACCTCGGGGACTCTAACCCCGAGTGTCATACAAAGTGTCGTGTAACATGTGTCGACATCCCCTGGGACTCTAATCCCGTGAGTCGCGCACACCTCGATCGAGTACTGGGACCTAAATGCAAAAACTACTTTTTAAAATTTCAAGAAATACCAAGTATGGATTGTCAAGGCATAGGCACATCTACACACCTAAACAAATAAGGAATACAAGTCCTCTTAAACATTTATAAGATATTCATTAGCCTAATAGCATGTTATTTATCATTCAATTCACATTTGAAACAACAAGAATAGACATAGCATGGGATAGATCAATGAATCAAATCAAATGAATGGATATCATGCAAACTAGACTCATCGATCAAGTGAGCATAGACACAAAGAATACATGATATAAGAATACAAAGGAAAAATAGTCAAAAGGACTATGCAAGGACAACAATTAATAGAAATGAAATGCCAAGTAAAGTTGCAATTGGGTATACTCACAACAACAAAGTAAAGTCCTAGCTTTACTGGCCTCCCAATACTCCAAATCTTGTATTCGCTCTCTTGTACCCTTTTCCTAGGTTCCTGAGTTTGGTGTCTCATTAGTTCAAGTATAGTGGGTTTAAGCTCAATTTAGTGGTGTTTATTGTGTATTCAAATTGGTTCAATAGACTTTAAAATGGTCAAAATATCGAGATATAATTTTTTCCAATTTTTTCCAATTTTTCCAGAATTTCTCCAATTTTTTCCCTTATTTTTTTCTTCTCATTTCATTTTTTTAATTTGTTTGGGCCTGCCCAGTCGGACCCGCCCATGGCCGAGCCCGGCCCGTTTCGGACCCGACCCAGCATGGGGGTGTACAAGCGTGCACGCGCGCGCGTGTGTGCAGTAATTTCTTCCTCCCGATCGACCAGTTCGATCGGGAGCAACATATTTTTTTGTTATTTAAATCTCGTGATGGGTGGGGTTGCTCTCTACCCCAACCCCGTGGAATACCACCTGGCACGATTCGCCACGGGGTTCGGCCATGCTCTCGGCCACCCCACCGCCAACCACCCGAAACCCACAACCACAACGAGGACTCACCGTGCTTTTGATGTCTCCTTTCCTTCCCGGCGCTTTCCCTGCTTCTCCTCCTCCTATCCTCTTCTTTTTCCTCGCTCTCGGCCTCCCCTGTGTCTCGTGTCACGGTGTGTGCGTGAGTGTGTTTGTGTGTGTGTGGTGTAAGTGGGTAGTGGGGTGGTGGCCACGTGGTATGGGTTTTGACAAGTGTTACTTAGCTGGGACAAGTGTGATGGGTTTTGTGACACCTAATCGTGACACAACTACGACACCCACCCGTGTTTTCGAAATGCGTTTCGACGCCGGTTTCGCGTCCGAACCGTGATATCCGCGCACCGCCGCGTCACTAGTCACTCAATATGTTAACTACCACAACCATAGCTTATAAGTAATTCTTTATTTCATATTAGTATTACATAAGACTTACCAAAATGTTAACTACCCGGTTCCCCGCCGCACGCTACTCGAGGCGTGTCCCCGCTCTCGTCTCGATGCCTACAATCGTACAAACCGACTTAGTAAGTCTACACAATACATAACACTAGGCACACATCAATACAAAAATACGATATACCTCGCCCACGTGCCTCGATCGGTGCACGTATCACGGTGTAGTCCCACGTTAAGTGGTCGGTGATCCCGATTAAGGAATTAAAACGGGGTCGAGATTCTGGGGCCGTGACAATCGATTCTGGCCTCGAGCAGAGGCCGAAGAGACAGATGAGGGATCAGGACCGGCAGAGAAAGGGCCAAAGACCTCGCCGAGGAGATTGGCAGACTGGTCAGGGATCGTCGTGATGACAGAGAGCGACGTGATGATCGTCAGTTGGCATATTCTACGTCTTCTGCGCCCGTTGATCAGCTTAGGCAGCAGAGGCAGGACAAGTGTTTCGAGAGGCCAAAGTTAGACGGCGAGTCAGAGGAGTTCTTACAGGTCAGAGACTCGCACATGTTATCGTTGCGGTCAGGTGGAGTATATTGTGGCAGATTGTACCAAACCAGCACTAGTACCACCACAGACGGAGCAGGCCAGAGATAGGGCTCAGTCTGCAGCATTTGAGGTCGCGCAGTCGGACAGGGAAGTGACCAGACAACTAGTTGAGGGTACGTTATCTGTCTGTGGTATTCCTATGCATGTTATGATGGATTCTGATAGTACTTTGTCTTTTATTTCTAGACGCATGGTAGGAAAGTTAGGGTTGCATGCACAGACTTTATATATACATCTTGTTCTAAGCACGACAACTGGGGATAAGATTTACCCTAACCGGATATGTCGGAATTGTGTTGTGGAGATTAAGGGACATCAGCTATCGGCTGATTTGAAAGTATTAGAGTACTTAGAGTTCGACGCGATGTTAGGTATGGATTAGTCATCGTCTTATCACGCACAGATCGACTGTTTCAGCAAGACTGTGCGTTTGACATCGAGGGGATTCCAAGGTTTTCATTCACTGGCGTTGCGACTGCATTACCTATCACTAGAGGCAGATTAGCGACGTCGCAGGAGATGGAGACATATGCAGCTATATTTAAGCCAGAGCGTAAGACGTTGCTTAAGATTGAGGATGTCCCTATTGTTTGTGAATTTTCAGATGTGTTCCCTGATGATTTGTCAGGATTGCCACCACCGAGAGCTGTGGAGTTTATTATTGAGCTGATTCCGAGGACTCAGCCAATTCGACAGCAAACCGTATAGGATGTCAACATCGGAGCACGAGGAGTTGAGGACCCAGTTAGAGGATTTACTGCATAAAGGTTTCATCCACCCTAACATTTCACCTGGGGAGCTCCAGTTCTTTTTGTGAAGAAGAATGATGGCTCAATGCGGATGTGTGTGGACTACCGAAAGTTGAATCAGGTGACGATTCGGAATCGTTACCCACTTCCGAGAATTGATGATCTATTTGATCAGTTGGATGGGGCCAAGTTCTTATCGAATATCGATTTACGATCAGGATACCATCAGTTGAGGATTCGAGAAGAGGATGTGGAGAAAACCATGTTTAGCACGCGTTACGGTCTGTTCGAGTTTACAGTTATGCCATTTGGGCTGACTAACGCACCGACGATCTTTATGGATTTGATGCACAGGGTGCTGAGGCCATATCTTGATCGATATGTCATTATGTTCATCGATGACATTCTGATATACAGTAAGACTCGTGTGGAGCACGAGAGGCATCTCAAAGATGTATTGGCGACATTGAGAGAGCACATACCGTATGCCAAGTTCAACAAGTGCGCATTTTGGCTGAGTGAAGTGAAGTTCTTGGGCCATGTCATCAGTGGTCCGGTTATATCTGTTGATGGTGACAAGATTCGGGTGATTATTGATTAGAAGACACCCGAGTCTGTATCTGACATCCGGAGTTTCCTGGGTTTGGCAGGATATTACAGGCGCTTTATGTAGGACTTCTCGATGATTGCAAATGATGTTGATTTCGTCTCTGAGGATGCTGCGGAAGAGGAAATTGACTCGGCGCTAGTTTTACCGGTGGCAGGTAAAGGTTTTTCCGTCTATAC
Organism: Stephania cephalantha; assembly: GCA_039657325.1. Classification (NCBI taxonomy): domain Eukaryota; kingdom Viridiplantae; phylum Streptophyta; class Magnoliopsida; order Ranunculales; family Menispermaceae; genus Stephania; species Stephania cephalantha. The sequence continues at coordinate 53,799,013 of CM077572.1, forward strand.
TGATGCATCAGGCACTGAGTTGGGTGACGTATTGATGCAGGATGGACACTCAGTGGCCTATTTATCTCGACGATTAAAACCTCACGAGGCGAATTATCCAAAGGCACAACTGGAGCTTGCGGCGGTCGCTTTGCAGATCGAAGGCACTGAAGACATTACCCGTATGGTGAGAGGTTCGTGTTGTTCACAGACCACCAAAGTTTGAGGTATCTATTCACTCGGATGGAGCTGAACATGCGACAGCGGCGATGGCTCGAGTTATTGAAAGACTATGACTTCGCCATTGAATATCATCCGGTAAGTGCGAATGTCAGAAATGATGCACCGAGCAGAGAGCGGCATTGAGAGCCGCATTAACATCGTGACATATGACACACGATGAGCACGGGTTGCTTGAGGCAGCGTCGGTGTTGTGTTTGACAGAGGCTATTGCTGAGCTACAGATTTGCTGTGAGATGCGAGTTCCTACAGTGTCTCTAGAGCGGGTGGTTGAGTTGCAGAGAGCTGATGACCGATATTTACGGATCAGTAGCCTGGCTCAGGATCCAGGGTGCACATAGTGGTCTGAAGGGCCAAACGGGTGCTTGAGACACATGGGTCGTTTGTAGATACCATGGGTATCGGAGCTCAGGGACAGCATTCTCGAGGACGTACACCGGTCGAAGTATACAGTTCATCCTGGCCGGACCAAAATGTATCACTATCTGCGGAGATTGTTCTGGTGGCCATAGATGAAGGCTGACGTGGGCAAATACGTTCCGAATTGTCCACTACAAAAAAATGGCTATTTAAAGACGGAATTAGCAACGGAATTAACTTCCGTTGCTAAAAAAATGGTTTGAGACGGAATTGAGACAGATTAATTCGAGACTTTAATAGAGAGAGATCGAGAGACGGAAATAGAGATCGAATTGAGACGAAATTAAATTCGTGTCAAAAAAATGGCGCCAACATTCCCACCAAAACTTTCATTTTTTGAACCGTCCATTACGTCTCGAGGTTTGTGCGTGCTTCGATCTAGACGCCCCAAAAATGGGGACCAACCACAACTCTCACCAAAATCTCTCTCTCAACTCTCTTTTCTCTCAACGCTTCTCTCGCCTTCTCTCTCTAACCGGTCTCGCCTCTCACCGTCACCCTTCGCCCGGCCACCGCTCTATGTGCCGGTCACCGCTCTCTCCGCTCACCGCTCACCGATCTCTCGCTCCCTCTCCGCTTCTCTCCGATCCCCGCTCTCGCTTTTCTCCACTCACCGACCAACCTCGCTCTCTGCTCTCTCTCGCCTCTCTCTATCGCCGTCACCGCTCTCGTGAGTCGCCGACCATCGCTCTCGTTATCGCTTCTCTCACCCTCTTCGCCTCTCTCTCTCGCCGTCACCTCTCTCGTGGGTCGCCGACCACCGCTCGTCGCATTGTGCATTGATGTGTTGCTCACCGCTCCCATCACCACCTTCTCGCTCTCGCGTGCATAAAGCCGATCTCTCGTGATGATCTCTCTTTCTCTCACTTCTCTCATCGCTCACCGAACCTTCCTAGTTCTCCTCTCTCACCGATGCTTCCTACTTCTCCCTCTCCCACCGCTCTCTCTCTCTCTCCGTAATCTCTCTCCCTAGCCTAAACTTTTCGTAAGCCGTCGCGATTGGGTCGCCGGTGTCTCTGCCGTCGCCGAAGCCTAAACTATTTGTCGTCGCCGCGATTGGGGCTTCCGTTCGCTCGCTGTCGCCGTCTCGTGGGAGATTGGAGCCTCCGAAGCCCTTACCCGTTGCCTCTTTTCGCCGTTTCCCTAAGCCGTCGCCGTTGTTCGCCGCACCCCAAGACGTCTTGCATTGTTGTCGCACCCTAAGCCTCGCCGCTTGCATTCGTCGCAGTACCTCGCCTTAAGGATTGACTTGCACTAAATTTTGTTATTAGGTAAATTGTTGCACTAGTCTTTTTGAATCATTTCTTCTATGCTTATGTAGTTATATATTTCTTGAAATGCATATGTAATTTTTTTTCTCAGGTGTGTTCTTGGAATTTAATTTTAGTGCAACAATGAGAACATAGCATGCTATTTCTCACGCGCCAAGGACGTTGAATTGTTATGGATATGGGTTTGGTTTTGATGCAGACATTAGCGTTAGGGAAGTGGGTGAAGTATACTAAACGAGAAACTGATCGTAGTCGAAGTGCAACGTGTTTTGTCTGGATTGCATTAATTGCTCGAGAGGTAAGGTTTTGTGCTATATTTTAGTTTTAATTTACATTCTTTGATATCTTTATGCCACGTTTTTTCATGTATTTCCTACTATATTTGGTTCAATTGTGTGTATATGCGTATGTATAGATAAAGCTACCAAAAGAGTAGGTATAGATGAATAGTACCTATAATTGTATATTTTCTACTACTACTAGGTAGGTTCTAAAAACTATGATCACCCTTTGAGTTAATGTTGCTATTTCACATAAAACGTCAAGAGATTTGAATTAACCTCTAACCTTAAGGAGGTACGAGTGAACAACTACTAGAGCTTTGATACTATGTGGTATTTGTATGCAAACTTATAAGTTATGATTTATGATATTTTTTGAACTCCTTGTTTCTTATATTTTTACGACCAAGTATCCTACTCTGTTTGGTATCGGTCATGTAATCGAGCTAGGTCTTAAGATAGTTGAAATCAACATATGACGAGAAGCCACAACCATACATGAATATGGTAGACAAAACTAGGAGCGAACTTGTTTTAAATTGATATGAATGAAGGGGTTCTAATGATGAGATCCTACTTTTAAATTTGTTTCAAGTGTTCGTAACCGTAATTTGAAAAAATTTATGTCATTGCTTGTTGATATAGTTAGACAAATATTTGTTCCTTGATGACACGAGAGACTTGTATGAGTTTCAATTGAGTTAGAATGAATAATGATTTTTCTAAACCATGGTGAATGATATTGTTGTTGAAACAAGTCAAATTGAGACTCATTAAAAGTTTCTAATCGACTTTTTAGGCAAAATCCTAATTTGAACAATCGATGACCAGATATAGAAAAGCAAGAAATTAACAAGAAGGATCAAGATAAGTAACTAATGTATTTTTTATGAAATGAATGAGGCGTCACTTGCTACAAGATATATAAAGTTGGGGGAGGTCCCATATTCGACTTATGTTGGATTCGTTTATCAAAAAAAAAAAAGATAAATATAAGGGATCAATTGGTGGTGTATATATGATAAATCGAAGCATAGAATTAATTAACGGAAATCCTTTTCTACATATGTGACCGATCGAGATATTATTCCTTATCTCACCATGCATGTCACCATGCCCTTTATTCCTTTTATTTTTGCGTAAAGAACTCGTACCCATATATATATGCTTTAATTTGACATTCCAGATTGTTCACCGTACTTCCACATCTTTTATATATGTATCATGAATTATGTCTCATAGAGCCTCGAAAGATCAATTTTAATTTCTTCTATACAACTAGCTATATATGTATACAAACATTAATACAATTGATACGTATATATAGCCCATTTCTTACACTACTCAAATATACATCACAAGTTAATTTATTTGGATAAAAAGATACATTCCTAGCTACATTAATTTTATCATCGATCAAGTGCAATATTTGGTTCAACTTCTGATCGATTAGAGATGGATCGAGTGATGAAGTTGGCGTCAGCAGGCGCTGCGGCGGTGATATTTAGCAAGAGTTCGTGTTGCATGTGTCATGCAATCAAGACGTTGTTCTACGACCTCTGTAAACCCGCAATTCACGATCTGATTGAGCATTTATTCTATGCTTATGAGGTTATATGTTTCCTAAAATGCATATATATATATATATATATATATATTTTCTGGCTGTGTGTTCTTGAAATTTAATTTTAGTGCAACAATGGGCACATAGCATGTTATTTTTCTTCGCGCCAAGGACGTTGAATTGTTTTGGTTTTGGGTTTGGTTTTGATGCAGCAGTATGCGTTAGTGGAAGTGGCCGTCGAGCTATACGGAAGCGAGAAATCCTTCGTAGTCGAAGTGCAACGTGCTTTGTCCTGGATTGCATTATACCGCTCTATCGATCGTGCTTTCTTGTAAAATCGGGTGGATTTACCATTTGTTCTAATGAAGCGAGGCTTCGGGAACCAAATCTTTGGACACAATTAAGGGTGTTTCAAAATCCAATAAAAATGTGTTGTTCATAAATTCATGTTTTGCTCACCGCCAATCCGAGACAAGACACGTGGTTTGCAGATGATTCTCCTATGATTCAAGACAAGGTACCTTTTTTCCCCTTAATCTAAAGGCACTTGTTCTTTTTCTTTGCTATGAATTGTTTTCCTGCTTTCCTGAAAGGCTTACTATATTTACTAATATCCACTTGAAGAGACTTGTTCGTTAGTGGATCTTAAAAATCCTCACTTGTCAGAGAGGAGTTGGTTTTCACCATTTTTAATTACTACGCACATTTTTTGAAGGTTCTTTTACACTAGTAATACATTTTGGGAATATTAGCCTACATGTGAATTAAGTTAACGACAATGAATTTTCATCGGTGAAGAAAGATTTGCACTGTAAATGGAGATAGTTTTTTTGCGGTTTCGTTTTATTTATCATGAGTTTGATCCATTTTGCAATATTTGCATAGCGTGGCCCTATCGAAGAGTGACCTGTTCTTCGATCGAGTGGGAGTTAGTGCCATTGATTGCCCATATCCCCGTGACAATACCTGCCATAATCGGTTTTCAAGTGAGAGATAAGGAATTTAAAGCATATCATGTAACTTTTATAGTTGTTTACATGACTTTTAGATTGATAATTCTTTTTGTGCATATTTAGAGGATTGTAAGTTTTTTTGGTGGTTGTTGAACAATAGGATTGGTGGTTTTTGTGAATACTTAGAAATTTGAAACATTTATTATACTTGACAAGCTTTCATGGATATATAAATCTTTTTCAATGTCGAATTGTACATTTTTTTCTCTCATTTGAATATTTGTTGATATATATCATGTCGATGTATGTATGTCAAATTCTCGCTTTTTGGGGGATGTTAGCACCCCAAGGAGTTGTTGGAGGGGGTGCAAAGCGATGGAGTAGGTCCTATGGTTGTATTTTCAAAGTTTAGAGGTTATGGAGAACCAATTGGATGAGCTTAGTTTTGAAAACTAAACAAAGCGGAATTGAGACGGATTAGCAACTAATTCGAGATTCCGTTGCTATTCCGCCTCTAATTTCCGAGAAATAGCCAGCCCAATCGGGCAAAACTAAACTTTGATACTAAATAAGCAACGGATCGAGACGAATTCATGAATTAGCAACGGATCGTAGACTAATTATTACATTCGTCAACGCGTTCCTATGCTAATAAGAGACGGATCAAAGACGGAATGCAATAATTTCGCTCTGATCCGTTGCTAATCGAGACGGATCGTGAGACTAATACAATAATTCGCTCTATTCCGCCTCTCGATCCGTTGCTAATCGAGACGGATCGATAGTAATGCACATAATTCCGTCTAATCGAGACTTTAATGCAATTACAACTTTACAAGAATTCGCATTTTTGTTCCGCCTCTCGTTCGCTTTCTAAATTTCGTCTCTAACTGTTTCTAATCAAGAACGGAAACACATTTTCGTTGTCGACTAAATCAACGACGACGATTTTTAGAGACGGAATAGATTCCGTCTCTATTCCGTTTAATTGAATTAGAGACGTAATTTATGTTAATCAAGAACGGAAATTTCCGTTTGATCGATCATTGCTTTTTTGTAGTGCTCATATATGCCCCGGCGAGTGAAGGTGAGCACAGGAGACCGACTGGGTTGTTATAGCCGCTGCCCATTCCTCAATAGAAGTGGCGAACATGTGACTATGGACTTCGTCAGTGGCCTACCTCAGACGACGAGGAGACACGATGCAATTTGGGTGGTTATTGATAGGTTGATGAAGTCGAAACACTTTATACCCATCGCCATGACATATTCGTTTACACAGCTGAGCACTATCTTTGAGAGAGAGATTGTCAGATTGCACGGTGTACCGGTCTCCATTGTTTCTGACAGAGATCCGCGGTTTACATCGAGACGTTGGGAGAGTATGCATGAGCAGTTTGGCACTCGTTCTGATTCAAGATCGCATACCATCCTTAGATTGACGGACAGTTAGAGCGATTGATTCAGATTCTCGAGGATATGCTCAAGGCGTGTATACTACAATTTGGTGGATCGTGGGAGGAGTACTTACCTTTGTGTGAGTTTGCCTACAACAACAGCTATCAGACGAGTATCGGAGTGCCACCGTTTGAGGCACTTTATGGTAGACCCTGCAGGTCACTAGCATGTTGGGCGGCACCGGAAGATACTACGGCTATAGGAACCTGAGGTTGTTGTAGATCATACTGAGAAGGTGAGACAAATCGGCAGAGACTTCAGGCAGCGCAGGATAGGCAGAAGAAATATGCGGACAAGTACCTTGAAGGTCTGAGCTATGAGGTTGGAGACTTGTTGTATTTAAAGGTTTTGCCCTGGAAAGGTCATCAGAGGTTTGACATTAAAGGGAAACTGACACCAAGGTTCATTGGGCCGTTCAGAGTTGAGGAACGCGTCGACAGAGTGGCATACCGTTTGGAGTTACCACCACAGTTGGCAGGGGTACACCTAGTGTTTCATATTTCCAAGTTGAGGCTGGCTAAGTCAGGACCGAGGCCTATGGTTGATATACGTCAAATTGAGGTGCGACCTGACGTGTCATACGAGGAACAACCTGTGGAGATCATGGATAGAAGGACTGAGATTTTGAGGAATAAGGAGATCCCGAAGGTTTTGGTACGTTGGCAGCATCACGAACCAGGGACTCACCTGGGAGCTCGAGTCTACTATGCGACAACGGTATCCCCACTTATTTGCCGGTAAGTATTTTCAGTTTAATTTAAATTTCGGGACGAAATTTCCCCTAATTGGGAAGAACTGTAACGGCCTGAATATAATTTGTCGTTATTTCTGACGTGGTTGCAGACGTGGCTGACAGCTCAGACGCTCGTGGGACCCGCAGTTAGGCTTGTGCATGACTGAAGCTAGGTAAATCATACATTTTTATGCTGAATTGTTTAATTTGCAATGCTTACATTGAAATAGTGTAAATGGCATAGCAATGTGTGTTATTGTAGTACATTTGACGTGCGAGACCGTGTGTTAAGTAGTCGCCTCGATATGCATGTCGACACGGGTACCGGGTAGTTTAGCCGACTTAACACTAGGCCGAGGGAAATAATATACACGAAATGAATAAAATTGGTTAAATAATTAATATGGAATGTATATATGGTGGTTAGGGACATGGTGGTACGCGTATGTCGCGGTTCGGGACGAGAAATCGGGCGTCGAAACACTCGAAACACCACTTTTTGAGTTAAATACAAGGGTGAGTGTACTAGCAGAGTCACAATTGGAGTCATGGGAGGCTAGAAAAGGAGCAAATGGGGTGCTTTGGATGGCCTAGAGATGCACATGTGAGAGGTGATGAGAATTCAACCTATAAAAGTCAACATTATCTCATTTTCCACTACCTTTTCTCTCTCCTCATTTTCTATCCGAGAGTTGAAGAGCAAAACCAGGGTTTTGAGTGATCAAACTTGATGATTTAAGGAGCTTGGAGTGGGAGAACATCAAAATCAAGGTGAGAACTACAAACACCACAACTTTCTCTATTTTTTTATCTTAATATTAGAGGTGTTACTGAAGATTTGGTGGATGTTGAGTTGTTGTTTAGATGAGTTTAAAGTGCTTTGAAGTTGTGTTGTTGGTGTTGTGGTTGTGGTTGGTTTGGCGGGTTGTTGGAAAACCCAGAAATTTGCAGCTGGTTGTTGTCCAGAGCGCGATTAGTGCGCTAATGTGGTCATCTAGTGCGCTAATGTTCTGCTGGACGAAGAATGTATAACTGTATGGGCATCTAACGCGCTAATGCCCAGACCTAGCGCGCTAATGTACTACTGTTTGACATAATTTGTGTGAAATGACTTAACACACATAAAAATGACTTAATTTCTCTTATACATAGAAATTGGTCAGTACGGGCTGTAATTTGGGATATCCGGGACTAGGCGGAGTGAGACCGGGGGTTAGTGACGGTACACGGAGTGCGGTGTGAGGTGCGTAGTATCCTAACCGAAATTTCTTGAGCAGTATTTACTTTTGCATTTGAATTCATTTTCTGTCTTGCAATACTCTATTCCTGGTATGTTGTAACGGATGAACGTTGAGGCTCTCTCTCCGTGCCATTTCTGTGTGTACGTCCACTAGGCCATAGCACATGTGCCATATCGGTGAATAGGGCTACCCGAGAATTGTGACGGGTACGTGTGGGTGCGTCGTAGGTTCCACGCCGACCACCTAGCGGATCCAGATACTGGCCTTGCTTGAGTGCTACTCGCCGGCAGTAGTCTGTTGGGAGTCCGAAGTATGGTGCTAGTCTGACCCTAGGGGTTAGGAACAGGCATTTTGAGCTTTCACTATTACATATGCATGCGATGAGCACAGTTGCATGTTTTTATTTCCGCATGTCTATTTAATAGTTTTGTTTCAATTCCAGTATTTACTTTCCTTATTGCTCACTTAATTTCCTTGGGAATACTCATTCTGGACTCGTCATCTGTCTTTTTGTGATGGCTTGAGTGCATATCCTAGTACAAGCCGAGGCAAGGGCAAGCTACCAGAATACAGAGACGTTTAGTCAGGCTTGTACGTTTGTATTATATATATATATATATTGTTTTATTTTGAGATTTAGGATTGTGAGTGATACACTAGGACTCTATACTGTTGATATTGTGTTACATTGAGGTACATTTTTTTATCTATGATGATATATGAGTTTTTCACACTAGGTATCAGAGTTGATTGCATGGCTTAATTGTTTTGTATTTTAATGGTCATGATAAATGACTTTCGTTGTGGTTTATTTGGGATTAACTTGATCTTATAGGCAGATGATTTGAGTTCGGTAACAAGGTAACCAATAACAATTGTTGTAATTCGAGGTTAATCATGAGCAAATGGTGGATGAGTTGGCATGTGGGACACAACTGGCGCTGGTAGGCCAGGTTGTGGGTCGACATCGGCCCCCGTAGCGGTCCATTTAGAAAATGGGCCGTTACAATTAATGACAACAATAATTAATGTCAAATCACAAGACACATTGACTCACATGTCACATCGAGATTTGTGTAAGCCCACGTCTCGAAGTGCGCATAAATGGCTCTTGTAAGCCAATATGTCTTGTTGTGTGACATGTTTTTGTCATTCTAGCTAGCACTTCTCTTTTGTCTTTCCTTGTTCCTTATTTTTGCTCATTTAATAACCTTTTCCAACTCTTTCCAGGCCACTTCCACTTCTCAAATCTCAAGTATAGAAGTGGTGCTAACCCATGACTTGTGCATGCATGAGAGGGATTTTATGTGTTAGGTGAGGACAAAGCCTTTTTTCCTAGCTACTACTTACTGTATGGTTTCTAGGGGCTCTATTCTTTCCAATGTGATATTGTTTTGAGATTGTAACTGCCCTTCTTGTTTTCTGTTTGGGTTCATGAATGCGAAAGACAGGTTACAAGTAATATGTTTTTTTTTTTTTTTTTTTATTTTATTGATATTTGTGGTATCCTGGTGAGTCCAATAATTTCCACGGAGCCCTGATGCAATCAGCCTGAATGTATCCCATAGCACAAACAATCTTGAGACACAGCGGAGAATCGAACTTGAAACTGCACCTAACCCACACAGTCCTAACCTTCTAATCGGCCATTACCGTAGGGTATATGTGTGACTACTTGAGAACTTTGAATTAGATACCCCTGTGGGCTTTCGTTGTGGTCCTTGTGGACACCCTTTTTGCATATTTACATTCACGTGTATAGTTTCCTGTCTTCATCTAAACAATACAATTTTTTATGATTTCAAACTTATCTGTTTTTTTTTTTTGGAAAAAAAAAAATCATACGAAGATTTTTGGGTTTCATATATCCAAGACAGAAACACCATCTAAATCTTTCTTTTACTCTACTTCTTGGCATTATTGATACATACAAGATTGTAACGTATATTCAACGTTACAAGAGCTTGAAAGAAGAGATAGATGAAGCAATGAATATGACTTCTCATTCACAAATCGATGAAATTTGATGGCGCGCGTACACCAACATTCACACGGGGCGGACACTACACACTTGTCCAGCTAGCTAGCTGTCCTTGACTCTCGAGGCGACGATGAGTGCGTGTTCAAATTGCATATTGCGTGTTCATGCTAAGGCACATTTCCCTCTAATAAGTACCCCTCCAAATCACAATAAGTGACTTTCATTTTGAAATATTTCACAATATTTGTCATTTGATTTTTTTGCATAAAATATATGTCATTTGATAGTTTCAATACACATTAATTACTTAATTGACTTTTATACCCTTCATAAAAAAAAGAGTCTAATAATTACACATTAATAACTAGTGTATGTAAAAGTGGTGAAGTTAAGAGAGATAAAGGGCGATTTAGTCATTCAACTGTCATTTTCTCCTCAATCAAAATAATTAATTAAGTGACTTTCTTAAAAATTGTGAACATCCTTAAAACAACAATTAAAAAGTTTCGAATGGAGTAATAACTATTCATGTAGCTAGACCTGTTCAATAGGTGGGCCTAAGCAGGCTTGGGTCGGGCCTACGCCGGCTTTTTTTTAAAAAGTCATGTTTAAGCCCTTCCAAGCCTTTTTTATTGAGCGGGTGCCCAAACCCAATATGGGTCGGGTTTGGGCGGGCTTAAATTGGCTTGCTAGTGCTACTTATCAAAAAAATATTGTTTTATTTTTTTGATGAAAGACTTAGTTGAGATATTATAGGATTTACACCGGTTTAGTCTTTTAATATTTATTGTTAACTTGTTTTATATAACTATAATTAATTTAACAAAAGTAACACAAGCAAACTTGTGGCCTAGTGGTGTAGGAGCTTCCTGTTAATTCCAAGACGGTGGTTTGATCCTCACAACCATCATTTAATTAATTTTTTTAAAGATGTATATAGCAATTTAAGGGCCCACGTCAGGCTCGGGTTCAAAAAATCAAATCAGGTCCGCCCATTATAATTGCGGGCTTTTACGGGCTTGGCCGGGCAGAACTTTACTATATTCTTAAGAACCCAAGTTCGGTTCAAGTTGGGCGGGCCTGGGCAAGCCACGCGGCGGCCCGCCCGCTGCACGGGTCTACCTATAGCAGATAAAGTATGTCACTAAATGCATGATTCAATGAACCATCTTAAATTTGTCTTTAATTTAGGGCTTTTACTTTAGCCGTATGAATATCACGTAATCACATAAATAATACAAGGCAAAACTCATCATTTGGTCCTTAAACTTTGTGTTTTTTATACTTTTGATCCCTGAACTTTTATTACTACACATTTGGTTCGTAAACTTTCACAATAATCTACATTTAGTCATTTCACCATTAAAGTGTTAAGTTCCACCGACATGTGTAAGAGAAGTGTCGTGCAAGTGACTAGTCAAGAAGATTAAAATGGTTTATATTATTGAACCGAACGACTCGCATCAACCAACAAAAGCCAAAAAAAAAAATCCTCCAAAAATATAAAAAACTAAAAGTTAAGAGACTAATAGCATAAAAAAACTCAAAAATTCATGGATCAAATGTACAACAATAAAAGTTTAGACACTAAATGGATGCTACTGAAAAATCAGAGACAAAAGTATAAAAAATTCAAAGTGCAATAACCAAAAAAAAAAAAAAAAAAATGTTTTGCCATGATACAAGGAAAGGTCCTTTGGCGTAACATGGAGGGTGTCCCCACAGCATGCTCTCCGTCCTTCCCAAATCTTTTTCCTTCACACGCACTTTCCTCACTTTTGTGGTTCATCCCTCCCTCCACTGCTGTGCCTGTGTGTATGTGTGTGTCCCTCACATGTGCCTCTGCTCCAACCACCACATGAATTCCTCACAACCCTGTCTCCCTCTCACACCCACCACCAACTCCAACACCACCAACGTACGTCTTCCCTAACTATAAATTGCCTAATTGATGCAACCCAGCTGTGGTAGGGTCATTCAACACCCCCATCTTTCTTCCATCAAATTAGTATAACTTTTTTTTATAAAAAAATATAATAAAATTCTTATGTAATATTGATTAATCCATACTCGAGCACTGTCAAACTTCAAACAGAGATAGCCTTATGCATCACCAGCAACACTTAAAATCACAACTTAGTTCCTTGCTGCTCGAACCAACTGATTGTTGTTACTAGGAAAAATTTAATTTGATCATACAAAGATGGTGATTGATGGGCCAACCCTTTCTCTATCAAACCTTAATCCATTTGGAAAGAAAGAAAGAAAGAAAGGAGGGTGATGGGTGCCAAATTGGCATGTTGTGAGCACATGCAGAATGATTGCCATGGTCACATCCATCACATTTTATTGTGCATGATGAGACTGTGATTGCATGTGGAACCCCCTCTTTTTCTTTTCTACTTAAATGCAACTTTAATCCTTTGTGGCCCCCTAAACATTGTTGCATATCATTTCTTCTGTTCTTGTATCAATTATTATTATGTATAGGCCAAGAATGGTGCACCTATAAAGCTCAAGAGAGTAGCAAAAGATACATTATATATATATATATAGAGAGAGAGAGAGGTGAAAATTATGTTACACATCTGAGGCAGTAACAAAACTGTAAAACCAAAAAAAAAAAAAAAAGATGCAATGAGCAAGACAGCAATGTAGTTTTTTTACTATAGAGCTTGTTCTTTACCATTCTTTGATGAGCTTGAATTAGCAGTAACTATCCCTGAGACCTGCCCGGTTCCGAACCGCTGCAACTGTATCATTCGAGCATAGATTCCATCCGGAAAATGATTCATGAGGTGTGAATGTGAGCCTTGCTCCGCCACCTTCCCATCGTCGATCACTGCTATTGTATGAGCATTTCTTATCGTCGATAACCTGTGTGCAACAACAATTGTTGTTCTTCCTGAACTAGTTCTCTCTAGAGCCTCTTGAACACACTTCTCTGATTCTGCGTCGAGGGCGCTTGTTGCTTCGTCTAGGAGCATTATCTCGGGCTTTCTTATGAACCCTCGAGCAATGGCAATTCTCTGCCTCTGCCCGCCCGACAATTGGATTCCCCTCTCGCCCACGTAGGTTCGGTATCCATCCGGCAATGCTGAGATGAACTTGTGAGCATTTGCCAAGGTTGCAGCTTCTATGATCTCAGCCTCGGTTGCAGATTCACGACCATAAGCGATGTTTTCGTGTATGGTGGCAGCGAAAAGGCATGGCTCTTGGGGTACCATGGCAATGTGTTGCCTCAGGGACTTGAGATTGTATTTTCGAATGTCCTTTCCATCGATCACCACCCTACCAGAAGATGGCTCGTAGAATCGTTGAATGAGCGCAATGACAGAGCTCTTGCCACACCCGCTGGGGCCAACGAGAGCTAGTGTCTTGCCTGCTCGAGCTCGAAGAGTGAGGTCTCTTAAAACTGGCATGTCAGGGCGAGACGGATAGGAAAAATCGACATGTTTGAGTTCAACATCCCCGCGAAGACGCTCCGGAGCAGGGGTTCCAGTAGGGTCATCGGTCTCAATTTCAGTCCTCCGATCAATGAGGTCGAAGACAGAACGCATTGCTCGACCGCCCTTGATGAAGTCAGGAGCTAAGGTGAGTGTATCAGCAGCACCATTGGCAGATACCATGAGAACCATGAAAACTCTGATTGTCTTTGAGAAGTCTGAGATGCCATGCTTAACAAGCCATGAAGCATACCACAATCCGAGTGCGTAGGACGCGTAGAGCAAGAACTGAGCCACGCCATATCCACTTCCAGCAATCTGTCCTTTCCAAAAGCAGCGCTTTAACGGCGCCTGAAGATTGGAATGGAAGAGACCGACGATCTTTGCCTCCGAGTTGAATGCGGCGACTGTTCTAACATTTGCCACGGCCTCCGCTGCTAGTTGCGTGGACTTAGCATGGGCAGCTTCTAAGTCACCAGAAAAGCCTTTCAAGAACATTTTCTGCAAAACAGTGGCAGCAACAACAATAGGGAAAACTGCAAGTAACACGAGTGCGAGGCGCCATTGCAGTACAAAACCTGCGGTACAGGCTACGAGCATAAGCGCAGAGTTTTGCATGATCACTGAAATCCTATCGCCAATTGCGGACCGAACATTGTTGGCATCGAGTGCTAGCCTTGCAGCAACTCGGGCACTCTCATTCTCCTCTTGATCAAACCATGCGATTTCGTTCTTCAAAACCGCTGTCAACATAATCTCCCTAACCCTCTTAGTGAGATTTTCGCCAACCACATCCCAGAAGAGATTCTGCACTGTGTTAAAAACAAGAGCCGCCGAGGACACTCCGATCAACAAGTAGCAATACTTGCCAATTTCTCTTTGCATATAAGCATGGTCTTGGCTGTAGTAGACACTAAGGACAGCACTGAGAACATAGGCAAAGAAGGCACTTAGAGAGCCACATATAATGGAGCCGATAGAGCCCGCAAGTGCATAAGTCCATTCAGGGGAGTTCATCTTGGCGAGGCGCCAGAAGGAACTGGCCTGCACTTTGAAGGGCAGTTTCTCATGCCGATAATTAGTATGCACACTATCGAGTGATAGGCTGAAGTCGGATGTTGAGAAGTCAGAAAGTCGGCGTGAATATGGCGACCGCCCATACGATGAGTTCCTTGTTATGATTGGTGAACTTACTGAGTTCCTAGCACTAGAAGGCCTGTAAAATTAAGCAACAATGATTTGCATTAGAATCAACAGATGAGTTACATTATCTAAAAAGAGATTTGTTTACCTTGCACTGCTCTTTCGGGCATTGTTGAGAGCAGCCTCGTGAGCCATTTCCTGCATTCGTATGAGTTTGGCATACACGCCGCTCTCTCCTTTGGCAAAGAGTTCATCATGACTTCCAATCTCAGAAACACTTCCCTGCTGGAGAACAGCCACGAGATCAGCTTTCCGAATGGTGGAAAGTCGGTGCGCAATGACGAGAGTCGTTCTCCCGATCATGAACCGATCAAGTGCTTCTTGCACGAGCTTCTCTGATTCGGAGTCTAACGCACTAGTCGCCTCGTCCAACAGCAGAATTGATGGATTCTTCAGCATTGCTCTTGCTATGGCAATCCTTTGCTTTTGCCCTCCAGAAAGCTGCATCCCTCTTTCTCCAACCTACCATTTCGCATTTAAATTTCTCTTACTACTAATTCCAATCACCAAAATCTCTCGCTACCAGTTAATAACTAGTATTAACTAGTATTTACATGTACTAAATGTATGACAATTCATTTTTAAGAGAATTGTGGATGAATGTTAAATTTAAGCTTCATTCAATGTAATCTTTGTTCCTAAATCAAAACCTTCTACAACTTCAAGCACCACATGGTTATCAGCAACTCTGAAACCATCTCAATCTTATTTTATTACAAAGATTTTGACTTGAAAGAGCTGGTTTTTGTTAGTTGACTACAAAGTCTATAAAAATCAGATTCCCAAATTAAAATATGGCTTTCAATATAAAATTCATGCCAACCTTTCAGATTCACATTAAACAAGGTTCTTCTGATGCATTACTGCATCTCAACATCCCCTCCATTATATTATGTTAAAGCTCTAAGGCCGCCATCCCTAACGGGTTACGGCGGTTTAATCTCAACGCTCAAATTTCCTCGTTTACATTCCAAACTGCACACCCAAATTTTTTTTATTATCATTTTGTCATACAGGTTCAGATGATATAAATATATTTAAAACAAAAAATGGAAGTTGTTACAAAATGGACTAACCTGAGTGTTGTAGCCATCAGGAAGCTTTACAATAAAGGCATGGGCATTAGCAACTCTAGCAGCCTCTTCGATTTCAGTTTGGGTGGCGTCGGGCCTTCCGAAGAGTAAGTTCTCTTTAATGGTGGTGGCAAATAGAGCAGGCTCTTGGCTCACTAGGCCAATCTGTTGTCTCAGCCATCTTAACTTGAGAGTCTTAATATCATGCCCATCTAGCAGAACTTGTCCTGTAAAAAAAAAAAAAAAAAAAAATGTTCCTCACAAATGAAGTTCATGATTTCTAAACAAATTGAACCAATTTGTTAACACAAATAAACTTCAAACACTGTATAAGCTTGAGTTTTGAATTGTTGATTATATACCTGAAGTAGGATCATAGAATCTTTCGATGAGGGAGACGACGGTGCTCTTGCCAGAACCGCTGCTCCCAACTAAAGCGATGGTCTTACCGGCCGGAACATTTAGAGAGAAATCATTCAAGATTCGAACGTCCGGCCTAGACGGGTATGAGAATTCGACATTCTTCAATTCCAACTGGCCTGTAATGGTCTCCAACACCGCACCCGATTCGGCATTCTGATCCATAGTAGGTTTATGATCAATCACCTGGAAGATCTTCGCAGCTGCGACTCTAGCCTTAACAAACGCGCCCATACTTGGCGCCGATTGTCCTAAAGCACTGTGAATCATGAAAACCAATTCTTTAGCTGAATCAACAAATTGAACTCATAAATGGTGAAGAAGATTGCTTGTGTTGAAGCTTACATTCCACCAATCATGACAGCAAACATGGTGGCAATGGCAAGTCCACCATTAGTGAAATGGTGCCTCACAAGGTACCCTCCATACCATAGGAGTAGAGCATAGCAACAAAACACAGTGAAATATGTTGCTCCCAATCCAATCCCCTTCGCCAATCCGATCCTATAACCGATCCTTTGCGCTACTTTCAGCGCCGACGAATAAGCGTTCAAGGCCCTCGACTCCCCAACAAATGACATAACTGTTCTAATTTGTGTCAATGTCTGCAATCAATCTCAATATCAGCCAACCTTAAAAGATCAAAAACAACAACAACAACAACAACAACCAAGCATGATGGAGCAGCCCTTCACCTCTTCGGCGGTACCGCCGGCCTTCGACAAGGCATCCTGGTTTTTGGAGGTGAGTTTGGCTAATGTGGTGGTGTGGATACCACCAATCACAGCAATGAGAGGAACAACTGCAAGGGTAACAAGGGCTAGTTGCCAAACTGCGGCGAAGCCGACGACGAATCCAGAAACAAAGGTAGCCATGTAATGTATGAAGTTCCCCAACTGTTCAAATTCAAATTCAAATTCAAATCAAAATATGAACTTTTTCATGATTTTCATTGGATTCAGATTGAAAACACAAAGTTAAGACAAATTGGGCAAATTCAAATCAAAACATGGACCTTTTCATGATTTTCATTGGATTCAGATTGAAAACACAAACTTAGACAAATTGGGCAAATGGGGTTGTGTGTTCTGTACTTGCCTTCTCACTAATGGCGTCTTGAACCATGACAGCATCTGAGTTGATAGCAAAGACAACGTCGGAGGTCCTGACCTCTGTGTCGAAGTACTGCACATCTTGGTTCAGGGCTGCCTCGAGATACGCAACTCTCATCCTGGCCGTCTGCCTCTCTCCACTCCACATCCAGCACGAAATCTCTGTTCATCAAGAACCATTGAGAAACAGAGAAGAAACAGAGACGAAAACAGAGATTTGTTGAAGAAGATGAACACGAACCTGCCCATGAAGAAGCCCAAATCGAAGCGCCCACAACGAGAAAGTAAAGCGCGTACTGCGAAACCAAAAAATTGAAAACGAAGCTCAAATGGGCATCAAAATTTCAACACAAAAACAGAGAAATCTCAACCAAGATTGGGTTTTTCGAGTGGTTCGAGCACCTTCAAGACTTCCTGCATCATCTTATCGACATTGTTAGTGTTAGCTCCAAAAGAGTTGACAAGATCAGCAAAGCAGCGAAGAAAAACAGGGAGAGAGCACCCATGAACGACGGCGCCCAATGTGCCAATCGCCATTAAAACACAGTCGAGCCCATCTGAGAATCTGAACAGCTCGAAAAACCCAACTGGTTGAGGACCCAAATCGGGCTTGTTACCGCTCCTCTGCTCCTCTTGAGCCTCCATTGCTCCACTTCTCTCAGTTTCTACAGCACATTGGGTTTCGGTATTTATCATCGACATTGCTAAATCCCCACTCTACAAATGAGATTGGGCTCTGTTTCTGTAATGGGTCCCTGCTATTTTGGGTGATTTTGATGTTTTTCACCGTTTTTGGCCAATTTTTTTTACGGAGTGAAAAACAGGGGAAGTGAAATTTGGGGTGCAGAGTGAGAAATTTGGGAAAATGAGAGATGGGTGTTTGTGGAATGGATTGGTCTGTGCACTGAGACTTTGTGTTGTTTGACTAAACAGTAGAAGCAGAGGTGACAGAGAGACAAACAGAGCAGAGTGCGCGGAGACTGGAGAGGAACATTGACAAATGACAATGAAATATGAAAAAAAACCGCCACTATGGTTTGAATGAATTGAAGATTTCTTACTTTCTATTTGAGGGACTCGTTTGGCTTGGTTAGTTAAATTGTTTTCTATTAATAGATGGTCCTCGAGATTTGGGTTGAGATTGTTATGCTTATCGAGGAGTCATCATTTAAGTTTGTTTTTTCTTATACTATGATGGAATGGAAATGAAGCGATGAATGTTGAAACATGTTATTGATTCACCAAAGTCAAACGTTCTATTTTGTGACATTTTTGACTTTACGAAACAATACATTGATTTCTGTGTAAAGAAAATGTTGATGCATTAGCAGTATTTTATTTGAGGGAGCATGTATGATTATTTGATAATCGATGCAATCAAGTCCGACCTTAACATAATCATGAGCTTATTTCAATCCACCGAACAAAAATACGAGATCATGCCTAAGCTTACTTAGACACAAAAATAAATAAATATGTGGCGTAGCTTCTATTATATAAGGATAATATTTGAATGGTTACAAAATTTTATGATTACAACAATTTGATTACAAACCTTTACTTTTTTTTCAACTATAGACTACAGTCTTGAGTCATCAAACTTTAGACTTTCTCCAACCAACAATAAAATGACGTTAATTGAGAAACAATTAAATTAAAGGATTTTGACAATCGATTGAATAGTGCCACTATTTACCAAATCTATAATATGGTTCATCTTTTCGGTATAAGCTCTTCATGTGAGTCTTAAGTCACAAACTTTACCCTTTTTTTTTCTTTAAAGTTATATTTCCAAATTTATTACTTTTAAGTCAAAAATTAAAATGATTAAAATAATGATAAAAAGTAAATTAGTGTAAAAAATAGTGTTGTTGGGTACGAGACGTGGATAATATTAATGTCATTGTTTGCACTAAAATGAATGTGAATATCGTTACCGTTACTCTATTTTAATATGGTTGAAATTTGGAGATATTTTTTTACGAAAGTTGCATTCAAGATAATTCTATTTGTCCTCGTTAAATGACCATTACAAAATCCAATTCAACTTGAGGGCCGCTAAGGGCACCCCACCATTTAATGAGGGCACCCAACTTATTTGTAAAAATTTTCAAAAAAATGAAAAAGACCATTTTGCCCTGTATATATATATATAATGGTTTAAACCCCACAAACCATTTTGACAAGGAGTTAGGGCACCCCACCAGCAAGCTTGAAGCACAAAGCGACAACCACATTGCGTTTGGCGAAGAACTGATCGATTCTTGCGGATTGACATCGTCCGACAGCGAGGTAACAATGTTTGACAACCATATTCGGGTTTTTAAAAACTGTTTAGTTGTGTATAACAGTGAAAATGATGATTTGTTTGTCAACGTAGGGTTTGGTAATTTCTTCAAATCCGAAGTTGTTTCCACTGTATAATGGAGGATTGTAATGCTTCGGTGCCAGAGGAGGTCGTCTTGAGGTAATTTTGCAAATTTTTTGTGTTTTTTTTGCGGTTATCCGAAGTTTCTGTGTGGGTGCGCGATTGTTTCGGCCTCGCAGGACCGAGATGTATGGTAATGTCTCGGTCATAGAGGACCGAGAGGTTTCACGTAGGTCACGGTCTGGAACGACCGAGAGTAATGAGTAACTCTCGGTCGTACGTAAGCGAGACTCTGAAGAAAGTTTCGGACCTCTACAACCGAGAACATGTTTTTTTGGGTTTTTTTGTGATTGTCTTTGTACATTTTGGTTGATTATAATGTTACACTGTTTGTATTGCAGGTAATGCCGTTATCTAGTAATTTTCCAGACTACAAATGTGTTTTTACACCTTCTAAGCCATTCCCCTCTCGAGAAGCGGCTATTTCATGGCTCCAAATGATTGGTGGTGAGAACAAGTTTGTGTTAGTAACGAAGCGCTCGGATGCCGGGGGCATTAAGCGCAAGGGAAGGGTGAAAATTGCATGTGAGAGGTCTGGGACATATAGGGGACTGGCTCAGAGAGTAGGGAAGGGGAAAGCGGCAAAATTTTTAAAGAAATAAAGGAATGATGAAAAGGCGAGGAGTCACACTGGTACGAAGAAATGTGGATGCCATTTCCAAATTAACGTCAAGGAAAATGCCGACTCCTTATGGTATGTCACCGTGATTTGTGGGAGGCACAATCACGACACGCGAGAAGATTGGATAAGTGGGGAGGAGGAAGTTGAGGATGCGGGGGAAGGACTCGAAAGTGGGCGAGCTTAGGAGATTAGTCCACCTTCGTCTTTTGTGGAGTGCGAGGGAAGTAGAGGATGCGGGTGGGAGGACACCGGGGTCTCCAATCGGAGGCGGAGGCACCCTGGGATCTCCAATCGGATTTGAGTCCTCCCACTCCACAAAAGCTTCAGCAGAAGAAATGCAAGGTTGTTCCACAAATGCGTTATGTCGGTCGACGCACGCAAAGTGGATCTAACATGGCTTATGGTCATTGCTTAGAACCGGATTGGTTGCTACATGTTGATGCCATTATCGATGTCGTTTCCGATGGAAATTGTGGATATTGGTGTATAGCCTCGGGCTTCGACTTGTCGACGTAGACGGGTGGAGATTGTGCGTAGAAGGATGTACGATGAGATTATCGTGTATGAAGACCTTTGGCGGGAAGTGCTTGGCTCGAGTTTCGAGAGGCGTCAAGAATGCGATGCATTGCCCTGAGAAGCGAGAGGGGGCATCTTTGAAAGAATGGTTGACACTTCCGGACATGGGATTGTTAGTATCCACCGCATTCAATGTCATTCTCGTCAACCTCTCGCATGGGAGTGCCTCCACATTCCTACCTCTACGTAGTACTCCACCGTCGTCATTGCACAACAGACTTATCATTGCAATGGCAAATGAAAGGAATATCCATTGGGTTAGGGTAAGTTCTATGATTTTTTGTGAATTGGTTTGTTTCCCCCTTAATCGGGTTTCGACAATATCTTCTATGTTCTATTGTTCACTTTGACAAAAGTGCGATTGCGTGTGAATGCACCGTTGCCATCCTTATATCCATCGTGGGATCGGTACGTTGAGGACTGCGCCAAAGTTTGGCGAGATGGATTCGTTTTTCGAGACATCGCGCCCATTGCAACTGCTGATCATGAAGCCACCATACCTGTTGTAGATTTAGATACACCGTAGGTTAAAGCTTGTACATAGACGGCTAAACATTTATAAATTTTGCCAATTCGTCCGAATGTTCTATGTATATGCAAATGTTGTGCTGTGTTTTGATTGTTGTTGTGTTTTGTTTGTTGTTTACTTATGGATGGACCCTTTTTAGAGTTAGTTTGAATGTTACGGAGATTTATAATTAATTAAGTTTCGGTGCAAATTGTCGTGATGGATTTTCAATCTTGTATTGTTAGTTTGACATACAACCAATTTTTTTTTCAAACTGTAATGTTCAAATTCATCCATTTCTGATGTCTCGGTCAAGCAGGTTCGTGAAACAACCCATATTTTCGGTCACCCATGACCGACAAGTATTCCAATATATCGACCGTGTACAACCGAGTCCAATATAAAGGTCTCGGTTGTACACCACCGAGATGGATTGACCATTTCAATTCGCCCGACTCTCGTCCCATGACGACCGAGCCTCATCGAGACCTCTCGGAAGTGGACAACCGATACGCAGTTAACTCTTCCGGTCTTCGTGGCCGAGACTGAGAGTTCCCAAAAATATTAGCTTATGTCTCGGCCTTGGCCGAGACAGTTGACACCGTCTCTAGCCTGTGTGGCCGAGAACCGCGATTTCCCAATTTTTTTATAATTGAACAAACCGCCACACACACATTACAACTACTCTACCAAATGTAACTTAATTCGACGACCTTCAACCGAGCCCTAATTTGGAGACGAAATCGCTCACACACCGGACCCTACAAAATGCGTAAAACTTGAACAACGAATGAGAAACACACTGAGGGACGGAGAACACGATTTCGGGGATTCCTCTCACCTGGTCGGTTCAAAACAAATGAATTCTTCCACAATGAGTTCGATGAACGAGGGGTGGTGGTGGTGGTGGGGGTGGTGGGGTGCCCTGGGGTTTGCACGAGGGTGGTGGGGTGCTCGGGGGTTTGCACGAGGGGGTATTTTCGGTAGTTCGAGGCTAATTTTTGGGTGCCCCAAGTAAAACAAGGTTTGTGCCCACATTAACCTGGGTGCCCCGATTAAATGGTGGGGTGCCCATAGCGGCCCTATTCAACTTTTTGCATGATGAGTCGGTCTAAGTGAGCTAGGCGAGGCCTAAGCAAGCCTCGACAAGTTTGAAATTAAAATCTACTTCAAATCAAAATTGTAACATCATTATCATTATCTCTTAATTAACATCGGGTCACGGGTCACTCTTAAATCTCTTAAATTGTATTAGGAGGAGTCACGCCTCTACTCTAGCATTCCATCATTTTCTTGGGTCGCATCTCCCAGTGAGCTGTCCAAATCACTCACACACTCTCTCTCTTCTCTCTCTCGATGTCGCATTGCGGTTGCATGGATCCATCAATTTTTCTGTTCCCTGCTTGTCTCGCCTTCAACGAATCGCTGGTGGTACGGCCCTCTTGTTTGTACAATACTAGCTTAATTAAACTTTCTAATTTGATTATTTGTTTGTACAATACTAACCAATTTGGACACTAAAATTCCACACCGTCAATGGGGACTGAAGGATTGTATGTTGATTTTCGATCTAAGAGAAGAAGTCAATTTTTTGATAGAGAAATTTAGATTTTTTGATCGGGAGAAGGCACAATGCTCCCTGTCCATGGTGTTTTGCACTACAAGACACATCATGATTTGCATATTGGGGAGTTATTCTAGCACTTTTTTCTTTTATTGATTTGACCGAATGATTGTATAAAACTTCATTTAAATAGAACACTATGTGTGCTACATAGTCGATCTCAAGTCCGGATAAAAGATGATGACTTTGACGCTCATTTTTTATACTTAACTCAAACTCATTTTTCATAATTAAAAAATAGGGGATGGAGGCCTCAAACCCGATTTTCAAAATGAAATATGGAAGATTGCGATAGGTTGACAATCAACGTAAAACTTTTGTCAATTTTGCACTTAATCGAAGACAATGAAAGAGTTTGATTTATGTAATGCGACTCAACCCAATTAATTTATGATTAAAGCATGTTATGTTGTTGTTTTTGTTGGAATGACTGTACAAGTGATGAATAAAAGCATATGTGGATCCTGTATGTTAGTGCCCCGTAAGTAAGTTCGCTATGAAATCTTGTACCTAAAGTGGCTTAGCTTAACATCTTCCTTCTCTATTATGAAATCATTACCAATTTTTTCTAGTAAAATGATTGGAGAATCAACTTTGAGAACCCAATTTGGCTCACCTATCAAAGTGTACTGTCTTTCGATGCATGCACCTTAAACGCGTATCTCAAAAGTGTATCAACAGCAGAATTGGATGCTCAAAGTAGGTAGGTTTAACATTTCCTTTTTTTCTACTTATGAAGAACAGCTAGGAGGTCAGGAGCTGCGAAATTCTTCCTCAATTACAGGTATCTCGATTGAATCAAAGAAGACCGGAAAAAAAACGAAAGAAGACTAGTACTCAGCCAAAACTACCAAATTTCCATGTTTTCAAGATTTTTACTGTTGATTGGTAAAAACGGCAAAACTGAATAATGGTTGGTAGTTGTGATTAGGTAGACACTGTCGGAG
Organism: Stephania cephalantha; assembly: GCA_039657325.1. NCBI lineage: Eukaryota > Viridiplantae > Streptophyta > Magnoliopsida > Ranunculales > Menispermaceae > Stephania > Stephania cephalantha. Next base: position 53,823,093 of record CM077572.1, read on the forward strand.
ACGAAATGGAAAAGACTTCCCTCCCTCCGCAACGCATCTGAACATGGTATAATACGGAGGAGCAAGACTGGTAAAACTTTTAATGGGACCCACCCACACTCCTTTTCAAGAAGGGAAGTGTAGATGACACCTCAAATAACACTCAAAGTGCCGACACCTCGATGAACAAGATGACGTGACGTGACGCGTCAATTCCACGTAAAATGAGTGGAGTACAAAATATTTTTTGGTGCATAACACGTGTAGTGTGTATCGATAAAGACGTACGCATTTAATGCGCGACCACTCACGTCAGTGGGTAGCGTCAAGAGTGTCACAAGGTGTCATTCTAAAGATTTTTCTTTCTAAAATCTCTACCCATTAATATAATAAATTAAATAATAATAATATAACATCTAGTCCTTTTTTATTCGTTTTTGCCAATTGCTAATTTAAATAACAATAAAACACGATAATTAACATAAAGAGAGAGACAGAGGTGTGATTAATGAGAGGTATTGTGTCCGTAGTGACTTATGGAAATAATTAATTTCATTAATTACATATTTGTTACTCATATCTCTTCTTTTGTTTGAAGGGTATTTATGTCAATTCATATATTTTGTTATTTTTAAACTGCAACTCCCTATAAGTTTAAAGTTGAACCAAATACGAAAATATAAACTTCATTCTCTCGCAAAAATAAATCTACCCCGCAAGTCGGCTAAAACGAACCAAACGAGGCCCTACATTAAAAAACTTATAAACGAGTTAAATAAGTTATAAATGAGTTACCGTATTTAATCGTGTCTACTTATTTATGACACTGACCTATATAAGCGGAACACTAACCTGTTAATATCTCGCGCGTGTTGACTGTATCGTCTTATCGTATCATGACTCATTTTACGTCTGTATTAGAACATGTATATAAGGAGAGAAAAAGAAGTGGGAGTCCCTTTTTTATGTTTGTAATTGGCCATTGTATTTTAGTGGTGTGGTTACTTCCACCATTATCTCTCTGTAGCTAATTAAAAAGAGGCAGATTTTTTGTGGGTAGGCCTTGAAGTGTCGATTCTAAGGACAGTAATTGGTCCCAACGCTATCGCCATAGTCAACAGGCAAGATGATGCATTTGTAGGCTGCGCCTCGTTTTGGTGCACATGCAATTGGGGAGCCTAGCTATCGCTAAAAGCAAATATAACAACTGACCTCTCCAGTTAAAAATGACACTTCAGATGCTATGTTTGAACTAAACCACTTCTTACACAACTCAGTTCAGTGTTCGTGTCTAATTAAATGAACTCCACAATCAAGAGATTTTTAGAATCTATCCCTCCCCCAACATACTTAGAAGTTTGGACAATGCTATTTCATACATATTTTGGATACATACATTATATATATACAATGGTGTAAATTTCATTGAGATGAGCGTCGCACGTATCCCAATAAAATTTACGCTATTCAATGTATATGCCCAAAGTATATCAAAAAATCATTTTCCTATAAGTTTTGTGCAGTTCGTAAATTTCGTTACGATATATTGTCGAGTTGTTAAGAGGAAAAAGTTGTTCTCTATAATCAAGGTCTTAGAATTAGCAAGTTTTGTTAAGATGTTGTCAAATTTTTAAGAGGAAAAGTTGCTACTTATAATCAAGATCGAGTCCTTGCTAAGGTCATCACATTCAAGCTACATTATCATCACAAAGCTTGGAGTAAGTTCTTGTGAAGATGTTTGTGGGGGTTGTTGTTGTTGTTGGGAAATTATTGGGGTTGGGGTGTTTTATTTTGTAGGAAGTTCTTGTGGTTTTTGTTGGGGATAGTTAGGAAAGATATGAAGAATGACCCATTCTTTTGTTTATTTTTGTAGACCCCATTTTTTTGTATCCCCTATTATTTCGTAGATAATATAATAAACGGAGTGCCGCCTCTTTTCATAAAAAAAAAAAAAAAAAAAAAGCTTGGAGTAAGTCAGGAAGTGTTATGCATGTATTGTAATATATGGTGACAAAAAATATAACATAACCCTTCTTTTTTCTTGATGAAAAATAACATAACCCTTCTTAGTTCATTATATATTAATATATGCTTCTTTAAAACCATATATAAATTAAATAGCAAATCTTGCTTTAGGAGATCAGTTTGTTGTCTATAGCCTTAATTTACTTCTTAATTAATATTCTCTTGTTAGGGTAGTGGGAATCTCATATGCTCCGCCGTATCACAAGTAGAGTTATTATTAATTTGGTATCCTTAGTGGTAGCAACCCTGCCTCTTAGGAAACTAATAAAAACAATTAGATCCTTCTAATGGGCATAACTAAAAATCTCATTCAAACTAATCAGAACTACTACAAGTTAATTAGCATGATTAGCTAGCTCAATTAATTACAATCAAAAGCTCTCGCCACTTTGTCTATTCCATTAATAAGGTTCAATTCTCAGTATTATTTAGAGAGATAACTACTAACAGACATGCCTTGTCTCACCCGAGCCTTTATCCGCGAGTTCATAGATCTCACTAGTACCGATTTGTCCCTACCTTAACCACCTTCAACTCACAAGTGTAGAGTTTTACTTCAAAATATCTCGATATTATTTGAGGAGAGATAATAACCACTTAAGTATTTTTTTATTAAGTCACACTTAAACGACGTGGGATATTTCGGTCCACCCATCCCAACAAAATCTTTCACAAAGACATGGCACGGATGATGATTATCTTTTTTCTTGTAGTGTGCGATCAATAGTCATAATCTTATGCTAGACTATAACTTTATTTTCGTGCAATTTAATAGTATCATATGTGTGCAAGTTTAATTAATTAAGTGCACTAGCAAGATGATGATTAAGAATAATGCCCATCCACTTTTTATGGCTTGAACTTGAAGATTAATAAAAACTCAAACAAAACACCTCCTTATTCAATAGTACTACTATGTACAAGAGAGAAGAGACCAAATAACACCTGCCCTTCTTAATATCAAGTCTTAAAGTTGAGAGAATTGGTTGGTCCTAAGTGGTGATGATAATGTAGGGTTCAAGAGACAAGATTATTTGGAGAAAGACTATGTAAACTATGATGGATATGCATATATACTTCTTATAGAGATGAAGAGATATGGAGTGGACAGTTGACCTAAGTGGTGCTGCAAATGCCAAGTTAGCTAGTGTTGTTGTTGGTGAATGATTAGCGGTATGGATACCTCTGTACTAGCTAGGGTTAATTTTGTGGTGGACTTGGTTTCCATGTGGTGTGTCTGCATGGAAGGGTGTGAATGATCTCATTGGATCTTGAGAGAGGAGGCCCATGTCCTTTTTGTCCTTCTACTTGCATTACTTTATACATCTATAGTCTATACATATTGCTTTAATTCCCTCTCTCTTTTTAGTTCTTTATTCCTACTTTCTCTATGTTTTCATGATTTATTTATTATACAATATAAACTATATGTATATAAAGCATCCACCTACTGGCCCTTTTGCTTTGTACGGACTTAGATGGAGATGTGTGCCTTCTGTTGTTTCATCAATAATATATAAGATGGTGTGAGTGGGTCTAAAAATTATTGATCCTTTATGAAATTTGAGTTGGCATGAGCAAGTAAAGCACTTGTGCACAATAGTTAATTTATATGGTTTGTTGAGCAGTAGCTAATGTGCCATGATGTGTAATTACTTAGCAAGAATAAATTCAGCAACACAATAAAAGTAAACTGTTTTAAAACTTAGGTGCATTACCTCACTAATGCCCTATTTGGTACCTTGATAGACATTAATTAAGTCTGAATTGCTAGATCTGGTTAATATGTGTGGCCTTGGTTTTAATCGGTCAATTTAATTGGTTAAAAAGACAATTAGGTAATTGGTGCTAGATTGGAGATCCTAGCTCTAGCATTGATCTTTTATCACTTAGGTTAGACTATATATAAGACTTTTTTTTTAGAATAACACAAACATTTAATTTTGTCTATTATCAATTCTCAGTACTATTTCAATTTTAAGCTCACAAAGTAATTTGGGTAGAAACTTTTTTTGAGAAAGAAACATAGTATATTCATAATAAAATATAAAATTACATATTACAAGAACGCCTATTCATCATCACTAAATGTGTACATTGTCCAAAATAAAATGAGTTGATTCGATTGTTCCCAAATGGAAAACTAATCTAGTATAAAGGTTGCGAGTGACAATTTAGTGCAAACAAATTCCTCGCGCATTAGTCTTTTTTTTTATAAGAAAAAGCTAACTGGTCATCACCAAAGTTCGAACTCATAACTTCTAACTCCTAAATCTCGTACCAAACAATCTTGAAAAATGAAAGCACATAATTTAGACAAGTTTTGGTTTAAATCATGGTGAAACAATAGCCAAAAAGAAAAAGCTGCCTTCGATCACCATCAATTATGAAACCCATCTGCATGTCTATATATTAATACACAATATGTGATAAGTCCCCAAAATAATTTCCTTGTTAAATCGCTGTTGTGGATAAACTTCTTTAGAGATTTGGTTTCGAAAGTAAAGAAAGGAAACAAGGTGAGAAAGAGAGTGAAAGCGATAAAGAAGGGAAGACATCAAACATGTTGAAAAAGATGCGTCCTCCATGTGAACTCGTCCCCTCCATGTTACACTTCAAAATTGGTGTCCGTCAACACCCTCCCTGCCTAACTTGTGAGATTATTTTTTCTAAGTGCACCTCGATCGGTTGCTGAGGCCGACCGCTCTGACTAGTCTAGTTTTAATATAACTTTCTTTAATATTTTATATTCGAAGCTCCAACTCAAGACTTGAGATTAAGACCTACTAGCTTTGGTGGCTCATGGACTCAAATACGTATAATACAATTAAAGTCACACAAGTGTTTGAGAAAATCGCACGATACACATCAAGAGAATTGTGGGGGGTATTGCCGGGACTCATCGCTCGAAATGGTGGATATGATCGAGTTATTCTGGAGGTCGATAACAAAGCGGTAGCCGACTACATCTGTTCGAGGGAGAGAGCTTTTAATAGACATAGACTCATAGTCAATTACTTTCTTTGATTTCTGATAAACTTCAAGATTTTTTTAAGGTCACAGTAGTACACACTAATAGGGAAGGAAATAGGGCAGCAGACCGGATGACAAACCATGCTATTAATTTATCCTTGGGCACCCACCCGATTTGGGTCATGCCCCCTGGTTTAACATCCATTCTGTTTGATGACATTTATGATGTAATGTTCTTGCGCCTGTGTGCGCGTGCTTAACCTTTTTGTAATCTGGACTTAGTTCCCCCCTTTAATCGAAAAAAATAACATTTCTCAAAATTGAGTTTTGTCTAATTGATATTATTGTTATATATATATATATATTGTTGTAAATTGATTTGGAACTTGCTAAGAACTATAGAAGGAAAATAGAAGACTAAGAACTTCTACTACTACAAAGGAAAAGAGAAGAAATGAGATAGTTGGAATGAGAAGTTTTCATTCAACTTTGTGTGTTTTTACAATGAGGTTGACACCCTTTATATAGGTCATTTGGCGATGATGAAAAATGTACTTTAGACAATGTGTATAAGTAACACATACACCCCATGTCATACAACACATTACAAGTAATTTGACAATACACGGAAGAGTTGGTGTATATTGGAAATGGTTACAAGTAACATGACAATACATAAACAAGTGGAGGTACTATTAAGTGAGAAATACAAGTTACATGACTACACAATATGTTGGTGTACATGCATGGTCATCCATACTCCACAACACTCCCCCTTGGATGACACTTGCTTAGAGATTGTGCCTCATTAAAACTTCTACTAAGAAAAACCTTGTGAGAAAAAATATAGTAAAAGAAAAAAAGTACATTATTCTCATAAATATTAAGATAGGTATAATATTGTTAAGATTGTCTCATTAAAAACCTTGCTAGGAAAACCCAATGAGATAAAACCATAGCTAAGGGAAAAAGAGTGCAATACACTAATCGATAACTCCTCCTCATGTGAACATGAGTGAAACTTGTTCAGTTGCAATGTCCTTAAGTTTACGCAAGCCAATACCATATGTAAGCCTTTTAAATGTCGTAGTTGGTAAGGCTTTTGTGAATAAATCAGCAAGATTATCACTCAATCGGATTTGCTTGACATCAATTTCACTATTCTTCTGAAGCTCATGCGCATAAAAGAATTTTGGTGAAATATGTTTTGTTCTGTCACCTTTTATGAATCCTTCACTTAATTGTGTGATACATGCTGCATTATCTTCATAGAATATGGTTGGAGAATCTTTTATTGAAAGCAATCCACATGATTCTTGAATATGTTCAATCATGTTTCTCAACCATACACATTCACGACTTGCCTCATGAATTGCAAGTACTTCAGAATGATTGGAAGAAGTAGCAACCATAGTTTGTTTACTGACTTCCATGATACAACAGTATTACTACAGGTGAATACATATATCGTTTGAGAACGGGTCTTGTGGGGATCAGATAAAAATTCAGCATCAGCATAACTTTGGAGATTCAATTTTACCCCTCTCGAGTAAAATAAACCCATGTCACTTATTCCTCGAAAATATCAGAAAACATGTTTAACACCATTCCAATGTCTTCGAGTTGGTGAAGAGTTGTATCTTGTAAGTAGGTTGACAAAGCAAAAGCACTGTAGTGTCTTATACAATTTGCAAGATACATAAGTGCACCAATTGCACTTAAATATGATACATCAGGACCAAGTAGCTCTTCATCACTTTCATGAGGTCGAAATGGATCCTTATCCACTTCAAGTGATCTGACAACCATTGGAGAGCTAAATGGATGTGCCTTGTCCATATAAAATCTTTTTAATATTTTTTCAATATAATTTGATTGATGGACAAGTACTCCACTTGAAAAATGTTCAATTTGCGAACCAAGACAAAGTCTTATTTTTCTAAGTTCTTTCATCTCGAATTCCTTTTTCAAGTATTCGGATGTTCTAACGATGTCGTCGTGGTTTCCCACTATATTTAAATCATCAACATATACATCAATAATCACAAATCCCGTTGATGATCTTTTAATGAAAACACATGGGCAAAACATATCATTTACATATCATTCTTTAAGTAAATAATCACTAAGACGTTTGTACCACATTCGTCAGGATTGTTTCAATCTGTACAAACACCTTTGTAATTTTATAGAATGCATGTTATGAAGTTTTGATTTTATTTCTTCGGATATTACAAATCCTTCAGTGATTCTCATATATATCTCACTGTCTAGGGATCCGTAAAGATATGATGTAACGATATTCATTAAATGCATATCAAGCCCTTCAGAAATTGCAAGGCTTATCAAGAACAGAAATGTGATTGCATCTATAACAGGAGAATATGTTTCCTCATAATCGATGTCAGGTCTTTGTGAGAAACCTTGAGCTACAAGTCTTGTTTTGTACCTTGTAACTTCATTTTTTTCGTTTCTCTTTCGTACAAATAAACATTTATATCCAACAGGCTTTACGCCATCTGACGTTTGAACAATCGGTCTAAAAACCACTCGTTTCCTTAACGAGTCTAGCTCTACTTGGATAGCCTCTTGCCATTTTTGTCAATCAAGTCTTTTTTGACATTCGTCCACTGATCGTGATTTTGGATCATCATCATTTTCACATATTTCAAATGACACATTAAAAGCAAATATATCATCATGAACAATTTTATTTCGATCCCAAATCTTGCAGAGTTTAAATAATTTATTGAGATTTCATTATTTTCATCTTTTTCCTCGTTTTCTAGAGGCAGTTGTTCCTCATCAGAATCAACTTGTTCTGATAAATCCTTATCAAATGATTCTTGTGCTTTCTCAGGAGTATTTTGATTTATATTTATTTTTACTCCCATTTTCCTCTTTCAACGAATCGTATCATTTGAACAAACCGGTCTTCCACGCTTTAAGCGTTTCGTTGGTTCTTATGCATTTTGTTGCACAAAGACATCAATTCTTGCAGGAGCATTTATACCTGGAATATGTTATTTTGTCACTCGTTTTGCACCAGTAAATGCATCAGGTAATTGATTTGCGATTTATTGCAAATGAATGCTCTTTTGAACTTAAAGTTCACACTGATTTGTGCGTGGATCATAATGTGATAAAGTTGATGCATTCCAAACAATTTCGCGTCATTCCTTTTGAATTGGCTTCTTAACTCCCCCTAATGGTGGAAAAATTGTTTCATCAAAGTGACAATCAACGAAACGTGCAGTAAATAAATCATTTGTTAAGGGCTCAAGGTATCTTATAATGGACGATGAGTTAAATCCAACACAAATCCTAAGTTTTCGTTGTGGACCCATCTTAGTTCTATTAGGACGGGGTATAGGAACATACACTGCACAACCAAAAATTTTCAAGTGTGAAATATTCGGTTTTTGACCTAAATGAGTTGCTTGGGGGAAATTTCATGGTATGTAGTAGGCCTATAACGAATGATAGATGTTGCATGAAGGACTGCATGTCCCAAAATTGAAGTTGATAACTTAGTTCTCATTATTAAAGACATAGCATTTAATTGAATGCGTTTGATCAGAGATTCTGCCAAATCATTATGAGTATGCATGCGTGGAATAGAATATTCAATGGTAATTCCTATAGACATGCAATAATTTTTAAATGCTTGAGATTGAAATTCTCCGGCAATATCAAGACGGATGGTCTTAATTGGGTTGTCAGGGAATTGTGCTCTTAACTTAATGATTTGTGCTAAAAGTCTAGCAAATGCAACATTGCGGGTCGAAAGCAAACAAAAATGTGACCACCTAGTTGATGCATCTATTAAAATCATGAAATATCTAAATGGTCCACAGTGAGGATGAATAGGTCTACATATGTCTCCCTGAATGTGCTCTAAGAAAACTGGAGATTCCACAACATTTTACTTGGGGATGGTTTAACTATCAATTTACCTTGAGAACGACTAGCACAATTATAATCACCAGTTGAAAATATTTTGTGACTCTTTAAAGGATGTCCATGCGAATTATTAATTATTATTCGCATCATTGATGATCCTGGATGACTAAGCCGGTCATGCCATAAAATGAATGTCTTTGGATCATTAATTTTCTTATTTAAGACGACATTCGTTTCGACATGCCTTATATGAGTAAAATATAATCCAGAGGATAAAGCTGTGAATTTTTCTAACATTTATTTTTTCCCATTTGAAACCAATGTGACATAGAAAAAATCTCTATTATTTTCGTTCATGGTTTTAATGTGATATCCATTTGGTCGAATATCTTTAATGCTGAGTAAATTTATTCTAGATTTTTCAGAGTATAAGACATTGTCAACATGAATTTGTTGTTCCCCCAAGCAACATAATATTTGCTCTTCCAGAGCCATTAATCAAATTAGTGATGTCAGATATTGTTTGAACATTAGCCTCAGCTAAGTTCAAATCGAAAAAATATTCTCTCTTTTTAAGGATTGTGTGCGTCGTAACACGATCAGCAAGACATATATCGCTCTTATTTGATTCATGATTTGTTGATCCATCTAGACAAATAATGTTTGGCAAATTAGAAAAAGAGTCATATTTCGTTCATAATAAGAAACTAATACATATAACTAAGAAGCATAACAAAAACTAGTACATAGATTAAGAATATCAAGATTAGTGTTTGGATCATCATGAAAATTTGGGACATCCATATAATTGATGTTCGACGAGCCATCTTCGACAGTGAAGTTCATCTCAATTTTTTTGTCTTTCTCCTTTAAGGAGGCTTGATAAAGATCAATAAAATGCTTATGCGTGCGGCATACATGAACCCAATGGCCTTTTAGACCACACCTGTGACATGGTTGGTCACGATTACGTGCACGCCCATTTTCAGCAGTATTTTTCCCCTTATTCTGAACGGCGTCATTCTTATTCCATTTATTTTGGAATTTATTGCCATGAAATTTAGAATAGGGCTTGTCATGATATTTGCTGATTGATCATTTCTCATTTCCACGTCCGTGGTTTTTCTTTCATTGACCGTTTTTATGGTCATTATATGATGTTGCATTTGCTTCATTAATTGAAGCGGAACCAGTTGGACGAGAGTTATGGTTCTTCAATAGAAGCTCATTATTTTGTTAAGCCACCATGAGACAAGAAATCAATTATGAGTACTTTTTAAATTGACGCACTCGATATTGATGTTGCAACAACATATTCGAGGTATGAAAAGTACTGAATGTTTTTTCATCATTGCCTCATCAGATATATTTCCTCCACACAGCCTTAAACGAGAGGTAATATTAAACATGATGGAGTTATACTCACTTACTATTTTTGTAACGGCCCAAATTTTAATTACGCCGTTATTATTATTTATTTCCAGACTTGGACGATACCAGATCCACGTGGATACCGCAAATAGTAAGGTATGGCACGCTTGATCAGGTAAATAGTAATTTTGTGTGATTGTTTGCCTATTTGCGATATTGTGCATCGAGTTATTCGATTAACATCGCATGTGTGTAATTCTATCATCGAACCGAGCGAGATAGTGTAACGGTGTTCGTCTCGAAAAACGTGTCGATACGGCATCGAGGAGCGAACTATGGGTACACTAGGCCTCGGAGAAACTAAAACACACAAAATAAATAAATAAATAAATAATGGTCAAATAATTACTATGTAATAGATGTTCGGTGACTAATGACGCACGCAATGCTACACAGACATCGCGATTCGGACGCAGAATCTGACGTCGAAACGCTCAAAAACATAAAGGCGAATGTCCCAAACTGGGTCACATTTTGGAGTCAAAGACAAAGGGTCAACTAGCTTACCCACATGTACACTCCACCTCACCCCCCTCATCATGTTGACTTCTCTCTCACGTCACTACCTCACCTCACCTTCTCCCTCACGTACACTCTCCCACACCTCTCCTTCTCACACCGCACACTCATAAGGCCGGGAGGAGGAGAAACAGAGGAGGAGGAGGAGAGGAGGAAGAAGAAGAAGAGAGCTGGAGCGCGGGAAAACCGGGGTGGAGGTAAGCCATTTACATTGTTGATTGTTGGGTGGTCGAAGTGTCGGCCATGGTGGCCATGAAGGGGTTCGGCCATGGAGGCCGAACCAGTCGAGGTGGAGATGGCAGGGGTGTCTCCACCTGCCATCGACTCCACCGGGGTTGGGGTGGAGAGAAACCCCAACCCAAACCAAAGAAAAGATAAGAAAAAAAAAAAAAAAAAAAAAAAGTGAACCAGAGGCGTCTCTGGAGGAAGAAGAAGAAGAGGAAGTGGGGAGGGGATCGGCTGGGCCGGTCCAGGCCCAGCTGGGTTGGGCCGGTCCGGGCCCAACCCGACCCGACCCGGGTGGGTCCGAACCGGGTCGGGCCGACCCAGTTGGACCGGGTCAGACCGACCCGGGTGGACCGGGTTTGACCCGGTCCAGGGACCCACCCATATATTAAAATAATATAATATGAAATTTTAATTTAAAAATAGTTTTAAATTAAAATAAATTACAGAAAAATATGAAAAATATGTGGGAAATTATGGGAAAAATCTAGAAAAAAAAATCAGAAAAAAATATGAGAAAATGAGAAAAAGATAGAAAAATGGTATTTGAGAATTTTTCTACTGCATTGACACCCCTAAGATAATTCGAAAGGGGTGTCAAACCAAAACTTTTTGAAATGAAAATCTTTATAATTGGGCCACACATTATAAATTCATTGAATTTAACTCTAAACTAGTTAAAATGGTTTAATTGGACACCAGAACTTAGGAGACCAAAATCGGAGTCTGACACGTATCTCGAGACGTGAGTGAAACCTCGAGAGTGCGTTTTGAGGTACGTAAGATTTCATCTCGAAAGTCACCGAGGGTTTACATTTTCATCGTTGATTTTCTATTCCTTGTTATTGTATTCTATTCCGTGATATGTTTGGGTGGTGGTCGAGTTACTCCCACTGTTCGCTGTGTACTTATGGCACACTATGTCAGAAGACGTGTGATCGTGCATTCGGTGAATTGCGACCGATGTAAGTGGTGCACGTGTTTGCTAAGCCCGCGAGGAACCTGGTGAAAGGAAGTGGGGCACCCACCGAAAGGATCTGGGGTCCGAAGTACGCTTTAGTCTCGACCGGACGAGTACACACTTTGTTCTTTCGTGTTAATTATTCATGTGATGATCTTAAGACAAGTTGCTCCTGTTTAGTTTCCGCATGATTATTTGACATGTTTATTGACATCTATTTATTTCCTTATAAATGCTCTGTACTTCGTTGAAATCTTACTAACCGTACTCTCCATCTTGCTTTTTGTGATGGTCGAGTGCATCCTAGTGCTAGTAGAGGCAAGCGGTATTTTGGGCGACTTTATCTCGATTGCCCATGGCCGAGGACCTACTAGTACGTGTGGTTTTGATATTTTGTTTTACTTTTGGGTATCGGGAGATCGGATAGACACACCGTGCACCGGTATATATTATCGCTTAGTATTGTCGTCTATATACGTAGTAATCGTTCCCGGGTTTTCCACAATAGGTGTTGCTCTTAAATTGATGCTCATTTTGATGATAAATTTAATTGTTTTACTTGTTTTTAAATTTAAGACTTCCATTGTTTTGTTTTTAATGCCATAAAAAAAAATGATTAAACTCGTTGAGCTAAATTGATTACTTAAATGAGCTTAACATGCATAATGAGTAGTTATGATGTAACAAGGACGTTGAGTGGCTTATGGGACCCAAAGAGGTCAAGGATCCGACAGATGTTGGGACCGCGCCTCCCCACGTGGCGACTCCTGTTTCGGGGTCACATAATTTTTGTAATGGCCCATTTTCCAAATGGACCGCCACAGGCCGATGCAGCCCACAACCTGGCCTACCAGCGCCACCGTTGTAACGACCCGAATATAATTCGCCGTTATTTATCATGGTTGCGTTGACGTGGTCGACATCTCGACGCCGTGGTACCGCGAAGCTAGGCTTGTGAGCCTGGAGGTAGCTAAATAATAATTTTTGCGTGCTGAATTGTTAATTTGCGATGTTTATATTGAAATAGTATACATGACATCGCAATGTGTGTTAGTCTAGTACAGTACATTTGACGTACGAGGCGCGTGTGTTAAGTAGTCGTTTCGATATGCGTGTCGACTCGGGCACCGGGTAGTTTAATCGACTTAACACTAGGCCGTGGGGAAATAAGATACACAAAATGCATAAAATTGGTTACATAAATAATATGGAATGTATATTTCAGTGAGAGGGACATAGTAGTACGCGTATGTTGCGGTTCGGGATGAGAAATCGGGCGTCGGAACACCCAAAAATGGACTTTTTTTGTGCTAAGAACAAGAGCAAGTGAGTTAATGGTGTCACAATTGGAGTCATGAAGGGTTAGAATATGAGTAAAGGAGGTCATGGGATTGCCTGTAGAGATGTGGTAGTAAGTTGAGATGCAAAAATCAACTATATAAAGTCAAGTTTGACTCATGTTCACCACCTTTCTCTCTCCTCAACTTCTTATCCGAATTTTAGAGGAAGAAACCAGGGTTTTGGTGGAGAAAAGTGGTGATTTGTGGAGCTTGGAGTGGGGAAAATCATCAAATCCAAGGTGAGAATTACTTACATCATACCTTTCTCTATCTTTTGATCCTAATTTTAGAGATGAGAGATGTTGGTGATGTTTTGGAGGTTGGTGAGTTGTTGTTATGATGAGTTTCTAGTGTTTTGAAGTGTTTTTGTTGGCGTTGTGGTTGTTGTTGGGTTGGTAGGGTGGTAGAAAACCCAAAATTTTCAACAGCCATTGTCTTTGTCGGAGACGCGATTAGCGCATCTAGTGCGCTAATGACAATTAGGGAGCTAGGCCAAAAAATTAGCGCGCTAATGTTCGTCTAGGTTAAGAACGTATAACTGTCTGGGCATCTAGCGCGCTAATGCCTAGATCTAGTGCGCTAATGTACCCCTGTTTTAACATAATTGGTGTGAAATGACTTAACACACATACGAATGACTAAATATCACTTATACGTGGAAATAGGTCAGTACAGGCTATAATTTGGGATATCCGGGACTATGCAGAGTCGGACCGGGGGTTAGTGACGGGACACAGAGTGCGGTATGAGGTGTGTAGTATCCCAATCGAAATTTCTTGAAAGCGTATTTACTTTTGCTTTTGAATTCATTTTCTCGTCTTTCATTACTCTATTCTTGGTATGTTGTAATAGACGGACGCTGAGACTCTCCCTCCGTGCCATTTCGCAGTGCACGTCCACTAGCCATAACACGTTTGCCATTTCGGTGAATATGACTACCGAAAGAGTGACGGACATGCGTGGGTGCGTCAGTAGGTTCCACATCGACCACTAACGGATCCAGAGCATCGGCCTTTGCTTTAGTGCTACTCGCCATAACGATGAATCATTGGAAGTCCGAAGTATGACGCTAGTCTGACCCTAGGGGCTAGAAACACTCACTTTGAGCTCTCACTATTACATATGCATGTGATGAACACAGTTACATGTTTATATTTTCCGCATGTTTATTTAATAGTTTTCTTTAGATTACAATATTTATTTACAGTATTGCTCACTTAATTTCATTGGGAATACTCACTCTAGACTCGTCATCTGTCTTTTTGTGATGGCTTGAGTGCAAATCCTAATACGAGCCGGGGCAATGGCAAGCTACCACAATACAGAGATGTTTAACCAGGCTTGTACGTTTATATATACATATTTTTTTTTCTATTTTGGGATTTGGGCTTGAGAGTAATACACTCGGACTCTATACTGTTGATATTGTGTTACATTGAGGTCGATTTTTGATCTATGATGATATATGAGTTTTCCACACTATGTATCAAAGTTAATTGCATGGCTTTACGTTATATATATTTTTTGTCATGCTAAAGCCTTCATTGTGATTTATTTAGGTTTAACATGATCTTAATAGAAGACTTGAGTTCAGTAACAATTTAAACAATAAATTGTTGTTTTCTTGAGGTTAATAATGATAAATGACGGATGAGTTGGCATGTGGGACACAAAGCGTTGGTAGACTAGGTTGTGGGCCTGCATTGGCCCCCGTGGCAGTCCACTTGGAAAATGGGTCGTTACAAGCTGTGTCCCAAATGCCCAACTCATTCACCATTTACTCATTATTAACCTCATATTACACCAATTGTTATTGGTTAATTTGATACTGAACTCAAATCATATATTAAGATCATTTTAAACCCAATTAAAACACAAGGAAGTCTTTGAACATGTCAATCAATATCTGAAACATTAAAGATTATAGTCATGCATAAATAACTCTGATACCTAGTGTTGAAAACCCATATATCATTAATGTATCATCATATCAAAAATATCAACAGTATAGAGTCCTAGCGTATCACTCAATCCCGAATCCCAAAATAAAACAAAATATGTATATACAAACGCATAAGCCTGGCGAAACGTCTCTGTATTCCGGTAGCTTGCCCTTGCCCCGACTCATATTTAGGATATGCACTCAAGCCATCACAAAAAGATAGATGACGAGTCAATAGTAAAGTATTCCCAAGGAAATTAAGTGAGAAATACGGAAAGTAAATATTGGAATTTAAACAAAACTATTAAATAAACATGCGAAAATAAAATACAAGCAATTGTGCTCATCGCATGCATATGTAATAGTGGCGGCTCAAAATGTGTGTTCTAGCCCTTAGGGTCGACAAGAGCCATACTTCGGACTCCCAACAGATGCATCGCTACGAGTAGCACTCAAGCAAGTGCCAATATCTGGATCGCTAGGTGGTCGGCGTGGAACCTACGATGCACCCACACGTGTCCGTCACTCTCTCAGAGTAGCACTATTCACCGAGATGGTCACACATGTTATGGCCTATTAAACGCACACGCAAAAATGGCACGGAGGAAGAGCATCGACGTCCATCATTTAAACACACCAGAATAGAGTATCGAAAGACAAAAAACGAATTTAAAAGCAAAAGTAAATCGCTCAAGTAATTTCATTTGGATACTACACACCTTACACCCACACTTCGTGTACCGTCACTTACCCCGGCCCGCTCCGCCTAGTCCGGATATCCCAAATTATAGCCTATATTGACCTATTTTCATATATAATTGATATTTAGACATTTGTAGTATGTTAAGTCATTTCACACAAAGGATGTCAACACAGGGGTACATTAGCGCTAGGCCTGGGCATTGCGCTAAATGCCCAATTATACATTCTTCGTCAAATAGAACATTAGCGCGCTAATTTTCGGCCTAGCGCTAATTGTCGCTAGAATCGCGATTAGCGCACTAATCGCGACAACATCAAAATCATGAAATTTTCGGGTTTTACACACACCCAACAACCCAACAACAGCCACAACACCAACAACAACACTTCAAAACACTTTAAACTTAGTTAACCAACAACCTCCAAATCCTCACCAAAACATCAAAACTAAGGATCAAAAGATAGAGAAAGTTGTGGCGTTTGTGATTCTCACCTTGGTTTTGATTTTTTTTCCACTCTAAGCTTCACAAATCATCAAGTTTGTGAGTCTAAACCCTTTATTCTTCACTCAATTTTCGGATGAAATGGAGAGGAGAGAGAAAATGTGGTGAGACTAAAGTCAAATATGACTTATATATGTTGATTTGTCATCACCTCTCACATATGCATCACTTGGCTATCAAATGGTCTCTATTTGATCCCTTTCCAACCACTAGTGACTCCAATTGTGACTCAGCTAGGACACTCATCCTTGTTTTCACCTCGAAAAGTCCATTTTCGGGTGTTCCGACGCCCGATTTTTCGTCCCGAACCGTGACCCACGCGTACTACCATGTCCCTAACCACCATATGTACATTCCATATTATGTATTTAGCCAATTTTATTCATTTTGTATGTCTTAGTTCCCCTGGCCTAGTGTTAAGTCGGTTAGACAACTCGGTACCCTCGTCGACACGCATATCGAGGCGACTACTTAACACACGATCTCACACGTTAAATAAAATATAATACCACACATTGCGATGCCATTTATGCTATTTCCATACAAACATCGCAATTTACCTAGCTCCAGGCGCGCACATGTCTAACTGCGGGTCCCACGAGCATCTGAGCTGTCAACCACGTCTGCAAACATGTCATTATTAACGACGAATTAAATTTAGGCCATTACAGTTTTGAAATCTTGTAGCTTAAGATTCAACCAGTCGTTTTGAGCTTTTGGAAATATCATCGTCTTTTGGTGATCATATCGTTCTTTCAAGCTTAACCACAAGGTGAGAGGATTTTTATAGTGAAATACTCACTTTTAGACCTTTATGGAGATGAAGGCGAAGGAATATCAGTGCTTTCGCACGATCTTGCATTGATGTTTCATTTCCTTCTATAATAGTTTCTCCTAAGTCTTTAGCTTGGAGATGTATCTCGGCATCCAAAGTTGTCATGGCAAATAATTATTGTCAAGTGATATCAAGAGCAACAAATTCAAGTTTTGAAGGTTTGCAATAGTACGAGAATATATTAAGAAATCGAGTAAATAGTTTTTCTCTTTTATATAAAATAAATAATATACGATTAAATATATGTTCACAACTTGATTATTAATATGCAAAATGTACTACTTGTATAAGTTGGTGGGACAACCTCCAAGTTGGGTGGCGAGGCGAAGTCTACTTAAAACCATGCCTCCTCGAACGGGATAAGTCTTCTCCCTTTCAATGTTTAGCTTTACCGGGGACAAGACTTACCCACTATCAACCCAAACTCATAACACTATTTGAAATATAAAAAATCAAGAATAGAACATAATTAATCGTTTGTAGTATAGCGAGAAAACTAGTTATGTCACATATTGACTTTTGATTTCTGATGTGGAAGATCGTACAAGACGCAACTACATAGCATACTTTTGCAATTGGTGACGTTATAATGCATAGTATATGAATAAAGTATGCATATGTATGTGATGCATGTAATAAAAGAAAGCAACCATGATAACATGAAATAAATTGAACTTATTTAAATTAACAAAAATTATACCTCCCTAGCTTTGTTCCTTAGCAAGCCTTCTTGAACTTCAAGATCTCCCTTTTGTGCAAGAGCAAGCTCGTGCTGATAACGTGTTGTAAATTGAGTTGGAACTTGCTAAGAACTAGAGATGGAAAATAGAAAACTAAGAACTTCTACTACTACAAACTACTAATACAAAGGAGAAGAAAAGAAATGAGATAGTTGAAATGAGATGTTTTCATTCAACTTGGTGTGTTTTTACAATGAAGTTGTCACCCTTTATATATGTCATTTGGTGATGATGATAAATGTACTTTAAACAATGTGTACAAGTAACACATACACTCCATGTCATACAACACATTACAAATAATTTGACATTACAAGTAATTTGACAATACATAGTGGACAATACTATTAAGTGATGTATTAAGTGAGAAATACAAGTTACATAACTATATAATATGTTGGTGTACATGCATGGTCATCCATACTCCACAACATTTATTTGTTTGTTAATTATTTTTGCTTTAATATTACAAGAAAGAAGTGCATAACATTCACGTGAGAAAAGCCAAGTAGAAGTCCATGAATGTCTCTCGGAGATAAGATTAAAGGTCGTTCAAGAGGTGAGAAAAGTGATGGAATTTGGTGGACATGACTCGAGCATCTGTCATGTCATGTGGTTGCATTCCAATGGCGAAGCAGTGTGTTCTCTCGAGTCTCATCCCATCAAACCATCTTCTCTTCCCTTAAACATCGATCTCATCCACTTAAACCTATATATTGTTGACCGGTTTTTCAAAGTCTTTTCATGACAAAAACATATTATCAAATCAAACAATAGAACTTCTAAACTACTTGAATATTTGGTCTTTTTTTTTTGTTAATTACAACTCCTCTTAGTTTGTTTGTAAAAACGCTATTTTATTAAAACTTTAATAGTAATCACATACTTCCTCCCTTCCACAATATGAGTCACATTTTTGGAATTATTTTTTGTTACACAATATGCGTCACATTATGAAATCAATGAAGCATTAAAATTCTAACCTCATTTTATTTAGTTAATAACACCATTAGTCACATTTTCTTATATAATACTCATAATAAATAAAGTCATTTATGGAAGGGTAAGTTAGTCTTTTTTAAAATTTTAATGGAGAATAAATCATTACATTAATTCTTATGCAGAAAACTATGACACATATTTTGAAAGGGAGGGAGTAGTAATGGAGAGTTGCTTCTAAGGAGATACTAAAACAACCAATAAAGTTTACCAAAAAAAAAAAAGCAACCAATGAGAAGTCCTTAGTTCAAGTAGTTCAATGTTCAATGTTTCAAGTTTCTACAAATGGATTAGGCAAAACATATTTTTTGGTCCTTAAACTTTGAGATTTTTATGCTTTTAGTCCCTGAACATTTATTAGTGTACATTTTGTCCCAGAGAACTTTTATTTTTGTACATTTGGTCCCTGAACTTTTGAGTTTTTTTATGCATTTGGTCCTTGGACTTTGAGTTTTTTATGTTCTTAGGGGAAATTAAATTTTTTTCGGCTTTTGTTGGTTGATGTGAATCGTTTGGCTAAAGTAGTATAAACCACTTTACTCTTCTTGACTAGTCACACGTCACTTTTACTACCCACATTCTTAGGAATTTAACACTTTAAATGGTGGAATGACTAAATGTAGATCTTTGTGAAAGTTGAAGGACCAAATGTGTAGTAATAATAGTTTAGGGACCAAAAGCATAAAAAATACAAAGTTCAGGGATCAAATTATGGGTTTTGCCAATGGATTATAATATTTGTTATTCTTGTTGTTATAGATTACTTATACCCTTTTAATTGTTAGGAACATCAATACAACAAATTTGACAAAAAAAAAAAAGTATTTACAAATGAATTTGCTTATGCTAGGAGAGTTATATTTCTTTATGATCTAACCTGACTCAACTCTAGTTTATTCTATACCTACTGAGCTTCCGAATACATTTTGGTACAAAAAAAAAAGTGCACCCCGGGCTTAATTAAAAAGACCTTGAAGTCCCTTATATATAATTTCGAGCAAGAAGAGCTTGCCCACACAAGGTCCAACGCAACTCCACTCCAAATTAGCAAAGCCCCAACTAGCTAGGAGTCATCAATTAATGTCCAACAAAACACATAATTAGACGTTCAGAAGCTCCTCTCCCAGTCACACAACGCGACTCGGGGCAAACTCAAAGTAGTCAAATAGTCCAGAGATAGCCTTAAACACCTAGTGGTCTCATAGACTCGTGGAAAATATTAATGACAATAACAATGTCACATCATAAAACACATTCGCTCACTTGAGCCCTTCATGCACCTCAACCGCGTGTTATGCATCGGGATCTATGTATGCTCGTATCTCGAGGCATACATATATACGCTCTTCATGTGATCGAATGTGTCTTGTGGTGGGACATATTGTCGTACCCATAACAAAAAGCCCATGTGCCTATTTTGCATGGCTAGCTTAGCCCGGCCCACCAAGCCCACCGAGCCAAAACATTTCAGTTTTATCTTCGGAGAGAGACAACACTCCACTCACTCACTTGCTCACTCAGTCGTTCATTCGGAAACCCAACTTTGGAAACTCTGGTGAGTTCGTCCTCTGTTCGCTTTCCCTAAATTGCACAAAATCCTTCTCTGTTTCTTCTTCAATTCACACAATTCACATGTCCCTCTCTCTCCGATCCGCGATTCTTCGATTCCCCGTCACAACCCACTCCTCACAATTCCGAATCCCCATTTTGATTCTCAGCAAATCGAAGGTTTTCATTTCATTTGCTCGATTGCTCTGCATCTCACCGCGAATCTCAATTTCATTTGATTATCTTGTTATCTAAGCTGATTTGGTTTCTGGGTATTGCAGAAATCGCGCCAATTTCGGTTCTTTTGCTCTGCAATGGCGTCGGAATCGAAGGAGTCGCCGTCCAACAATCCGGGTCTTCATGCTGCTGCTTCCATTCCTGATGAGGCCACTAAGGGCTACTTCATGCAGCAAACTGTGAGTGAGTCGTTGATTGTGTGAAGTTTTTAGGGTTTTGAATTTTTGGTGATTTGGGTTTGTTTGGATTGGCAGATGTTTAGGATTAAAGATCCCAAATTGAGCCTCGATTTCTACTCTCGCGTGTTGGGAATGTCGTAAGTTGGTTTTCTTTACAAATAATGTTGACATTAACCTGTTCGGGTTGCCACAACGGTAAGGGCGAAGGTGGGATTGTGTGAGTTAAGCGCACGACCTCGGTTTCGATTCCCCGTGTGGCAAGATCGCTCGGGCTACTGGAGTATACCGATTACACATGGGCCTTGTGGGAATAGTGAAGCTCGCTTAGACACCCAATGATATCAAAAAAAAAAATGTTGACATTTGCTTTTGAAATGATTGAGAATTAGGTTTTGTTGTGGCAATTCATTGCATTTGATTTTTGAGATATCAAGTGTGACAATCAATTATTCGATGCAACGAATACATTTATGTGTATATGGATTGGATTGAAAAGTTTGATTTCGATATGACTAATTGGGGATTGGAACTAGACCTTCATGTAATGAATGGCACTTCTTCGTTGATACGAAAAGGCATCCTTATATAAATAGTAGATTAGTACAACAACAACATAAAAAAAAAATATGTAAGATAACTCTCCACTCAAACACTACATTAAAAAAAATATTTTTACAACATCTAAAAATAATTTTATACTCTACGTTGTTAAAATTTATTTAATATGTAATAAATATCCAACAAGATTATCTATAATTAAGAAATTAATGTGTAATGATTCGTAATTTTAGTGAGTTTGTTTTATAATATTTAGTTAATTATTAATCACTATTTTTTTCATTAACAATATTAAGCTATATGTTAATTTTAAATTCAATAAGTTTTAATAACGTATTATATAGCTGTTGGTCTAGCCTAGGAGAGCTTGAAATGTTGATTTATTAAGTAGCATTTATTTTTGTATTTTTGAAGGTAACATGATTCTGCTAGCACTTAGTCAAATGAAGGAATTATTTGACTGAATGTTTTGTTTTGTGCATTATGATATTGCTATTTTAAGCTATTCTAACAATAAAACATGGACTGTACGTGAGCGAAGATGAAGTTTCCAACTTCTATTAAGAGGCCGGCTAATGCCACGTTAAACATTGACGCAACAACCTCATGGGGAGAATTCTGCATTCGCTGATAAATACAGTTTAAGGTTCAAATATGGCCTGTAATGTATCTACTTGATTTTAGTCGGCAACGTATCTGCTTGTCACAATTGAAGTTATCGATTGATGCGAGTTAATTAGGTAGACTAGATCACAGCTTCTTGACCTCGTCGATTCAATAGAATGCTGAAAAAATAGGAGATATAGAAACATTCTTAAATTTATTGAACTCTTTAATAACTTATCGGGCTGATTTCGCTGAGAATAGTAAATTCTGCCAAACATAGTAAACCAAGGAAAAAAAAAATTATTGAGTTAATCTCATTTATTGTTATCGAACATGTGATTCTCTGGATCTGGACCTATTATAATGGAAGCAAAACTTGCTAAAGAAGTGGAAAAGCACGTAGCTGAGATTAAACAGTGCTATCAATTAGTGGGAATGACGAGGGAGGGAGTTGCTAGTATTTCGCTGTGAAAATATTCTCTTATGAATTGGTAGTCTGTTGTCATTATACTGCGGCAGAATGTTATTTGTTGCATTGTAATTTTTATCTTCAAATTTATTATTTAGATCTCTATGTATGTTTCTTATCTTTTGCCTGGGAGGCAGATCTGATTCACTGTAGTTTTTCATTCGAATTTCATTTTAAGAAACACAGTGTCGTATTTGTCATACCGATCCTTTTCGCTTTATGTATGCTTTCAGGTTACTGAAGAGACTGGACTTTCCAGAAATGAAATTCAGTTTGTTTTTCATGGGTTATGAGGTAATTTCATTTATAATGAATCCACACCATCACCCAAAGAAATATAGAATTAAAATGCTTAGGATGCTGGATTCTGATATGAATTGTGCAAACTTTCATTTAGGATCCAACAGCTGCTCCAGCGGATCCAACTGATAGAACAAGATGGACTTTTGGTCAGAAGGCCACAATTGAGCTTACACAGTGAGTACATTTCTTTTTCCTTTTGATAGCTAATATCACTCTGTTGTTCAGCTATCGCTCATTTCTATTTTACCTGTAAAATTTTTAAATCTCCATTATTTGCAGTAATTGGGGAACTGAGAGTGATCCGGAATTCAAAGGGTACCACAACGGGAATTCAGAACCTCGAGGCTTTGGTTAGTATTTAAATAGGCTTGCTGCTTCCTTAGACATTAATTTTTTTTTTCTTTTTTTGATCAGAACCTTATACATCAAATATCACATATGAGTGACTTGTTAGTATTATCTTCTCTGCTAGGAGAAATTAGGCGCAAAGTTACGATAAACACATTTGGGAAAAAAGATAGGAAAAATTCAAAATGAAGGATTCATGCTTTAGGGGTACCAACACCATTTGATGCTCTTAGGCAGCTCCATTAGTAAGGTAGATGATCGCCCATAAATGAGGTTGAGGGTTCAAATCTCTCTCCATGCAAGTTTGGGAGGTGTAAGTAGGTTTCTAATAAAGAAAACATCATTTGATGCTCTTCAGCGCCCTGTTGATTTTCAGGTCACATTGGAATCACTGTGGATGATACCTACAAGGCATGCGAAAGGTTCGAACGTCTAGGAGTGGAGTTTGTCAAGAAACCTGATGATGGTAATGGTCTTGTACTTGAGTAGGTTTTTTTAACCATCATTGTTTGAATTATCTATATCCACAATCACTGTGATCAAATGGACTCTTCTGTCACTCGTCTGCACATGATTCTCCAAGATACGTCGCAAAGCCTTTTAGTCGAATATTGTTTACCCCCTTCATCATGATGGCAATCTTTGATGCAATACTTGTTCCGGGCTTTTCATTAGAAAAAAATTGTCGGTGCGGTGAATGATTATGAAGTAACAATATTGCTGTGCCGGTTGCAGGAAAGATGAAGGGAATAGCATTCATCAAGGATCCTGATGGCTACTGGATTGAAATTTTCGACGTCAAAACCATTGGGAGCGTAACTGCGGGTGCCGCATGAGAACAGAACATCTAGGTATTGCTTTTCTTATTTTGCCATTCTCCTTGCTCGCGACGGCAGTCCTTTTTGGTATGCGCCATTGTGTATTTGTAGCTGAGCATGCAAAACTGAATGTTAAGTTTGGTGGCTTTGAGGCCTCAGACCTTGCTGTGTGGCCGAGAATAAATATCTACGCCCGCTTTTGGAATAGCAGTTAATGTACTTTTTATCTTATCTTATTTTACCAAGATATTGCCTGTAAATTGAACAAACATGCTAAACTGATTTTCTACAAGTTCTCATTTCACAAGCAACAATGCCAGCAAAAGTGCCCTCCCTTTTTTTTTTTTTTGCCAAATTTGATGTATTGATGTTCCTAACACTCAAAAATGGCTACAACAACCAACTATTTGGGTGGCCTAATGGTTTGGTATAGGATTTAGAAGTAAAAGGTCATGGGTTCAAATCTTAATGGGTTAATACTAAAGGAGTATCACCTCCATTTATCCGAAAAAAATATGGCTACAAAAGCTATTACAACGAGGGTAACAGACAAAATAATTTTTTGAAGCTTGGAACAACATCACTTACGAAGGAGGATAATAACCTCCCGAATGAGGGCAACAAGCCAACCATCTAAAGAAGGGAGCAACACCCTAACAAACTACATTAAAACCCTAGACCATCATAACTAAATACATAACAAATACAACTTGCGAAACGACGACTATACTCTTCATCGAGAAAGAAGAAAATTCCCTCCATCCGGATTTGTCGTTGGCACGCCATACCGGATTTACCAAGAGACAGCCTTAGAAAGAACAAAGCGTCCTCCCTTAAAAAAGTGTATGACATTTATATGATGTGTCGAAGAATTGAGGACTAAATGTAGTTGGTTCGAGTGGTTTGGCGTTCTAAGCCTCTTCACTAGCGGTCTCAGTTTCGAGCTTAACAACTAGAGTTGTTTTGAGAGCTTCTTTCTTTTGTGAACTAAACCTACTCCTCGAGTGTGGACTATGTGAGGTTAAATGACCTTTTGAATACGGGTGGAGTAAACAACAACAACAATACATCATTAATTTCAAATTAATTGTCTCAACCACATAGATTTAAACTCTTCGATTGCTTACGATTTTATACAATTGGCGTGCCATTGATTTTTTTTTTTTTTTTTTTTTTTTTTTTTTTTTTAAGATTCGATGGCCTGAACTCACGTAGGCGAGCTGAACACACAACTTCTGCGAACCGACAACGCCGTTGGCCGGACCAACTCTAATCCGGCCACCATAGATTCATTCACACTCTCCTCGAGTCCTCCAACCGGAGATCCCAACGCACATCTAACGCATTAGACCAACGCTCCCACCAAACAAAAAGGCGCATGCGTTGCCATCACAAACATGTGGCGCCAAATTTTCCAATCTTTATAACCAAAAAAACAGACACAAACTTTGACATTTGCGATTCATTCTCTGTTTTAGAGATCCGATTCGGTTGGTTTTCATGGCCAAAATCTGTGTTCTGGGCTTCATCTCCGTGTCCCCATCTCTTCGAACCTCCCCTCTCTCGTCCTTCCTCGCATTCTCCCCACTCGCCGCCCCCAATTCTCCCCTTTGAGCGTCCATTGCTGCGCTTCCTCCGATGGAGGCGGCGGGCGCTCTCGCGGCGGCGGCGGCGGCGGCGACGACGATTCCTTTGGGTTCTATCTCTGGAATGGGGATTCCGGTATGTTATTAGGGTTGATCTGTTTTGGGGTCTTAGGGTTTTCGCAATTGTGGTGAAAAGGTTGGATCTTGTTTGGTGATGGTGTGGATTCGTGTTGGAATTGTGACCGTCAAGTGGGTATTTTGTGCTGATTTGAGAAATTGAGATTGTTGGATTGAAACCTAGGTTTTGAGGAATTGGGGGTTTTTAGTGAATTGGGTGATCGTTGATTTATTGTTGCTTATGTTAAATGTTTCATCAGATGAGCGAGATTCAATGTTGAGAGGTTTTTGAAATTCGCGGAATCGCGCAAGAATTTATGTAGTTCAATCAAATTGATTTACATAGTAGGAGAGAAATCTTGTTCTTCTAATTGATTTAAAACTGTTATGTTGGTAAGGAGCACAAAAAAGCCCTCTTCAATTCACGTGTTTTTAACTAGCCCATTTTTTATACCGAAAGAACGGGGAGGGTTGTGATACGTTCACAGCCAGCGTATAACTTTTGTCACTATTTATGAAATGGATCGAACATATATAAAGGTTAGGGGATTTGCACTTAATTGAGCTCAATGGAAGAGTTTGATCCATGTAATTGTCCCCAACTAATTGGGGATTATGGCTATGTTGTTGTTTGTTTGTTTATCTCCATGCAATTGTTCTCTGATCACAATTCCTTGTTTATTTATTTGCGGCAGTGTTTTTAATGCGGTGAGGCGGTGTTAGGCCGTTTAGCCCCGCCTAGAAATTAATTAATTAATTATGAGATCAAGAGAGCAAATTAAAGAGAGAGAGAGAGAGAGAGAGAGAGAGAGAGAGAGAGAAATGAAGAAAACCCTAAAAGCTAGAATAAATTAAACAGACCAGCTTTGTGAGGGAGAGCAATCCAATTCCCACCAGTCCCATACTTCTCTATGTAGTCCTTGAGCTTTGAGTCCTCCTCAGGAGACCATGGCCCTTTCTTCACATTTGCTTTGTCACAACAAGGAGCTCTTCCCATCTCTCTCTCTCTCTCTCTCTAAAAACCTCTTAAAATCTTATCTTTTCCCCTCCAAAGCTTTGGTGGTGGTGGTGGTGGTGGTGGTGGTGGTTTTGCTCTTGAGATTAATAGTTGAGACTACTCATCTTATGCTTTGGTTTTGGACTTCAATGTGTGAGCTAGCTAGGCATATATAATACAAACAAAGGGTCTCTATATATTTCTCTATATATTTGTAGAGAGAGAGAGAGAGAGAAAAAGAGAGAGAAGTCAAAGGATGGAGGGGTTTGTCTGATATCAGTCAGTTCTAGCTCATTAGCTGATGGAACTTTCCATCACAAGTAAATCCGTCTATGCACGGGGGGCCCCTGTATCTAACCTACTTTTTCCTCTCTCTTCTTCCTCTTCTGTCTCAAGAATCCAAAGTCCTCACTCTCACTTAATTGAGCTCAATGGAAAAGTTTGATCCATGTAATTGTCCCCAACTAATTGGGGATTATGGCTATGTTGTTGTTTGTTTGTTTATCTCCATGCAATTGTTCTCTGATCACAATTCCTTGTTTATTTATTTGCGGCAGTGTTTTTAATGCGGCGAGGCGGTGTTAGGCCGTTTAGCCTCGCCTAGTTGAGGTGGTGCCTAGGCAGACGAAAAAAATATTTAGTTAGACTTCTCTAAGAAATAATTTAATATATTTAGAGACCCCTCAACGATTTTTATTTTTATTTTTTTTGAGAAAGAGATCCCTCAACAGTTAGAGACGTACTTTCTCACCTACACATTCTCTCCACTATATTTTGAACTCTACACTTTTCCACACATTTTGAAATAAAAATGTTTTTTAAAAATAAATAAATAATATTTTCAGTAAAAAACATTTTTTAATAATTATTTTCAGGCTCACTGTCTGCCTTATTAAGGGCTAGGCGGTGGAAACCCCCAAAGGCCTAAGGCGGTGCCTTGAAAACATTAATTTGCAGGCTCTCTTTTTTGGGTATTATATTTGCTTTTTTTGTAGATTGGCGGAGTCTATAATGTTTAATTTATATTGCTTGCAGCTATACATTGGGAGAGTGAGGAGAGAGTAACACTTTTTACTACTGAAGGGCTCATTCATATAGGGGGCTCTGTGGTCCCTCGCCGAGTTGCTTCATCAAAGGTGATGCACTTCACTCCAATGCTAATTTGGAAGCACCATATTGTTTTTAAACCTTCTTCATTTTGAATTATGAATCTATGTTTTTGACTGCTACAAATGGTAGAGGACCGAAAAGAGAATTTATAAACCTATCATATGTTCATCTGGCAACCAAATGTCTGTAACGGTTTTGACAACAATTCTATTATTATCTAACCACTGCAACGACAATGATAAAGCCCTAAGCTTTTATTTTATTTTATTTTTTATTTCCCTGCATTCCACCATCAAGCTTTGTGTTACTTTTTGCTTGAAGGAATCTTATTTGATTTTTTTTCTCGAAACATCTCTTCGACTTGTGAATTAATTAGTTACAATTTCTTATCAATTGTTAAAATAAAGCGAGAGCAGTGGAAGAGTTTGATCCATATAGCTGACTCCAACGTATTTGGGATTGGGGCTTTCTTATCAATTGTATGATCTATTTTTTTGGGTGAACTAACTATGGTATTTGTTTTTGTTCAGTTTGTATATATATTGTTGTCTGGTGGGATTCATGTATTACCTAAGCACTTATCATTAATTCTTTGCAAAAACAACAGAGATCGCATAGATATCGGGAGAGTGATTATATGGATCCTAAACGACAAATATATCTCGGTGCTCTTTTTGACATCGCAGCAACAAACGTAAGCCGTAATTTCTATTAATGTTGTAGGCAGTCTGGGACTTGAGTATTTTGAAGCTTTCTAATTGTGGTGCAATATTAAAAAAAATTCAGGGGCTTGATATGGGCAGAAGACTCTGCCTTTTTGGATATTGCAGTTCCATCGAGATGCTAAGTGACATTGTCGAAGACACTGTCATGGAGAACGGTGGAGAGGTATGGATTTGCTGACCATGTGACAAAAGATTGTGAAATTTTACTTTTTTTACTAGCCGATCGAAAAAAAAAATTACTTATTCATGAATGAGCTTCAAATGTATGATATCCCAATTTTCTAATGACGAGGAAATGACTTTGCAGCTGACCGGGTGACCAATTTGAGTTAAATTGTTGAGGGAGTTTGGCTTTTAGTCTTTTACACATGACCTTTGTGTAAGTGGATGTTATGGAGAGGTCTGTCAGGCCAGTAGTGAAAACAAGTGCCAGGAAAGCTATTTTTCACCCTAATGGGCAATAAGATAGATATGAAAATGCCTGGACAAATGAGAGCCGATGAAACGTCAATTTGTTTTTGTTTTCCTTTTTCTTTTCTTTTTTTCTAAAGTCTGATGAGGTGAGATTTGGACTTGAATAAACCAACTGATTAGGTCCTCAACTGATATTTGCCTCCCTTGTTCAGGTTGTTGCCGCAGAGAAAGCAAGCGAAGGAGGACTGCAGGAGAAGCTAACAATGAAGGTCGCAGTACCGCTACTTTGGGGCGTTCCTCCGGCATCAGAGACTCTTCACCTTGCCGTCAGAAGCGGTGGAGGAATCATTGACAAGGTCTGTCTTCAATGGGACTACTTGTAACATTCCAGCACTTTTCCAATTTGCTTCTAATCTCATTTGTGTATACATGTAAATTAATGTTGTATTTATCTGTACAAATGCTTCTGTGATAAGGCGGCCTAAATGTTCTCATCACAGGCTAATTATGTCACACATACATATAATTGATTATGCCATTCATATTGAATAGGCAAACATATTTAATGGTTCAAATTGAGCATCTAAACTCAAAAACACCTTCCCCTAACAGACTACAACATTGTTGACTGAGTTGAGAACCTGTGTGCACCTTGAACATATAAGTTGAAGGTGTGACAGAAACTGACAGTAACACCAACTTTATGCTATTTTTGTTTTCTTCTTGTATGTGTTTGTTTGTTCTCTATCTTTGCATCCACAAGTCCTACTTTGCTTTCCTTTGTTTTACTTTCATTTCATACAAGTTGAGGGAACACAGTGAAGGGTGATTTGTGTCTTGTACTTGCTAAATAATGGAATGGTTGTACTTTGACGAACCTTATGTTTTTGATGAGATAGGATATCTTATTTTTGCACGTATAGAAGATTACAAGTAAATCTATAGAAGAGACACTTTTGTCTACCCAATTGCAAGAATATGGAAAGTCATCAAAAAAATATTTGTTTCCTCCATTTTAGTCTATAGTTCCTTTAGGGTGTGTTTGGTGCGCTGGAATTTGAGGTGGAAATTTAAATTCATGGGAATTCAATTCTTATGAATTTATTGCGTGGGAATTTAAATTCATGGGAATTAAAATTCATGGAATTACAATTGTTATTAATTCAAATTCATTTGTTTGGTTACATAAAGGAAAATTATGATTGGAATTCGAAATTCATTTTTATTGTTAATAAATGATGTATCGAATCATTTATTTTGTTAGTACTAAAAATTAATAAAATCTTATAAATGTATAGGAGATGAATTAATTGACGATTAAAATATTTTATACTATTTAATAATAATTCTAAAAAGAATTGAAATGCTAAATATTAAATACTATATATATATATATATATATATATATGTGTGTGTGTTAAGTTTAGCTTTTTAAAGTAAGTTTTAATTTAGTATTAGTTTATATATTTTAAGGTTTTCAAGAGAAATATATGTATATATCTAATATTATAGCATGTACATATATGTTGCATTGATTAAAAAGCTTGTATTATGTATTTATCTTTTATTTTGGCTAAACGTATTTACCTTTTTATCCAAATAATGAATTTATCTTTTTGTAAAAAAATGTATTTATCTTTTATTTTTTTGAAGTAAACGTATCTATCTCAAGATATCAATATCTTAGCAACACTCATATATTTTTAGCCGTGGGCACAAGTTGTCAAAAAATTAAAAAACGTATTTATCTATTTGTATTTCGCTCTTAACTAAAAAACAAAGCAAAGCAAGACATGACGTGGGAATTGAAATGCATCCCAAAATTGGGATGCATTCTAATTCCTTAATACGTGGTTATATAATTCAGTTAAGAATTATCATATCATCCAAAAGTTAATTTCATATCATTACCAAACATAGGAATTAACTAAATTTCAATTCCGATTTTATTTTTCCATATACCAAACAAAGGAATTTACCCAATTCCAATTCCTACCAATCAAACGCCACATTAGGATATGATGTCATATATTCATATTTGTCTTCCGACTTTCGGTATTCGAAGCCCCACAAGCCTCGACTACTCTTATAAGTTGTTTTTTCACTCGAGTTTGTTATCTTTTGTAGACACATCTTGTTTTAATTAGAATATTTAAGTATCGAAAGATAAAATGACGCATTGATTCGAGAGATCACACAGTTGTTAATTTGCAATGTTCGCACACGGTTGTTAATTTGTATTATGCGGCCTCAAGTAAGCGATTGCGAGCCCCAAAATGTCAAATACTTATATATGCATCATGTAATTACAAGGTATAAGAGATTATTTTTTATTCCTGTTCCAATTAATGCTTCATTGGCAGACAAACATTACAAACTTAAAATTTGAACAACCATCTCAATAACAATAAAAATTAGTCATTTTCCATCCGCGTTATAAAAATGGGAATCTCCTCTACTCATGCGGTTCTCTCATATGCCACATAATAAATAAAGTGAAGACAAACATATATTTGACTTTCATTTGCATTGCATATATAGTTTAATTTAAAAGAAATATGCACTTGAGGCACATGGTATGCACACCAATATATTTAGACTCCTATTTTTGTTTCTATCTTCTTCTTCTTTTTCTTGTTTCTTCCCAGTTCATATGTAGTTTACCATGTGAAAAAGAAGTCTAGAACTAATACAACTCTCTTTATTAGTTTATTAACTTTTATAAGAGTTGAATTTAGTGGCAACTTTTGTTATGCATTGACTCCACTCTCCCTTCAATTGACTTATGTTGAAGATATTCCAAGTCTAATCTGTGGTTAATATTTAATTTACCATAGCACTATAATATTCCGATATATATCCTCTAGTTGCCCTTTATTTTACAATGTGCAACAGATCATAAGCAAACTTAAGGATCCAAAATTCTCAAAACTTGGATGATGTAAACATGTTAGAACTATTTGAAGTTCAGGGTCCAAACTTTCTCCCTTTAATTTTTATCAAAAAAAAAAAAATTCTCCCTGTATTATTTTTTATTTTTAATTTTTGTCAAAGCTCCCTGTAATCGTTTAAATTATGCAGGATATATTTCTCATGGAGGGCTAATTAGGATATATTATTTTATTTTAATTTTTGGAAAAAAAATATTTTTTTTATAAAAAAGAAACCACTACTTATGATACTCAAACTCCCGAACTCTTAACCTACTAACTACATACCAAATCAGAGAGTCGTCCACTTGGTCAATAATGTTACAGTATGCATGTTATATGCATCACAAAATGTATCATAAAGAACTGCTTCTAATGCAATATTTAGCATTTCCATATAGATTTTTTCTCTTCAAGCTATTCTAAAATGGAAGAATGTTAAATAAATGTGGGAAGGCCCTTGTTCATGCAAACTTCCAAACTTCTCTCTGTTGATACATACTCTCTTTGTAGTACTTTCACAATATTAATTCACCCTAACTAGCTGTTCAGGGCATTGCCTAGTATTTTGTGTCAGTTGAGAAAACCCTGTCTCTTTTGACCTTTGCACCCTCCACTAGAAAAGACATCCTTCAAAGACAAAATTTAATTAATACAAATAATATATATATATATACATATCTTATTGATATATTTTCATAGCTAGCTAGCTTGATTAATTAAATAATTCCTTAGCTGGCAACCCAATTAATCTAATAAACAGAATCCATGAAATGGTCAATGGATGCACAATCTATGAGTGTGCATATATTTGGTTTGATTTAATTTTTTCCAAACAAATTAAGACTCTCAAATCCTACGAACCAATGACCTCACTGATGAGGCAGGCATCAAAAAATGTGATATAAGTCATTCATATGGTTGGAGCCCTGGACGGCTCCCCAACAAGGATTCCCTGTCACTCACACATAATTAATTAAGATAATTTCAGTCTTCATGCATACCATTTTAAAACCTTTTTTTGGTTTTCTCAAGTGGGATTAGTTAATGACTGCTGATCAGTTTTCATACCTGTTTACTCATATAATTAAACTAATTACCATAATTAAAACCTAATTAAGTCTTTCTTTGAAGAAAATGAAAGTCCTGTCCAAATTGCACCTGTCATTATCATCAACAAAAGCAACATTTATTCATTAAAGATTAAACTAAAGTTTTACCTGCCAAATTACTTAATTAACTAATCCACTGTAACAGAAAGTTATGCATAAATTAATTACTAATTGCATGCTCTATTATAATTAACAAACAGTTTTAATTAATTTGGTAACTAAGAAAATCATAGAGAAGATGCTTGATTTAGTTAGTAATAATAAATGGAATCCAATTACCTGTAACTTAACTAATTGAGCTTATAAACTTATAATAAAACTGACCATATATAATATATATTTGTGAAGGCTCAACAGATTATAATATCATCACCATGGCATGCATGATTAATTTTTTTTAATTAAGCTCACAATATATAGTATTCGACGAATCAACTTGCACTAGTGCCACTCTCCCCATGTACACACCAGTTCATAAAACACTACAAAAATATAATGCAAAATATATATAATATCTTCATATATAAATTATTATATTATATAATGATGGCTCATCTAGCTTTGAATATATGACGAATTATACAGTAAACTGAAAGCCGTACAGAGAGACACACATACACCATTTCCCAAAAAGAAATGCAAGTTATATATCAAGGAATGCTAAGGAGAGAAAAAACAAACTAACTTTTACCAATGTACCATCAAACCCTCAATTTGCTGACATCATCAATCTTCTCTACCCTCTCGCACATGCACACACATTCACACGTGTGAAATCTCTCTCTCTCTCTCTCTCTCTCTCTCTCTCTCTCTCTCTCTCTCTCATGGTAATAATGATGTGATATCAGTACTCTCCCCTTCAAATCTCTCTGATTTTACTTACTTGCAGTGGTGGTCATGCATGAGTCAGAATATTATCATCATCATCATTAGTAGTAGTACACGACCTTACCTTGTTGTGTCTTGTTTTCATCAAAGAAGAACAAGTTGTTGTTGTTGTTGGCAATGGCAGAAGAAACATTAATAATGTTATGATTGTTGGACATCACAAGCTGTTTAATCTCCTCAATTGTACCATACTCATCTAATGGAGTAGTAGTAGTAGTACTAGTAGTTGTAGTAGTAGCAGTTGTTGTTGTTGTTGGTGTCCTCCACTGATCATGGTCACTATAATTCATAATAAGATCACCACCACCACCACCACCACCACCTCCATTGAGAGCATTACTTAGTTTTTGTTGATGTTCATGATCTTGATGAAAGCCAGCATTAATGTAGTACAAGTTATTATAACTCTCCATCATCATGTGAGGATCATTAGGGCAATCATCATGACCACCACTAACATGACCATACTGATGAGAGTCATAATCATGAACATTGTCTCTACTACCACAGCTCATGATATGATGACTTGTTGAGCTCCCATCAGAAGAACTACAACTTGGTTGTTGATGATGCTGCTGATGATGATGATTTGATGGTCCAAACATTATTAGAGTGCTATGACTATGAGGCATGTTATTGCCACACATTATGTTCAAGCTACTCTCTTGATGAGTAGTAGTAATGTTGAACATAGGTTGATGAGTAGTGGTTGTAGTAGTAGGAGTAATTGTTGGAGAGTAAGTACTATGAGTGATGTTATGATGATGGTGATTGCCTAGAGATGGTGATGATGATGGAGATGAATGGTGGAGATGATGATGATGATGAGATTGGTTTAATAGTGGTGGTGTTTGGATTATTTTTGATGAAGAAGAGGAGATATTGCTATTAATATTGGCAAGCATAGAACCCATGAGTTTCTTCTTGAGCTTGGTGTTCCAATAGTTCTTGATATCATTGTCAGTCCTCCCTGGCAACTGTGCTGCTATAATTGACCACCTGCACTTGTTTAGAATAACTTTCCATTATAAGCAATCACCACTGATGACCTTATATATCAAAGTTTTTATTATGGTTTACAGTTAATATATATTGAGATCTAAACTTGGCATGCATGGACTGTGCAGAAGAATGACCTAATTTTAGAAGATACTTCAATCATAGATACAAACTTTCCCTCAAAACTTAAATTCTTAGCTATACTCATCAATTCATTTATTTAATTTTTTTTCCCCATCTCCACAAGTTTTCCATATATATATATATATATATATATATATATAATTGGTTGATTATTTTCAAAGATGATCATATCAAAAGCAAGAAAAAAACTAAAATGGGAAAGTTTAATAATTTAGAGAGAGAGAAAGAAGAGAGAGAGGGAGACCTGCTTCCAATGCTGGCAAAGAGACTGCAAATGATTCTGTCTTCATCATCAGAGAATTCTCCATGTTTGATGTTGGGCCTTAGATAGTTGAGCCATCTAAGTCTGCAACTCTTCCCACATCTCTTCAGACCTAATTAAAAATGATCACAAAATCAAACAAGTTGAAACTCATGATTAATTAATTATGAGATCAAGAGAGCAAATTAGAGAGAGAGAGAGAGAGAGAGAGAGAGAGAGAGAGAGAGAGAGAGAGAAATGAAGAAACCCTAGAAATGAAGAAACCCTAAAAGCTAGAATAAATTAAACAGACCAGCTTTGTGAGGGAGAGCAATCCAATTCCCACCAGTCCCATACTTCTCTATGTAGTCCTTGAGCTTTGAGTCCTCCTCAGGAGACCATGGCCCTTTCTTCACATTTGCCTTGTCACAACAAGGAGCTCTTCCCATCTCTCTCTCTCTCTCTCTCTCTCTAAAAACCTCTTAAAATCTTATCTTTTCCCCTCCAAAGCTTTGGTGGTGGTGGTGGTGGTGGTGGTGGTTTTGCTCTTGAGATTAATAGTTGAGACTACTCATCTTATGCTTTGGTTTTGGACTTGAATGTGTGAGCTAGCTAGGCATATATAATACAAACAAAGGGTCTCTATATATTTCTCTATATATTTGTAGAGAGAGAGAGAGAAAAAGAGAGAGAAGTCAAAGGATGGAGGGGTTTGTCTGATATCAGTCAGTTCTAGCTCATTAGCTGATGGAACTTTCCATCACAAGTAAATCCGTCTATGCACGGGGGGCCCCTGTATCTAACCTACTTTTTCCTCTCTCTTCTTCCTCTTCTGTCTCAAGAATCCAAAGTCCTCACTCTCACTCTCACAAAAATTAACACATCAAACTAATCATATCATTTTTAATATTTATATACATAAGAGAAGGGCTAGAATCACAACAACAAATTACACCACAAGATACGTTGATTCACAAGAGTTATCCATGCGTGCCTCTGGATGCGAGCATACATAAATTTTGATGCATAACACGCGGGTTGAGGTCATATAAAAAACTTTTATAAGCCAATATATATACAAATTAATAATGTTGGAGTATACAATCCCACATCGAAAATATAATAAGAGTTGGTGTGATATATTAGTGGAGTAGATTAACAAATTAGGTGGCCTAATGGTTTGGCATGGTATTTAGGAGTAAAAGATCATGAGTTCAAATATTGGCAGAAGTAATTATTTCTTTCTTATCAAAAAATAAAATAAAATAAAATTAGTAAAGTAAATTGGATTCTGACGCAAGTTTATTAATTTTGTGCAAGATAAGCTCCAACTTTATTTATATATATGCTCACTTGTGCGCGTGTGGCAAAACACTCTCCCATGAATTCCTAAAAATAAGATCCTACTTTTGCTAGGATGACATGAACTGAGACATCAACTACATCCACATACGATATACTAATTGTGTGAGTAAATAAATATTTAAACCGTACATTATAATGGACTAATTATATTGCATGGTTCCAGCAAGGCAATTTAAATTGATCGAAGTAATTAATTTCTTGGATTGATATATGCGCGCGTGTTTCTGAAATTGAGCAGAACATGTATACGTGCTCATCAGCCTAATATGCATATGCAATCCCTACTTTGAACTTGTCAGATACAATGTCACATCACTCATATATATTCTTACACACCCATGTGGGATACCAAGAAATTGAGCATTTTCACCATACATGGTGATTAATGTAAAAATGTATATATCGTTTTTCTAAAGTCTAAGGGGCCCTTCCTTTTTAATTACCAGTTTGATTGGGACTCCACACCACTTAAGTACGTATAGGGTAAAATTCAACAAAATCAATTGTCTTGTTTCATCCAACATGGAAATTATATGTATTACTATACATACGTGTGTATATAAATATATAGATGTACATACACAAACATACTAAAAACTATTCATTTATTCGCAACTATAACAAAAGATCCGATGTCAATGTCACTATGTTTGTGTAACGTCAACAATTTCCTTTCTTTTGTTAAGAAGTTAAAAGAAACGATTTCCTTTCGCTTTCAAGCTTGATGTAAAGGTGTATTTATATATGATTCTCCACCACTTTCTAATATGCAGACAGCTTTCTAATCGTGGTATTTTTATTAATCATGAGTATTCAGATACTTCTCTGACAAGTTTTATTGGCTTTGAGATAACGGAAAGATATCACCAGTGATCCGACGTTTAGTTGTCGTGAGGAATCAAACTCAAGGCCCTGCGCGTAACCCACACGATTCGTCTTCACTCTTACCACTAGATCAACTCGTTCGAGTTCTAATCATGGTCTTTAATTACTAAAAGAAATTTTATTGTATTATATATTACTGAAAAAAATTTAGAATAACACTCACTGACATCATACCTCAACACACCTAAATGCGCAACCCCCACATGGGCTACATCCCACCATGTTTTAGGGTTTAGGGTTTGGTAAAAAGTTTTTTTAATTACAAACAAAAATCAAATATCTTGTCCCTCTTGGACTCGAACCCCCAACGTATCTCTTTCCCAAATTAACATCATATCAAACCAATCAACCACTCACTTGGTTGGAGTAAAAGATTTTTTACGAGCTTACTTTAATTTAAAACGACCTATTGTAGATCAGATAATGACATAAAGTTAAATTACTACGACAATTAATTTTGCTATATATATATATATAGTAAAAAAAAAAAAAAACAATTCTTGCATTGAGAGAGGGAGAGAGTTTTGAATTGTTGGATGGAGGATGGAGGACCGCCACGAGACACCTACACACAAAACACACGTAGTCCAATATTTAAAACCCATTGATCTTGATTGATACGCTAATGATTTGTTTTTATGCAAATTAAGTAAGGCACTGAAATTTGAAGGCTTGAGAAATGAGAATCATTAGCACCTTATAATAAACAAGAACTCCAATAATTAACATGATTGGGTCCCATCTCCCCAACAACATGTAGGGGACCGTTATATATTATCCCAAAATGCTCTATTGTACTCTTCGATTTTAAAACTTAATTTTGGTGTCTATTTTGTATATAGTTATATATATTGAAAGGGGCAGAAAGGCTGTGCTGTGCACTACTGCAGTGCTCATCTCTCACTCTTTCGATCTCATGCATGGCGCGAATGGCGCTGACCGTTATTTTGTGGCATAAGTGAAAAATAGGGAGAGGTGTTGCCTTGGAGAGAGTCTATGATCCAGACCCTGTAGTGACTAAACATGAAAAAGTGACAAAATTTTTTAGAGAATTTTCAAGTTTTTCATGAATACGGGGCCCTTGGTACTCTCAATATGCCATCCTTAATTTATGTTTGGTCTGCCTCGGCTTTATAATATATATATATATATATATATATATATATATATATATATATATATATATATATATATAATATTGCTTGGGTGTGATTTACTATATAACTTGATTTATATATTTCTTCATATATACATTAGTTGGGATCGAGTTTTAACTGATCATCATCAGCATGATGAGCATGTATATGTTCTATATATACATGTAAAATATGTGTGTATAAAATTAGCAACAAATTAAGTAAGAGAACGAACTTTTAACTATAGAGAGCAACCACCGTTAAAAAGGATATGGAGAAAGCTAGGTGGCGATAGGGTGTCAACTATTATTCAACAATTATTTGGCTTGTGATTATAATTACTAATTGGGGTAGATATTAATATACATCAAAAATTAAAGTACGTAATTTGTTAATGTCTTTTTTTGGTTTAATATTAATGTCTTATTTATTAGTATCAATTAATGTCTTAATCAAATAAAAAACTATGTAATATCTTGCCATGTACACATACACCAATACTAATGCTAATTAATTTACATGTACTATTTTTTTTTTTTTTTGAAGTGATAACATGATCTACATATAGCTACTGTAGCAATATAAAGTCGTGTGATAATATATATTATAAGAGTGTAATAAAACATATCCTCAATAGGGAATATGAAATCCAGGTCGTTATCTTCATAATATGTAAACGTTGCACGTTACATGTTTTGATTAAGTTTAATATACAATTAAGGCTTGTACAGTGCATGGGAACCTACGTGCATGAATGGCGACAAATTAATGGCCATAATTAACTTTTTTATCGTAACAAAGATATGCAAGGAGGCACTCAAATTATGCACTTCCATCTTCTCTATCGTCAGATGCGCCTATCGTTGCACTATATATTAATTCTAGCCACACCTCTCGTTGCGCTGCCCCCTTGTAGACTTGCTGTACTCGTATCTTCTAACTAGCAGGGCTAGCAAGCTAGCTTGCAAAGCTGTTCTATTTTGCTTTGTTTTTTCTTGATGAATATGCAATCAATTTAACAACATATATATGTATTGTTAATCTTTATAAGCCAATTATAAATAAGTCAAATCTTCCAAATTGACATAAACATCTATATGACCTTGTGTTGATTTGTATATATTAAGACAATAATCATTGACATTATTAAAATCTTTTCATCACAAGTATATATTCATAAAGTAAGAGGCTTTTAAGATTTATTAGATTAGATTAGATTAGTCAATTTATATATATTTTTGTTGGATGTTTCTCTCTTGGCTTATTCTCACTCGTCTCTTTGTTAATTTAAGTGTACACTTGCATGTTCCCATGCAACGCACCCCCGGTCTCTATATCCACCAACAAGCATTGAGTTTAGATTATGCAACCATTATTTTTTCTCTCTCTTTTTTTTTTTTTAAAGCATTGCTTAGTTATATATATTGTTTCAACGTACCATAGTTCTGATTTGACAAAAAAAAAAAAAAAACAAAACAAAAACAAAATAAAGGCCTGCATATTTAGTTCGATCATTTCAATATATAATACTTAATTATTAGAAGCTTCAAATTTGACAAAGTATTTTTTAACAATTGTAAGGCTGCTTAGAGTTTTGTTCATTTTTGAATGATATATATTTATATTATATTCTATATATAGAGCTATCATAATAACCAATTGAGTGACCCAATGATTTAATAGGATTTGTGAGTAAATGGTCATGGGTTCGAACCCCATTAGACCTGGTCACTAGGTCGTGGGCGCTTGGCCCGCTCAACATGGGCACGGCTTGGGATTGTGCCTGCCAAATCTAAGTTTAGTGCAGGCGAGCTTGGATTGGGCTTTGAAAAACCCACCTAAGCTCGCTCGTTGAATCGGTCTAAACCCCAATTTAATCAATTGGATTTTTTTTAAGAAAGAAACCACATGCAACTTGCCCATAGTGAGGCTCGAACCCCGCCCCGACCTCTTACCCAAGTAGCCCAGATCAAATCAGTGAGTCATCTACTTAGTATAATTAATCAATCGGATTAGTCAATAATTAATAAGTGTATATACTACTTAATTAAATGTGGAAGATGATGGAATTGAAACATTAATTCTAACAAAAAAAAAACAAAAGTTAATAATAACTCAAGGTTAATTATTTGTTTGGTAATGATAACTACATATATATAGCAGCATTATTAATGGAATCTAAAAGCAAAATAAGGAATTGTATCCTGTGTTAGATAATAAGGGTCATCCCAGCCTGCTCAAGAGAAATTGTTCTAATCTAAACTAGACCTTGATTATCAATCTAGCTATAATTTTTTTGAGGTTATCAATTTATCATGATAAAATAATTAATAAGTTAGGGATTCTCATGTGGTTTCTTTTATGTATGTAACTAGTCCTACTGTAAGCATATTGATTAAGTTAGGGTTTTTGTGTGCATGTATGTGTTTTTGTTGTTTTGGTCGTTAGGATTGTTGTCCTTCGTAGGGCTTTTTTTTTCCATTTTTTCATAGCTATATATATATATATATATATCTCCTATATATCTCCTGATGCCCCATAACCGGCGTTCCTCCCATCCATCGCGCCTAAATAACCTTCGGACGGTAGTTAATTTCATTCACTTCTGTTGTTCTCAAAGATATTGATCTATGCAATATTGTTGTATTGAAGTTGTAAGTGATCATATATCACAAAACATATTATCAATGAACTATTAATTCATTGAGACTTTTCATTTTTTTAGAACATTATCTTTTAAACTTATTACAAATAAATACATAAATATATAAATTTTGCACAACAAGCAGCTAAATATATTGGTGGAGTGATAGTCAAACTTAAAGTTGATCAAATAAATTTCTTTTTAATGAATGGAGGCGATACTCCTTTTATTAATTTTTTTTTATAGGAAATAAACAACTTTTGCAACCACCAAGGTTTGAACCCATGACCTCTTACTTTCAAATCCTATATTAAATTAACCATGGGGTCACCCAATTGATTGGTAGCTGATCAAATTAATAACTTCGATAGTAAGGCTTTATTTGTTTTCATTGCACATGAGATTCGATGAGCTACAAAGGGAAATGTTGGCGCATTTTCATGGTCATCATGATCAGAATTTCTTATATAGTTATAAGTACCAGTTACTATATGCTGCTTGCCCGTAATGAGAAATCATACTTTAGTAACTTTACAGGCAAGCAATTTCTTTCAAATCTCACATAGACCAAATAGTAGTAACTAAAGAAAATATATATGTAACTAATTAAATTCATTGATCAATAAAATTAAGTACGTAATTAAAGATTAATTCGCTGTGAAGATCGATGACTCATGAGTTGTATATATTTTAAAACAAGGTGTGGTTTTTGTCTTATATACACGGATCTGCAAACGAATCTTCAACAAGTTTGAAAAGCACATAAACGAAACATATCTCTCTGTGCGCCTTTGATAGAAGAAATATATAAAGAAATGTAATCCCAGCTAGGCAAGCAAGAGAGAAAGAGAGACAAGAGTGTCTTGTCTTGCATTGACTCTGGAATGAGGGGACACCAAAAAATGATTATTATTTGGTCTCCTTCCTCTTCAAAGGTTGGCAAACCTCCCTATAGGGAAATATACATGGCATATTAAAAGGGTGGTGCATGGGGTCCATATCAAAGTCTATATCAAATCGCTGGACATAAAAAAAAAAAAAAAAGTCTATCAAATCTATATACATCTATCACAACATTATTTTTGTTGGGTGAATATATTTAATCTTTCGATTTTAAGTTTTCGTCCATATATATAAAATAAAAAGTTCATGTTTCTTTTAATTTTTTTGGTTAATTATTAATTTTTTGTACCAGGAAAAAATATTATTATCGCGTGCAAGAGCTTATAGAGCGCAATTTACGACAATAAAGGAAACAATAACAAAATCTTATAATACTTATCTTTTTTTTATTATAAAAAGGTTGTATTCATATTTCATTAAACACCGAATCATTTAGTATAACCATAGCTACCTCACCAAGAAGTTGATTTCATACATGTGGCCATTTGACTAGTATATGTATGGGAAAGTCGCGTCATTATATGAGCAACCTCATTCGCTTGCTTACTAACCATAAACTCCCAAAAAATAAAACTTCAAATGAAGAAAGAAAATTACTTATTTAATAAAAACAATACTGATGAGAAGTATTGATCCAATAGCTGTGTACGTAAATCCGCATACAAGCATAAATCATAAATATGTAGAGTTGAAAATTCGATTTGTGTCAATGTTGAATTTGATAATTGTAACACGAAAGAACCAATCATCGATCTCAAATTGATCTAATTAGATATATTTTATTCGACGATAAAAAAGAAAAGCAATATCATTTGATCACCGTGACCAAAAGAGAAGGTCGATGCAATGGGTCAAAAACTAAAATCACAATAAAAATCCGAAGAATAAGAAAGAGAGCTTTTTAAGGTTTTGAAGGAGGCGGCTCTACTTTGAGTCTTATAAGTATCTTAATTAATTAATGCATTAATTATATTAATTTAAGCTTATTAGCCAAGCCAACGATTATAAAATGCGACGGACAATGGAAATTAAATTGTCTTCCACTTAAATGAGAATATATATACATATAGAATATTACTCTCGACTACACCTCTTTAATTTGGGTCACCCTACAAAAAATATGACTCAAAAAGTTCGGAGATTCAAACATGTGACCTTAATTAATTAGGAGACACATGTGAGTAGATCTCAAAATCACTTGTTAAGGTATGACTAAATTAAATGTTTTTATAACTGAATCCTGTCATTCAACTTCTACGTACGTTTATCATTTAACTTTTAGGTCGGTTTTCTAAAATATCAGTTAATTACCATATCAGTAGATGTTTAGTTCCTTAATTAACACACTTTGAAGTATGAAGCTTTGGTACTCGTGCGACTAACTTTTGTGGGATTAATCGAGTCTAGACGAGAAGATCATTAACACTGTAGTGATAAAAAAAAGGAAAAGATTGAAAAGTCACGGTGAAATACAATTAACTATATTTTCAAGTTAGTTACTAGGAACATTCATAAGACTCTAATATAATTTTTAATCATGACAAGGAAAAAGAATAATAATAATCTTGACTATTTTTATTTTTTGAAACCAATAATAATCTTGATTAATTAGCATTTTTTCTCTAATGATCTTGACTTTTTTAACCCAATAATTTTAAATGTTAAAGAACAGGAGTCGTGATACGAGTCAAAGTCCACGTGGCGAGCGGATATTGCTGGGAAGCAGAATACAAGGTGAATGTCAGGCGTACGTGAGTAACAGTAACGCTTTCACTCATTGATTCACAGTGGAGCAAATCTGTCAGCGGCACTTTCGTAATAAACCCAAACCATAAGGGTTGTTATTCAAACACGGGTCTCCATGGACCATGACTGGGATTCGAACGTTTCATGTATTGGTGACGTTACCAGTGACGTGGGGTACATTGGGTCTCAATCTCAGCTGATCGGCTAGAGGGCAGAGTAGACCGTGTGCGAGAGAGTGATGTAACCAGTTGATGATGACCTGTAATAATTGGACACGTGGTGATAAGATCTTTGTGACTGATCGATTTGCGGGGCCATCATCGCTGTAGGATGTGACATAATTAATTTCAAATAGGTTTCAGAGTTTGTAAAATCAACGTGGGATTAAAATCAATCAATCAAACTCTTTCTCTCCGTATGCATTGGAA
The DNA here is from genome assembly GCA_039657325.1 of Stephania cephalantha. Classification (NCBI taxonomy): domain Eukaryota; kingdom Viridiplantae; phylum Streptophyta; class Magnoliopsida; order Ranunculales; family Menispermaceae; genus Stephania; species Stephania cephalantha. The sequence goes on from CM077572.1 coordinate 53,867,606, forward strand.
AAGTCCTACATATATACTTGCAAATCAGTCGGAAATATTTGCTTCCCCAATAAACCAATATTTTTTTCAATAAATCTACTTGGACTCGTGAGTCCGGACTTATAGGGAGGTTTTTAAAATTTTTGTAAATATTTAAGGGGTATCAAATGAATTTTACAAGTGATTATGGTTGCTTCATTAATTGCTCGAGGATGTATTTGAAATTAAAAAAAGTTTTGAGTCCGGACTCACGAGTCCAAATAGCACTACCCTATTTTTTTTTGGTTGTTTTTTAGGGATATATATATATACTAGTTTCAGGACGTGCTACATACACGATTGATTGCCGCTTTCGCTTTGCTCGCGGGAATTAATTTTTAAGAATTTATTAATAAAATCCAAAATTGTAATTAAAATTTAAAAATTAGAAATACAAGTACATTCATTAGCTTATCAATATTCTTTAATGTGATTGAGATAAGATGTGAATGAAAAAACAAGCTAGTCATGCTAGCACATTACTTCCTAAAAAAAAAAGGAAAAAAGGAAAAAAAAAAAACACAAGTGGTTTGACCCATCAATTTGTGAACACTTGCTTGTGGAGATTCCGTAGAATTGTATATAAAGTTCAATCTTTACCTCAAACTCTATATATAGAAATGATAACTTTGAAATTAATTATGAATGTAAATAATTGAATTAATTGAGATTAAAGCTTTAGATACCTTCTTTTTTTTCACATGATTAATCAGAATTTTTTTCATGCAAATTTCTTTGGGTTTTGGGTTTGTTCCCTCCCCCAACACCTTCTTCAAACCACATTCTTCTTCAACCCCCACCTTCTTCTTCTCCTCTCGGATTCTCTCTTCTTCTTTGTTTATATATATATAAAACCGAACCTCCTCATCTCTTCATCACACAATCAACAACCAACCACAACAACCCCTCTCAATTCCAATTTCGAATTCATAGACAAAACCAGTCCCACGATCACTAAAATCAAAAATTGAAATATTTATCTCACCTTCAATTGTTCTTCAACAACGCCACCAACACTCACGGCTCTCCTTGAACTTGATCTCCAACCGAGATATATATATGAGGAAGAACAATGAGGGTTTGAGTGAGAATGATGAAGACGATGACCGGTGATATGCACCCCCTTAAAACGTATCAAATGGTAGCATGCCATTCAAGCTTTCAACAGATACAATGTTCATATAAACCGATTTGCCCCAGAAACAAGTGCACACTCCAATTTAGAAGTCTCCCTCAATTTATCAACCTCTCCGTCTCCGTGTATTAGATTGATAAGAAGGAGTTTGTGTATTGGATTGATGAGAATGAGTTCGTCTGGAACATGAGCGAGTGATCGATTGAAGACTGAGAGAAAGAGAAAATCGTGTATTGGATTGATGAGAAGGAGTTCGAGATTGATTTGGAGATAAGAAAAAAAACGTGTGGTTGATTGATAAGGAGTTAGAGTTTGATTTGGAGACAAAAGAAAAGGTTGATTTGGAGATGAAAAAAAAAAGAAATATGGGTAAATAGGTAAATTTCATTACCACTCAAAAATTTGTGATTCGTGCTTTTTATATATATGATATATATATATATATATATTGTGGAGTATGGATGACCATGCATGTACACCAACATATTGTGTAGTCATGTAACTTGTATTTGCCACTTAATATTACCTCCACTTGTCTATGTATTGTCATGTTACTTGTAACCATTTTCAATGTACACTATATATTGTCAAATTACTTGTAATGTGTTGTATGACATGAGGTGTATATGTTACTTGTACACATTGTATAAAGTACATTTATCATCATCACCAAATGACCTATATAAATGGTGCTTATAACCTCATTGTAAAAACACACAAAGTTGAATGAAAACATCTAATTCCAACTATCTTTGTAGTAGTAGTTTATAGTAGTAAAAGTTATTAGTCTTCTATTTCATTATCTAGTTCTTAGCAAGTTCCAACTCAATTTACAACACGTTATCAGCACGAGCTTGCTCTAGCATTAAGGAGACCTTGAAGTTCAAGAAGGCTTGTTAAGGAGACAAAGCTAGGAAGGTATAACTTTTGTTATTTAAATAAATTCAATTTATTTCTATATTATCATGGTTGCTTCCTTTTATTACATGCATCACTCTTCTATATGCATTCTTTATTCATGTACTATGCATTATAACTTCACCGATTGCGAAAGTATGCTATGTAGTTGCGTCTAGTACGATCTTCTACATCAGAAATCAAAAGTCAATATGTGACATAACTAGTTTTCTCGCTATACTACAAACGATTAGTTATGCTCTATTCTTGATTTTTATATTGCAAATAGTGCTATGAGGAAAATTCAAGAAAATTCAGGAAAAATTGGAAAAAATTAGAAAAGGTTGAGGAAATTGGAAAAAAAAACACTTGTTGACGTTGTCGAAATTTTTTACACTAACAAATATTTCATCGAAAAGTGTGCCACCACTATGATTTTTCTAATTTGAACAGTTTTGGGAGTTAAAAATCTAAAATTCTCAAATAGGCTCTAACACAATATAAATTTGCCCATATAATTATCGGGGGCATAGTTTACTAGTGTCGGGTATTTGGTACGGATTTGAAGGCGTGTCAAAGTCGATTTGAGTGCGTATTAGCTTGGATACAGGTAAGTAAATCAGTGAGGAATTTTACAGTTATTTCATGAGCTTTAATTTGTTGTTATTGCTTCGTTCATCATTTCTTTTGAAATCTCCATTTGTTGAGTGGTCCATTGGCAAGTGAGTCATGATTAGTATTTACCTGAGATATGAGCTCTTATCTTGACGCCGTTGATATCTCCCAATTGAGTGTACGTAGGGAGCACTTATCCGGGTCTGTGGATATCTCATAGTCGCAAGGGTTAGGGCTGGTAAGGTGTGTCTCGTCCTGAACCCAAGTTTCTTCGGGCTTTTCTTTGCGACTCGCGACCTCTTGGTCGGGACTCCTTGCAATTCAGTTTTCGTATTCAGGACCCTCACTTATCGATTGAATTATTTTTATCGTTTTTTATATTCATGCGTTCCATGTTCTTTTCTTTCTATCTACATGAATTAGACCGATTTATTTATTTCGAAATGCTGTAAATATGTCCAGCTTGGCGTTACTTACCTAGGCTCGTCATTCTTGTGTTTGACGAAGTGCTAGATCCACAGTCCAGCAAGGGGAAGGCTCCACAGCTAGGAGATATTATTTGAGGATACCGGAGCAGTTCCTACCACTTGTCTGACATATGTGATTCTTTTGTATTATTAGATATACTTGTTTTAAAACACTGGGAGTTGGGTTTTTGAGAGATTTTGGGCATGTATATCTTGTATTTATTCTCATCTGAATGTTCATTGATGATGATATACATATTCGTGGTTTCCACACTCTAGGTTGTCTTAATTGGTTTCTTTGAGGTTTTTTCAGTTAGTTTGAGGTTTAATTGCTTCCGCTATAACTATGATAACTCACTAATTGATTAGGTAAATGATAAAGGAAGGCTGACTAGGCTTGCTTGACTTAGCGAGACGGGCTCGGGGGTCCACGTAAGTCTAGGCCGGGCGGGGCCCAAGTTTAGGATTGTGGAACTGGGGCCGTCACATTAGCCTTCCTTGGATGATACTCACGTGCAAAGTCATAATCCTTGGGAACTCCAACCAACGTCTCTGTCTCGTATTCAATTCTTTCTAAGAGAATATATACTTCAAGCTCTTGTGATCAGTGAACAAAGCGAACCGCACACCATACAGGTAATGTCGCCAAATCTTCAATGCAAACACTACAGTGGCTAACTCTAAATCATGCGTCGGATAGTTCTTTTCATGAATCTTGAGCTGTCGAGATGCATATGCAATCACTTTGCCCTCTTGCATCAATACACAACCAAAACCAACCTTCGAAGCATCTGTATACACAACCAAATCTTTCCCTGACTCAGGCAACGCCAATACTGGTGCAGTCGTCAGCTTCTCTTTCAAATTAGAAAATGTCTGCTCGCAACTCTCATTCCAGTCGAATTCCACATTCTTCTGAGTCAATCGAGTAATTGGTGCAGCAACTCGGGAAAAATCCTGCATAAAACGACGATAATAACCAACCAATCCAAGAAAATTGCGTATCTCGGTCACTGTAGTCGGTGTAGGCCAATCGATCACTGCTTTAATCTTAGCGGGATCCACAGATACTCCGCTGGCTCCAGCTACATGTCCCAAGTTGGCATATAATCGATGTTCCTTCAAAGTCTGCAGAACTGCCCGGAGACGTCCCTCGTGATCTTCACGAGTCCTGGAGTAAATGAGAATATCATCAATGAATACAATCACAAATCTATCCAGATAAGCCTTCAGTACTATATGCATGAGATCCATAAACATAGCAGGGGCGTTAGTCAAATCAAACGGCATGACTGTAAACTGATAATGGCCGTATCTAGCATCGAACGCATGATCTTCTCCTCGTCTTCGGCTCAAATTCTGAGCTGATGATATCCTGATCCCAATTCAATCTTGGAGAACCACTGAGCTCCCGTCAGCTGATCAAACAAATCATCAATACGAGGAAGCAGATATTTGTTCTTCACAGTCACCCGATTCAGCTGCTTATAGTCGATGCACAATCTCGAGTGGTGGTCGTGTCTCGTCTCTGAACTCGAGTTTCTTTGGGCTTTTGCCGCGACTCAACAACCTTTTGGTCGGGACTCCTTGCTATTCGGTTTTCGTATTCAGGACCCTCACTTATCGATTGATTTGTTTACGGTCTTTTATATTCATGCGTTCCCTGTTCATTTCTTTATATTTGCATGAATTCAACTGATTTAGTTATTTCGAAATGATGTATATATGTCCTACTGGCGTTACTTACCTGGGCTCGTCATTCTTGTGTTTAACGGAGTGCAGACCCACAATCCAGCAAGGGGAAGGCTCCAAAGCTAGGAGATATCATTTGAGGATACCAGATATAGGTGATTTTTGTATTATTAGATATACTTGTTTTGAAATACTGGGAGTTGAGTTTTTGAGAGATTTTGGGCATGTATATGTTGTATTTACTCTCCTTTGAATGTTCATTAATGAAGAGATACATGAATGTACATGTTTACAGGGTTCCGTAATTAGGTTGTCAAACTCTTTTACAATTATTGTTGAGTTATTTAATGTATTAATTGCTTCCGCTAACTTGTAAAACTTGAAAAATACTAATAACTCAACTTAAAATTATGAATTTACTTATAATGGTGTATTGAAAGGCTGATTAGGCCTGCGTTGACCTTGCGAGACTGGCTCGGGGGTCCACGTGGGCTTAAGGCGGACTGGGGCCCGATTCGTGGGAAAGCCTAGGGGTCGTCACAGTTGGTATCAGAGACTGGGTTTAGAGACCTAGATGGTTTAAGGCAATATGATACCAACACAGTTAGTATTAGAGCCTAGTTTCGAGAATCTCATGGCTTAAGACATTGTGATACCAACGTCACAATTGGTATCAGAGCCTAGTTTTAAGAATCTCATGGCTTAAGACATTGTGATACCAACGTCACAATTGGTATTAGAGCCTAGTTTTTAGAATCTCATGGCTTAAGACATTGTGATACCAACGTCACAGTTGGTATCAGAGCCGAAGTTTTAAATACTCGACTCTTGATTTAAATCACAATCCATTAAGACACAAACCAGAGAAAGTTAAAAATGGTTGGAACTTAGAGTGGAACCTTATGATCCTGACTTAAGTCTTAGTAAGGAAGTGAGGAGAGTTGGGGAAATTATATGAGCTATTTGATGTATTGTATATTACTACTATCGATAGCTATATCTTGATCGAGAAATCACATTCTTTGCAAATAGCGATGACCAATCAGCCTGAGACCAGCGATACCGTTTCGGGTGACGTTCATGAGAGGTTGGATGAGATGTCCCAGCTGGTCACCTAACATGGCTAGCCACTTCAGGAGATTCTTCGACTTTTGAGAGCATAGACTACAACATCGCCTTCTACATCTCGCAGAAGAAGACTGTACTCGGGGCATGAGTGCGCCGACAGTATAGGCCGCTGTTACGACTCCTACAGCGCCGACTAAACATGAGGGAATACAGGTCCAGGCTGAGAGAGTATCATCTACTCCTGATACACCGGCGGACGATACGTCGAACGCGCCTACTGATGGGAGCACACGAGTGACGGCTATGGGTACTCCTCTGGAGCAACCATCGTAGTCCACCAGTCGTCTGCCTCTCACAGAAGCATCGATGAAGAAATAGAGGCTCTCATGTGTTCCTCAGTAGCAATAATACTGTGCACTTTCTCGTGGCTCTTCAAGAACTTCTCTGCAGCCATCAAATCTGTACCGCCGTAAAACTCTGTAGGATTATGCCTCTTAAACTCTCGCAACTACCTAGCCTCCGTAGTCGCCTTAGTGCTCTTCTTTACTGATGTAGCAGATAGTGTCTCAGTCCTTACAGGAGGTACAACAATAGTCTTGAGACAAATTGCGATAATTGTAGAGCCGCATAAGTAGTCGCTACAATCGATGTATCCGTCTCATGAGTAGCGGGCAATGTCGATGAAGGTTTGGTGGTGACGGTGTAGCAAAGAGTCGGTGCCCTAAGTATCTCGAGAATTTCCTCAAATCGCAGATCCTGGGATGCGACTTTCTCTGACAGAGTACGAACCTCCTCAGCACTCGCAAATAGAGGACCCACAGCCCCTCTATCATCACTAGGTCCGATCTGATCCGTCATCGCAATTTGCAATAGAAACGAATCCCCGAATCAGTGGATAGTTACCGATATAGTATATTACAACACAACAAATATAACATATAAGATCAAGTTTTACTTTTTCCTAACTCTCCTCACTTCCCAACAAAGTTTCTAAGTTAGGATCACAGGGTTCCACTCTAGGTTCCAACCGTTTCCTACCTTTAAATTTTATTTATGTTTTATGCTGGATATATTTAGTGTGCTCTGATACCAACTGTGACGACCCTAGTTTCCCATAAAACTGGACCCCGCCCGGCCTAAACATACATAGACCCCCGAGTCGTTCCTCGCAGTAAGTCAACGCTTGTGCCTAGTCGACCACCAATAGTTACTTTCTCATTAAATTTGTATTTTAACGTTGAGTTATTATGTTATGTATTTTACATAATAGTTTGTAGCGGAATTAAACTTAAGACAAGGTTAAATAACTCATATTAAATAATGGTGGAACAACCTATAGTGTGGAACCCTGAAATTAACGGATAAAAATGCATATATGGTGACCAACGGTATACAAAACGATAATACATGATATCCCATCTCACTCGATCCTAATATGTCCCAGTGTAATCAAAACAATAATATACAATAATTACAACAAAAATGGCAAAACATAGTATCGTGCAAAGGAAGGAACTGCTCCAAAAGTCCTAAAAAAAAGTCACCAATCATCGGTCTTTTCCCCTTGCTCGTCTCTGTCCGATCTGCACCCACCGTCACAAATTAGACGGTGAGCACAGTAAAGTAGAAAGTAATAACCAGAATGATACAAACAATAATTCATGAATCATTTAAAAATAGTCCAAATATCATGCGGGTATTTACAGACAGATAAAAAGAAAGAAAGTGCATGATAAACAAACTGACAAATATTCACGACGAAAATGAGTGCCTAGGAGTCAAAAGAGGCATACTAAGTGGTCTTAAATTCCTCAACAATACACAACAATCCAGCACTCAGGGAGAACTTACGTTTGGTTAGGTAGATGCACCCCCGCAGGTAGTGTTCACGTTTGCCCAACTAGCTATAATCCCATGAGTACCTTTTTGACACACTTAGGCCATAAACACTCAACCAAGGCATGAAGAATAGAATTCCAAGAAAAGACATTTATCAATAAAGACAATAAATACAGAATATGAATTACTAAGCATTCCCTTAACTGGTTTACTTACTTACTTCAGACCCACGTTATCCCGCCCTCGTGGCTCGAACACGCTCCAAAAAACGAACACCCAAACTCCAAAGACCTCCCGTTAGGTTCTTAAGGACCTATATCATGTTTTAGACTGAATTATAGTGTTTTGGAGATTTTAGAAAATTTCATATTTTTGTGCTACCAGGGCAATTAGTGCGCTAATTCTAACATTAGCGCGCTAATTTCAACATTAGCGCGCTAATTTTTGACATACCTCTAATATCTAGCACGTTAAATCAATATTAGCGCGCTAGATTTCCCACCTAGCGCGTTATGTGCAGCAGAACCCATAATTTTGCATTTTGAATTCTAGGTTTTCTCTACACATAGGCCATGTTGATGTCTTGGGGACCCTCATACACACTTCTAGAGGTCTCTAACATCAACTACAACACAAAACAACACCCACAACATCAAATTCGTGAATTCATCAAGTTGTCAAAGCTATGTTAATGGAGTGGAAGTTGTTACCTAGCTTGATGACCTTGATCTTCTTCTTCCCTTAAACCTTCAACAAGCTCCTCTCCTCCACCAAGATCACTCCAGCTGCCTCTCTTCCTTCTCCAAATCGATGAGATAGAAAACTTGAGTGATAAGTTTGGTTGACTTATGTTATATATATATGACTAGAGATGGTTACACATTAGCCACACATCCATTTGCACTTACGTATCCTGAGTGTAACGGCCCATTTTCCAAATGGACGCGCGAAGCCGATGCGGGCCCACAACTTATGCTCTAAGCACCCATTTGTGTCCCACATGCCATCTCATCCACCATTTAGTAGTTATTATCCTCAATAAATGGTGGATGAGATGGCATGTGGGACACAATCGGCGCTCGTAGGCCAAAGTTGTGGGCTCGTATCGGCCCCCGTGGCGGTCCATTTGAAAAATGGGCCGTTACATTTTGGTATCAGAGCGAGGTTAGTGAACCTCGAGGAATTGGAATGTTAACTCTGATATGTACATTTATGTGATAATGAGAGAATAACCTTAATGAATAAACTGTAGATGTGGAAACCCAAAGTGTGACGGCCCCGGTTCCACAATTCTAAACTGGGCCTCGCCCGGCCTAGACTTACGTGGACCCCCGAGCCCGTCGCGCTGAGTCACGCAAGCCTAGTCAGCCTTCCTTTACCAGTTACCATTTATCAAGCAATTAAAGTTGAGTTAATCAATTAGTGAGTTATCATAGTTATAGCGGAAGCAATTAAACCTCAAACTAAATGAAAAACCTCAATGACACAAGTTAAGATAACCTAGAGTGTGGAAACCCCGAATATGTCTATCTGTAACGGCCCAAAATTTCTAACTGGGTTTATGTCTTTACACAGGCTCAACGACCCGTACTGTGGGACCCACACCGTGATGTGTCCGTTTACCGAGGCAAGGGCCGAGGTACATGTTATATTTGTGGTGATGTATGCCTAGTTTATTGTATTTGTGTATACTATTAAGTTAACTTTCTACGGGTGTGTAGGTATCGAGACGAGTGGGGACGCGCCTCGCGTTGCGTGCCGACGTGGGCCCGAGGTAGCAGCTCGTGGGGTAAGCGTAACTAATTGAATTATAATGCATTAAAAATGATATATGATTAGTGGTTTATATGTGGCCACATCTACTAATATATATATATATATATATATATATATATGGGCCAAAGTAAAGAGATAAAAACATACATCACTAGATATACATCTAGATACACACACATATCTCTAGAAAGGGTGTCAAGTATTAGTGTCACTTGAGAGTGACACACGGGACAAGTGGTGTGAGCAAGACCACCCGATGTGCCTCGAGATACGTGTGTGGTTTGAGATGTATGGCTCACATTCAAGCCACCCAAATCATATATATATATATATATATGGGTCAAATGAATCAAAGTCTACACTTATCTCATTTTCGTTTCATCAAAGTCGGTGGAGAAGGGAAAAAAAACAACACACAGAGAAGGAGAAGAAGGAATGAGAGAGAGAGAAAGAGAGCGGGAGAAGAGACCGAGCCTGAAGAGGAGAACGCAAGGTGAGTTGATTGTGGTTTGTTGTCGTTGTTGGTTGTGTCGTTGTTGTTGTCTTGGCACGGTTGGGTCGGCCATGGAAGGCTCGGCCATGGAGGCCGAGAAGTGTAAGGAGGGAGATGGCAGGGGTGTCTTGTAACGACCCAAAATTTTTAACTGTGTTATTGTCTTTACATAGGGTCAACGGCCCGTACTGTGAGCCCACACCGTGATGTGTCCGTTTACCGAGGCAAGGGTCGAGGTACATTTTATATTTGTGTGATGTATGCCTAGTGTACTGTATATGTGTAGACTACTAAGTCTTTTACGGGTATGCAGGTACCGAGGTAGCGGCATATTGAGGTACGAGTCAATTATTTACATTAATTGACAATCATTTGGTAATGTGGGTTTTTATGTGGCCACATCTATTAATAGATATATATATACATATGGGCCAATAGTTTGGAAAAAAATTATGAGGCACTTGATATGTATCGAGACACGCATCACCATGGTTCAACACAAGTGGTGTTAAGTTTGGTGTCAACCAAGCATGGACTAGTGGGACAAGTGTGGTGAGCAAGACCACCCGATGTGCCTCGAGATACGTGTGTAGGTTGAGATGTGTGGCTCACATTCAAGCCACCCAAATGATATAAACCATATATACACCCCTAAAGTCCAACCTTATCTCTCAAATAAAAAAAAAGGTTTTTAGCAATTTGTCTCGACTTCGATTTGGCCTAAGTGAGACATTATTGAATGTTAGGGAACTAAGGGGAGAACTCAGGCGTTTGGGCACGCATTACGAATTTGTCGAAGGATCGAATAAACTAGGACAAGCGTGTGAATTGTAAGTAGTACAGCTGTGTGAGAATTTTATATTTAATTTCATTCCCTTATTTCTGTATTGGTCTATTGGTAGACATTGCTACTTGAACTCGCACATCATGTTGTTCTTGTATTTATTCATGGATGAATATTGTGACATGATGCCTTGTGAATTGTTTCGTTGACTCGATTCCTACACTTGATGTCATTCTTGCATAAAATTGATCAAAAGCATGCTAATGGAATAATGTGGATTTAAGTAGACTTGTATTCGATTTCCTTTGGGCTTTGTAGCCTAACTTGTTTTGAAATCCTAGAATTTTGGACTTATTTGTCTTTGAAATTAAAGTAGGGATTATCTAGTGTCCATTGCACGAGAGATGCGCGGTTCACGGGGACATGGGTCTATCGGGGTTTCAAGACTCACCACTACACTTCGCGCGACACACGAGGTATGTGACTCGGGGTGGTCGGCAAGCATGAGATTGATGTCAGTAAAGTGTAGAGCGCAACTTCGCTATATTTGTGTGAGATATGTTGAGCGCAGCTCCATATAGTAGTCGGAAAGGTTAGGTGATATTTCTCACCGCCGACCGGACGTAGATCATCTCGACTTAGCATGTGTCTGTTTTTACATCTTTAACTGTGGTATTTACTTGCATTACTTGTTTCAACAATTTATTTCGCTATTTTATGCTTTTAAATACCATTCGTTTAATTTGGAGATGTGACATAGAATTCTCTAGTTAATACTTAAATATCACTATACTCACCGTCTAGTTTGTGACGGTGGGTGTAGTCCGTCAAAGAAGAGATCGTGAGGAAAGAGAAGATCGACGACTTCCTTTGAGCAGTTCGGCGACTCTTCTCACTCATTTTGTATATCTCGACTTTTGTTGTATTATTATTGTTATGTCATTTTGGGTTTACATTGGGTTGAGTGAATAGTGTCTTATATATATGTGCATATGATGCTGTCTTTTCTTGGTTTTCCACAATTAGGAAATTTTGACTCATAATAGCTTCCACATGATCTTTAAACTACATGAACATGATAATATAGATCAAGACATGAATTCGCAGAGAAATATAGGGACGAAAGGTCGACTAATACGTAATTAAGTGTTATGTGATTTGAATTAAGGCTTGATTACGGGATTAGGTCGGGCGGTGCTACTGTTTCGTAGTTAGACCGTCACAATATCATCATTAATGAACAACATCGGTGGAGAGTAAACACAAGATATACATGTCCAAGCTTTCTCAAAAACCCAAATCCCAGTGTTTCAAAGCAAGTATATCTAATAAGACAAAAAGAATTACCTATATCGACAAGTGGAAAGAACTCGCGTTTCGGTATCCTCAAATGATATCTCCTAGTTGTGGAGCCTTCTCCTTGCTTAGATCGTGGTCCGCACTCCATCAAACACAAGAATGACGAGCCAGTGTAAGTAACGCCAAGCGGGACATATATACATCATTTCGAAATAAATAAATCAGTCTAATTCATGTAGATAGAAAGAAAGCAATAGGGAACACATGAATGTAAAAGACTGCAAATAGATCAATCGATAAGTGAGGGTCCAGAATACGAAAGTTGAATAGCAAGGAATCCCGACCAAAAGGTCGTTGAGTCGCGACAAAAGCCCAACTGACTTTGGTACAGGACGAGACATAGCCTACCAGCCCTACCCTTGCAACTATGAGATATCCACAGACCCCGATAAGTGCCCCCAACGTATACTCAATTGGGAGATATCAACGACGTCCATATAAGAGCTCATATCACAGATAAATAATAACCATGACTCACTTGCCAATGGACCACTAAACCAATAAAAATTTCAAAAGAAATGATGAACAGAGCAATAACAACAAATTTAAAGCTCAAGAAATAACCGTAAAACTTCCTGTTGGTTTACTTACTCGTATCCAAGCTAATACGCACTCAAATCGCTCCGACACGCCTCCAAATCCGTACCCAATACTCGAAACTAGTAAACTATGCCTTTGATAATCATATGGGAAAATTTATATTGTGTTAGAGCCTATGTAAGAAATTTTTAGATTTTTAAATCCCAAAATTGTTCAAATTAGGAAAATTATATTGGTGGCACACTTTTCGAGGAAATTTTTCTGTGTAAAAACTTCCGACGACGTCAATGATGGGGCATGTGCCCTAGGTCAATCCATTAACTGTCTTTATGAATACTTTTAGTTAATAAAATAGAGGATTTCATTTGCTGTTTATTATAATTAATTTGCATGTCTACATTATAATAAGATCCATGGGTATTTACATAAATATCCTAAATGTCCATAGTCGATCATTATACTGGGAACTATAATGAATTAAGACTAGTGTGAGTCATGATTGATGATCATATGATGATTATACGTATAGGGATACGAATCAAGATCACGAGTACTTGTTAGGGAACAAAGTATTTGGACCGATTCGCCTATGAGAACATCACATGGATTAAGTCATAGTTGTTTCTCATGATAGGTATATTTTTCTAGTCCTCGACTTGAGATTGCTGAGACTTCAACATTAGGAACACATTAATTTGACACAATCAAACGTTGTCTTTTTAGGACGATTATAAAGGTTGTGATTGGTTATTGTGTGAGCAATGTGATGAAGTTGTGTAATCGAGATAGAATTTGTCCCTCTCATATAAAAGAGATATCTAGTGGATCCTCGATGTGTTAGACTGTTAAAAGGCCTAGTCTAAGTGAATTGATATTGATCAATGTCACTTGGATGTTTTGATCTACCTAGAGATCGAGACTAGTACGATTGAACATGTTGGATGACAATTCCATGCCTTATGTTTGATCAAAAGGATATCGTGTGATAAAAGGATGTTATATACACTATTGATTAGGTTGTATCGATTTGATATTCGTACAACTTGGGTAGTCATATGTCTTGCTAGAGACTGCTTATGACTTGTATACCAAAATGTGGTTTTGTACACTGCCAACGTTGTATGAGCCTATTGGGTCGCACACTAAGAATGGTTCTGCGAGATTTTAAGATGGTTCAGAAAAATGAATTTTATATGATAAAATTCATGACGAAAACGTCCTTGTGGTGTATTACACTTATACTTCTTCAAGTAGGGGTATATGTGTAATTTACTTAACCGTCTATATACAAGGGTTGTATAAATAGACGCTTTAAGTTAGAACACACGTACGAAAGATTAAAAGACCGAAACTCTATTTTCGTTTTAGAAACGACTTAGGGTTTTTTGGTATGCTCTGGATCGTTTTGGAGAGAAACAAAAAGGTTTGGTATTCTCTCGAAGCTAGCACTTCAAATCTCGACCGCCGTTCGTGTGTGGATCTGCAGATAGAGGCGTTGTCGTCATTAGCGGCGCACTTAGAGATCGATCAACCTTCCGAAAGGTATATTGCGATTGAGGTATGATTAAGTTTTTCATGGTTTAAACGTTTTTAATGGAATTAGATTCGGATCCTGTTGGGGTTTTTGTCAAACTGTTTTGTAATCTCCATTGCGTATGAACCCCAAAACCCAACGGTGGTATCGAGCCTTCGAGTTTGATTCCATTAAACTCATTGCATGTTTTCTTTCGATATATACATGATATATGATTGAAAGCATGTTAATAGTTGATGTATATGTGATATACATAAGTTTTCGTGAGATTTATTATCATGTTTTGTGTATATGATACATATATTCGTGATTTAATTGAAATTAGTTTCAGTACATGCTAGTAACCATGTTAGGTTAATTTGAATAATTTTAATGAATTGAGTTTCGTGTTCTATGATCCATGACACCATTAGGTTCGATTGGGATAGTAGTTCATGATTCAATTACATGTTTGTGATTATTTGGATGAAGACCGAAATTGCAAATAATTAATTTTCGAAATTATTTTATTTATAAATAATTAATTTTCGAAATTATTTATTTATCTTGTTATATCTATTTTGTTATGAAGTTTCTATTTGATAAAGATAGATAACAAATTCGAATAGGAGATAAATATCAAGAATCTTGTTATTGGTGATATACTAGGATTCAAATATCTTAAATCCAAAATAAATAATTAATTTTCGAAATTATTTATTTATCTTGTTATATCTATTTTGTTATGAAGTTTCTATTTAATAAAGATAGATAACAAATTAGAATAAGAGATAAATATCAAGAATCTTGTTATTGGTGATATACTAGGATTCAAATATCTTAAATCCAAAATAAATAATTAATTTTCGAAATTAATTATTTATCTTGTTATATCTATTTTGTTATGAAGTTTCTATTTGATAAAGATAGATAACAAATTAGAATAGGAGATAAATATCAAGAATCTTGTTATTGGTGATATACTAGGATTCAAATATCTTAAATCCTAATTGGATTATGATAAGATGATTAGTTAGATGTGGGCCCGGGTTAATTAAAATGTTTTAATTGACTTAATTTCGGATAAATTAAGGGGTTAATTTATGATAATAAAATCAGCGAAAATTATGATTTTCTATAGCTTAATTTTAATTTTCGGAATTGAGATTCGTCTTTAAAAAAAAAATTTCCAAATTGTTTAGTGATTGAACAAATCAATAAAATATATGATATTTCATTGTTTACATAAAATCACTAAAACCGAATAAAATCCCTCTATTAAATTTTAAGTCTTGTGCCATCCATTTTAAACACTTGTCAAGGCCTCGATCACACTAATATAGTTTGACCATAGTTGGGTGTATTGTGTTATCTTGGTGAGACAAGTTGGGTAAAGAGTTACCTTAATGTTTAAAATGGTCCGACTTAATAAAGCCATCAAAATAGTTTTGAGCTTTAGGCAAATGATGAGATAAAAACATGCTAAGAAATAAGATGTCCCATATCTCATAAAAGGATCTAAAAATTACATAAGATGTAATTGGTAAGCTATTACCTACCTAAATAATCTAGTTTTGTGTTTCATGCCATAGTCACATGAGAATTAGGTGAAATATGGATTTTAGTCCCCTAAATATACAAGACGTTTTAGGAGGGTTGTTAATTTAGTGGGAGTCTATTCCTCTATACTAAAATAAACTTTGCATAATCTTTATTGTAGATCAATGGCCTCTTCAAGTAACAATAATCCCCTATCACTGCGATCCATCCTTGAGAAGGATAAGCTATCTGGGACTAACTTTCTTGACTGGTTCAAAAACTTGAGAATTGTTCTTACGCATGAACGCAAGTTGTATGTCCCTGGATGCTTCAATCCTCGAGGACCCACCTGCCCAATGCTACGAAAGCTGTGAAGGATGCGCATAATAAGCATGTCAACGATTCTACTGATGTTGCATGTATTATGCTAGCAACTATGGTTCCTGAACTTCAGAAGGACATAGAACTAATGGAAGCCTACGACATGGCCGTAACGCTGAAGGAAATGTTCCAACAGCAAGCTAGGCAAGAAAGGTTCGAGACAGTCAAGAACCTACATTCTTGCAAGATGACTGAGGGTGCGTCAGTTAGTCCTCATGTTTCGAAGATGAAGGGCTATGTTGACCGGCTTGATAGACTCGGATTTCCCATAAGCCAAGAGTTGGCTACGGATTTGATCCCTGAATTCATTACCGAAAGTTACTCACAATTTATGATGAACTACAATATGAATAATATGGAGAAATCAATTTTGAGTTGCATTTGATGCTCAAAGCTCGCTGAACAAAATATCAAGAAACCCCTAGTAATATGTTGATGGTCTAAAAGGGAAAGGGAATGAAGAAGAAAGGCAAAGGCAAGTGCTAGAGTTGCCAAGGCCATTTGCCGCACTGTCGCAAAGCCTATGGAACAAGTCAAGACCCGCATGTTCCCGCTTCAAAACACCCAAAAGAAAAGGAAGAAAATTGTCATTTCGTAATCAAACCTATCTTTGGCATTGTCGTCTCGGACACATAAACGAGAACGCATAACGAAGCTCCATAAAGATGGGCTTCTAGATTCATTTGATTTAGAAACATATGAAACATGCGTATCTTGTTTACTAGGCAAGATGACTAAATGTCCCTTTCGACAAAGTGAAAGGGCAAGTGATTTATTGGGTCTAATACATACCGATGTATGCGATCCTATAAACACAATGGCTAGAGGAGGTTATCGATACTTCATTACATTTATCGATGATTTCAAGCGAGATATGGTTATGTATATCTTATGAAACATAAAGCTGAATCATTTGAGACGTTTCGAACATTTCAAAATGAAGTGCAGAATCAACTTGGTAAAACTATCAAAACACTTTGATCAGATCGAGGTGGTGAATATTTAAGCCAAGAATTTGATGATCATCTTAAAAATTGTGGGATTGTCTCTCAATTGACTCCACCAACAACTCCACAATGGAATGAAGTTTCTGAAAGGAGAAATCGAACCTTATTAGATATGGTTCGATCTATGACGAGTCATGCGGATCTTCCATTATCCTTTTGTGGTTATGCATTACAAACTGCAGCTTTCACTCTAAATCGAGTTCTTTCTAAAGCGGTTGATAAAACACCATATGAGATATGGTACGGGAAGAGACCTAGTTTGTCTTTCCTTAAGATTTGGGGTTGTGAGGCTATACGTAAAACGACAAGTCTCAGAAAAACTAGCACCTAAATCTGACAAGTGTTTATTTGTGGGGTATCCTAAGAAAACAAAAGGATATTACTTTTATAATCCCGTTGAGAACAAAGTGTTTGTTGCTCGGTATGGTGCCTTTATGGAAAAACAGTTTATTTCAAAAGACACTAGTGGGAGAGAAATAAATCTTGAAGAAGTTCAAGAATCACGAGATAAACACTGAATCGCATCGGAAGTTCAACAACGTTCAACCAGTTTAACCTCGTAAAGTGACACAAGGTCCACGTAAATCGTAGGGTAAGACATGAGCCAGAGAGATTCAGATTTCTCATTACTGATAGTCGTGATGTGTTGCTTATGGATCAAAATGAGCCCACCACTTATCAGGAGGCTATGTCTGGACCAGACTCAGATAAATGGCTAAGTTGTCATGAACTCGAGATGCAATCCATGTATGATAACCAAGTTTGGAACTTGGTTGATTTACCTGAAGGTGGTAAGACCATTGGATGTAAATGGGTTTTCAAGAAGAAAACTAACATGGATGGCAATGTGCATACTTTTAAAGCAAGACTTGTAGCAAAAGGTTTCAGGCAGACTCAAGGTGTTGATTATGATGAAACTTTTTCGCCAGTAGCCATGCTTAAATCCATAAGAATTTTAATTTCCATTGCTGCATATTATGACTATGAGATATGGCAAATGGATGTAAAAACAACATTTCTTAATGGAAAGCTGCTTGAGGACGTGTATATGACACAACCTGAAGGTTTTGTACATCCTGAGAATTCTAGGAAGGTATGCAAGCTTCAAAGATCCATTTATGGATTAAAGCAAGCTTCTGAGTTGGAATCTTCGTTTTGATGAAGCAATCAAAGATTTTGGTTTTATTAAGAACGAAGATGAGCCTGTGTATACAAGAAGGTCGATGGGAGTGTAGTTTTTCTCGGGTAATCGTATGTTGATGATATATTACTCACTGGAAATGACACTCCAACATTGCAGAGTGTCAAATCTTGGTTAGGGAAGTGTTTCTCAATGAAAGACTTAGGAGATGCAGCCTATATCCTAGGGATAAGGATCTATAGGGATAGATCTAAGAGGCTAATCGGTCTAAGTCAGAGTGCTTACATAGACAAGGTGCTGAATAGGTTCAGTTTGCAAGACTCTAAAAGAGGATTGTTGCCAATGTCTCATGGCATAAGTCTCAAGAAGAATCAATGTCCTAGGACAAATGATGAGCGAGGACCGTATGAATAAGATTCCATATGCATCGGCTTATTGGATCTATCATGTATGCCATGCTATGCACTCGACCTGATGTATCATATGCTTTGAGCACTACAAGCAGATATCAGTCAGATCCTGGTGAGAGTCACTGGATAGCAGTAAAGAACATCCTTAAGTACTTAAGAAGGACTAAGGAAGTGTTCTTCGTCTATGGAGGTTTTGAAAATGATCTAGTTGTAAATGGTTACACGAGATGCAAGTTTTCAAACTGATATAGATAATTTTAGATCATGATCTGGATATGTGTTTACTTTGAATGGGGGTGCAATAAGCTGGAAAAGTTCGAAGCAAGAGGCGTGTCGATTCTACAACAAGAAAGTTCGAGTATATTGCGAGCGTCCGTCCGATGCAAAGAGGAGGCGATTTGGATCAAAAAGTTCATTTCGAACTAGGTGTGGTTCCAAGTATTGCTAACCCTATTTGTTTATATTGTGACAAGAACGGGGCAATAGCACAAAGCCAAGGAACTTAGATCACACCACAGATCCAAACATATACTCGGGCGTTTTCATCTCATCGAGAGAAATTATGAGAGGGAGACGTAAAGATTTGCAGAGTACCTGCAAGACAACGTTACGGATCCATTGACAAAAGCTCTTCCACAAGCAAAACATGATGGTCATGTTAGATCATTAGGCATTAGATGCATGTATGATTGGCCCTAGTGCAAGTGGGAGATGATGGGGCATGTGCCCTACGTCAATCCATTAACTGTCTTTATGAATACTTTTAGTTAATAAAATAGAGGATTTCATTTGCTGTTTATTATAATTAATTTGCATGTCTACATTATAATAAGATCCATGGGTATTTACATAAATATCCTAAATGTCCATAGTCGATCATTATACTGGGAACTATAATGAATTAAGACTAGTGTGAGTCTTGATTGATGATCATATGATGATTATACGTATAGGGATACGAATCAAGATCACGAGTACTTGTTAGGGAACAAAGTACTGGACCGACCGCTTATGAGAACATCACATGGATTAAGTCATAGTTGTTTCTCATGATAGGTATATTTTTCAGGTCCTCACGACTTGAGATTGCCAGAGACTTCAACATTAGGAACACAAGAATTTGACACAATCAAGCGTTGTCTTTAACCTAGGACGATTATAAAGGTTGTGATTGGTTATTGAAGAGCAATGTGATGAAGTTGTGTAATCGAGATAGAATTTGTCCCTCTCATATAAAGAGAGATATCTAGTGGATCCCTCGATGTGTTAGGCTGTTAAAAGGCCTAGTCTAAGTGAATTGATATTGATCAATGTCACTTGGATGTTTTCGATCTACCTAGAGCGAGACTAGTACGATTGAACATGTTGGATGACAATTCCATGCCTTATGTTTGATCAAAAGGATATCGTGTGATAAAAGGATGTTATATACACTATTGATTAGGTTGTATCGATTTGATATTCGTACAACTTGGGTAGTCATAATGTCTTGCTAGAGATCGCTTATGAATTGTATACCAAAATGTGTTTTGGTACACTGGCAACGTTGTATGAGCCTATTGGGTCGCACACTAAGAATGGTTCTGCGAGATTTTAAGATGGTTCAGAAAAATGAATTTTATATGATAAAATTCATGACTTTTTAAAACGTCCTTGTGGTGTATTACACTTATACTTCTTCAAGTAGGGGTATATGTGTAATTTACTTAACCGTCTATATACAAGGGTTATATAAATAAACGCTTTAAGTTAGAACACACGTACGAAAGATTAAAAGACGAAACTCTATTTTCGTTTTAGAAACGACTTAGGGTTTTTTGGTATGCTCGGATCGTTTTGGAGAGAAACAAAAAGGTTTGGTATTCTCTCGAAGCTAGCACTTCAAATCTCTACGCCGTTCGTGTGTGAATTTGCTCGAGATAGAGGCGTTCGTCGTTGCGGCGCCTTAGAGATCGATCAACCTTCTGAAAGGTATATTGCGATTGAATGTTGATTAAGTTTTTCATGGTTTAAACATTTTTAATGGAATTAGATTCGGATCCTGTTGTGGTTTTTGTCAAAACTGTTTTGTAATCTCCGCTGCGTATGAACCCCAAAACCCAACAGTGGTATCAGAGCCTTCGAGTTTGATTCCATTAAACTCATTGCATGTTTTCTTCTCGATATATACATGATATATGATTGAAAGCATGTTAATAGTTGATGTATATGTGATATACATAAGTTTTCTCGTGAGATTTATTATCATGTTTTGTGTATATGATACATATATTCGTGATTTAATTGAAATTAGTTTCAGTACATGCTAGTAACCATGTTAGGTTAATTTGAATAATTTTAATGAATTGAGTTTCGTGTTCTATGATCTATGACACCATTAGGTTCGATTGGGATAGTAGTTCATGATTCAATTACATGTTTGTGATTATTTGGATGAAGACAGAAATTGCAAATAATTAATTTTCGAAATTATTTATTTATCTTGTTATATCTATTTTGTTATGAAGTTTCTATTTGATAAAGATAGATAACAAATTAGAATAGGAGATAAATATCAAGAATCTTGTTATTGGTGATATACTAGGATTCAAATATCTTAAATCCAAAATAAATAATTAATTTTCGAAATTATTTATTTATCTTGTTATATCTATTTTGTTATGAAGTTTCTATTTAATAAAGATAGATAACAAATTAGAATAAGAGATAAATATCAAGAATCTTGTTATTGGTGATATACTAGGATTCAAATATCTTAAATCCAAAATAAATAATTAATTTTCGAAATTAATTATTTATCTTGTTATATCTATTTTGTTATGAAGTTTCTATTTGATAAAGATAGATAACAAATTAGAATATGAGATAAATATCAAGAATCTTGTTATTGGTGATATACTAGGATTCAAATATCTTAAATCCTAATTGGATTAGGATAAGATGATTAGTTAGATGTGGGCCCGGGTTAATTAAAATGTTTTAATTGACTTAATTTCGGATAAATTAAGGGGTTAATTTATGATAATAAAATCAGCGAAAATTATGATTTTCTATAGCGAATTTTAATTTTCTGAATTGAGATTCGTCTTCTAAAAAAAAAAAAAATTCCAAATTGTTTAGTGATTGAACAAATCAATAAAATATATGATATTTCATTGTTTACATAAAATCACTAAAACTGAATAAAATCCCTCTATTAAATTTTAAGTCTTGTGCCATCCATTTTAAACTAGGTACACATCTTTTTAGTTGAAATTAGAACAAGTTCTGGTTTTAGGCTAATTTCAGATGGTAGATGATTGAGTATTTGCAATTGATTTATATATTTAGATTCCTCATTTCAAGCTGATAACCCAGCTATATTGAAGTTCTTAATTTGATTTTGAAATCATAAAGATATGAATTTTTGAAGTTGCAACACCAAAACTAGAATTCTGCATGTTGTATTAGGAATCAACCTGGGTAATTTAGTCATAATCTGCCCATTTTAGATCCAAATTGATCCAAACCAGTGGAATTTGAAAGCTTATTTAAAGGGGAATAACTTTGCTTAACTGAAGTTATTCTGATTCAATTGTTTTTATATCCAAACATGCTCTGCAAGTAGATGCTGGAATTATAAAGGAAAGTTTTGAAACTAAATTTGTTAAGGGCATAACTCCCTAACTAGTTATCCAAATGAGCTTATCTTTTAGTATATTGTATTTGGATATATCTTCTGCCTTGTGACCAAAAATCACGTTTTTAGAAACTATATATTTGGAGAAATAGATTTTCTAAACCTGCTGGTCGGATTAGATTCCAATTAGACCTATATTTAGTAAAATCATGACATCTCTTTCATTTTAAATCAGAATATTGAAAACTAAACCTTTCCAGAAAGCTAAGAGAGAGATCAACAATAATTGTACTGATGGAGGATTTCGATATTTGGACCATTTCGTGCCTAAAAGTGCATTAAAATGTAGGACTGAAATTGAAACTTAATTTAGTCTTTAGGGGCTGATTTAGGAAGATTGATTTAAAGTCTATTGAACCAATTTGAATACACAATAAACACCACTAAATTGAGCTTAAACCCACTATATTTGAACTAATGAGATACCAAACTCAGGAACCTAGGAAAAGGGTACGGGAGAGCGAATACAAAATTTGGAGTATCAGGAAGCCAGTAAAGCTAGGACTTTACTTTGTTGTTGTGAGTATACCCAATGGCAACTTTACTTGACATTTCATTTCTATTAATTGTTGTCCTTGCATAGTCCTTTTGACTATTTTACCTTTGTATTCTTATATCATGTGTTCTTTATGTCTATGCTCATTTGATGAGTCTAGTTTGCATGATATTCATTCATTTGATTTGATTCATTGATTTTATCCCATACTAAGTCTATTCTTGTTGTTTAAAATGTGAATTGAATGATAAATAGCATGCTATTAGGCTAGTGAATATCTTATAAATGTTTAAGATGACTTGTATTCCTTATTTGTTTAGGTGTGTAGATGTGTCTATGCCTTGACAATCCATACTTGGTATTTCGTGAAATTTAAAAATTAGTTTTCGCATTTAGGTCCCGTACTCGATCGAGGTGTGCGCGACTCACGGGGTTAAAGTCCTTGGGGATGTCGGCACATGTTCCCTGACACTTTCGTATGACACTCGGGGTTAGTAGGGTCCCTGAGGTGGTCTACACACCGAGTTAGAGTCTCTGGTAACACTTGGGTTAGAGTCCACTTGTGCTATATGATTATTGAGTCGGAATGACGTGTTTCACCGCGACCGGACCCAAATCACCACTACTTAGCCTAGTGTCAGTATCACTTGTTTAACTCTGGTATTTACTCGCATATGGTTTATTTTCCAGTTTTCCCATTTATATGCTTTTAAATACCATTTGAATATTCGGAAATGCAAATTAAACTTGTCATCGGGGATTACTGTTTTATTCTTGTACTCACCATCCTTTTTATGACGGTGGGTGCAGAGCCGTCTACCAGCAAGCCGGGCAAAGAGAAGATCGGTGATTATCCCTGAGCCCGCGGCGCGTCACTGCATCGATTGTAGGTCTCATTTTGGTATTTTGATTGTATATGTTATATATGTCTTTCAAATACTATTTGAGGTTGTATATTGGGTTGAACGTTAGTTTCCCCGACTTGACTTAGACTATTTTATTGTTTCACTGCATTTTGAGGACTTTATATATGTGATGTCATTTCCTGGTTTTCCACACTTAAGATTTTATAAATGGCTTCCGCATAAGTTACTAATTGCTTTTTGCATAATCAATAAGACTTCCGCTAATTAATTAATTTAATAAAAAGTTTTAATTAACTCTAAATTTTATAAACTGGTATGACTAGTGTATTACTTATCCTGAACACGAGAAAATAGGCGTCTAGGTTGTAAAGGTGACTAATACGTAGTTAAGTCCTGCGTGGATATGATTAGGGCTTAATTACGGGATTAGGCCGGGCGGTGCCCTAGATTAGGAGAGGGGCCGTCACAGTCACGTCTGCAAACATGTCATTATTAACGGCGAATTAAATTCAGGTCGTTATAGTGCTACTATTATTCATCATGAAGAAGAGTGGAAAACCCAGAACGATTAGCGCGCTACTTGGTGGCCTATGAGACGGAATTCTCAAGTCGAGAATTCTGTATTTCTCCTTTAATTTGGCTACCTAAACCTATCTAATACACTCTCCATACCCAATTTACCCCAAAACAACAACTACACAACCTCATAACAACAATTTGATCAAAACTTCCAACAAATGAGTTCATTAGATATAAAAGATGATGAAGATGATGATTACCTTAGTTTAATCCTTTGATTTGTCCTCCAAAGCCTTGAATTCCAACTCTCCAGCAACCTCCTTCTTCTTCTCCAGCAAATTTATATGATTTGGTTTTGTTTTCATTTGCATGGTTAATGTTATATATATATGAAGATGAGTTTGATTCTTGGTCGTTGATCTTCATATTTTTACGTATCTCGAGGTTCATATTGTGATCCATCTCTTGCCATGTATCCCACTAATTCCCACTAACTCAAACTCAAGTGACACCATTTTGTTACTCAGATGGCTCATAGATATGCTAATGTGTATCTCAAGATAAATCATATGGTTTTCATTTCTTAACCCAAACTATAAGCCTTTATTTATTTTAATTTGATCACATTAACTAAGGCCCATTTTACTACGTATGGTTAGTGTTTTATTTATCAAAATTAACCAACTTGTGGTCCCACTAACCTTCGACTACCTGGTACCCGGTGCCCCGCGTCTCGACACGCATTTCAAGGCACACCATAACATATTGTATAAATTTGAATTTACTTGGCCTATGGTTATATTACTCATTTTAATTGATTAAATATTCATTTTGACATGGATTAGTCGAGTTTCCTAGCATACCCGTAGTTCGCTTACCCGACACCCGCGTTGACACACCTTTCGAGACAAACACCCGTCACACCAACTCGTCTGATAACAACATACACACATGCAGTGCAATATAATAATAATAATTTTAAACACCACATATACACAACCACCATCCATAAATAACATATTTCCTCGGTTCTCGTGTCCGAACGAACCGAGTGGTCCACATAACGCCCAAATTACGACCGTTAATGTCACGACCCAAATAATTATACACGTTTAATTCGTTGATCATGACCAAATGACCCGTGACGTGGGACCCGCAGCGAGATACGTGTCACTACCGAGGCACATTGGCCGAGGTAAATGTTATATTTGGGTGTTGTATGTCTAGTGTACTGCATATGTGTAGACTACTAAATCAATTCTACGAGTATGCAGATACCGATACGACGAAGACTTAGCTCGTATTGTGTTGCGACGTGGGCCCGAGAGTAGCGGCTCGTGGGGTAAGCTTAATAAATTAATGTAAATTAGGCACAAACGCCACATCTTAAATACATATACATATATAGTAAATGAGCATAAATTAGAGAAATTAAATGGGCCTTACTAGATATACATTGAGATACACAAACTATCATCTCTAGACTTGTGT
This sequence comes from Stephania cephalantha, assembly GCA_039657325.1. NCBI lineage: Eukaryota > Viridiplantae > Streptophyta > Magnoliopsida > Ranunculales > Menispermaceae > Stephania > Stephania cephalantha. The sequence goes on from CM077572.1 coordinate 53,893,331, forward strand.
GTCCTTGTTGAGAGTCACTTACATGTGAAACAAGGGATAAGTGTGGTGTTAAAGACCACGAGATGTGTCTCGAGATACGTGTGTGGTTTGTGATGAGTGGTTCACATGCAAACCATCCTAAATCATATATAAAGTCAATTAACCGCCATTAGTCAATCTCTATCTCATTTTAAAAAAAAAATTGACAGAAAAGAAGAGGAAATCGAAGAGAGGAGAGGAAGAAGGAGAACAAAGAGAGAGAGAGAAACCGAGACCGAAGAAGCTGTAACGACCCAAAACTTCTAACTGTCTTTATGTCTTTACACAGGCTCAACGAACCGTACTGTGGGACCCACGCCGTGATATGTCCGTTTACCGAGGCAAGGGTCGTTGTACATTTTATATTTGTGTGTTGTATGCCTAGTGTACTGTATATGTGTAGACTACTAAGTCATTTACGGGTATGCAGATACCGAGACGAGAGGGGACGCGCCTCGAGTCGTGTGTCGACGTGGGACCGAGGTAGCAGCATATTGGGGTAAGATTCAATTATTTACATTAAATGGGCAATTATTTGTTAATGTGTGGTTGCAATGTGGCCACATGCAAATGTAATATATAAAAGGGCCTATAGTTAGAAAATAAAACATGAGGCCTTAGATGTACATCTTGACACACAAACACCCATCTCTATGCAAGTCTGTTAAGGTGTTGAGTCACTCACAAGTGACTTAGGGGACAAGTGTGGTGTTGAAGACCACAAGATGTGTCTCGAGATACGTATGTGTTTTGAGATGAGTGGCTCACATTCAAGCCAACCCAAATCATATAAATGGGTCAAATGCAACTCAAAGTCTAAACTTATCCCATTTGATTCTCTAAAGTCGGTGGAGGGAGAGAAGGAAAAAAACAACAACGAAACAAGAAAGAAGAAGAAACAGAGGCCGAGGAAGAAGGAATGAGAGAGAGAGAGAGAGAAAGAAAGAGAACGTGAAAGAGAGATGGACAGCTCGAAGAAGGCGATTAAGGTGAGTGATTGATGTTGTTGAGTTTGGTCGTCGTTGTTGTTGTTTCGAGTTGCCGAACTCGGACGATCTGCCATGGCAGTTCGTTTGAGATCAAGGAAGCCAGGGGAGCAGTCTCCCCTACAGATGCAACCCAACCTGGGGTTGGGGATGGAAGCCCAACCCCAGCGAAGTCGGAAAAAATAAATAAATTTCGAAACAGAGCAAGCTGCTTTGTGTCGAGAGGAAGAAGACGGTCCTGAATCGGGTCGGTTCGGTTCGGGTGAGCCGAACCTGGTTCGGCCCGGTTCAGGCCTAAAGAAAAAAAAAAAAAAGAGGAGAAGATGGGTGAACCGGGCGGTTGAAACCGGCTCGCTCGGTTCAACCCAAACCCAAAAAAAAAAAAAAAAAAAAAAAAAAAGAAAATTGGGAAAAATTCCAGAAAAAATTAGGGAAAAATTCTGAAAAATTATATTTCAACAAAATAAATAGAAAATAATGAATTTCTAGGAAAAATAAAATATTTAGAATTTCGGACGAGCATTTTGCGGGGGTTTTCCTCGAAAACGCGAAATGGACCGATTGGCCTAAAATAAAAAAGAAATGTTTGTGAAATTTGTCTCGACTTCGATTTGGCCTAAATTGAGACATTATTGAATGTTAGGGAACTAAGGGGAGAACTCAGGCGTTTGGGCACGCATTTCGAATTGTCGAAAGATCGGATATACTAGGATAAGCGTATGAATTGTAAGTACAACTGTGAGAATTTTATATTTCATTTCATTCTTTTATTGCTTTATTGGTCTATTGGTAGACATTGCTACTTGAACTCACACATCATGTTGTCCTTATATCTATTCCTGAGTGAATATTGTGACATGATGTCTTGTGACTTGTTTCATTGACTCTGATTCCTACACTTGATGTCATTTTTGAACAAAATTGATAAAAAACATGCTAATGGAATAATGTGGATTTAAGTAGACTTGTATTCGATCTCCTTTGGGCTTTGTAGCCTAACATGTTTTGGAATTACCTTTAAATTGGATAATATATCAATATATGGATTTGGAGGAATATAGGGACGAAAGGCTGACTAATACGTAATTAAGTCTTAGGTGATTTGGATTAAGGCTTGATTACGAGATTAGGTCGGGCGGTGCCCTGTTTAGTAGTTGGGGCCGTCACAGAGGCGATCAAGGTGAGTTGATCGTCGTTGTTGGTTGTGTCGTTGTTATTGTCGTGGCCATGGAGGTTCGGCCATGGTCGAACCTCCATGGAGGCCGAGAGGTGTGAGGAGGGAGATGGTAGGGGTGTCTCCCCCGCCATCGACTCGATTAAGGCTGGAGTTGAGAGCCAACCCCAACTCCTCAAGAGAACAAATTTTTTTTTTTGCTCCAACCGAACCTGGGGACTTTGTCCCTGGTCCGTTGGAGAGCCCATTTGGGTGGGCCGAGGACTGGGCCGGACTCGGCCCATGGGGAGAGCCGGCCCAGGCCCTGGCTGTGGTTGGAGTCCGACCCGGTTGGGTTGACCCGACCCAAAAAAATAAAAAAAATAGAAAATGAGAGAAAACAGAAAAGAAATGCCGGGAAAATTTGAAAAATTCCAGAAAAATTAGGAAAAATTTCAAAAAAATTATATTTCAACAAAATAAATAGAAATTGATAAATTTCTAAGAAAAATAAATATTTGAAATTTCGGACGAGACTTTTACGGGGTTTTTACCTCGAAAAGCGCGAAATTGGCAAATTGGTCTCGAGTTCGATTTCGATCAATTTATGAATTTTACATAATTAATATTGAATCTAAATTGATAACTTGTCAAATGTTAGGGAACTCAAAAGGATAACGCAGGACTATGGGCACGCGTTTCCGAGTGTCGAAGGATCGACTATGATATGACAAGCGTGTGAATTGTAAGTAAACCGAGTGAGACATTGCTTTACATTTCATTCCATTTAGTTGTTTGTTCTCAGTTATTTGGACTGAATTGCCTTTGAAATCTATATGCTATGACTTGTTCTATTTCTCAGTTTATGGGGTTGCTCATGGCATACTTTGTTGATCATTACACTATCATTGACTCCAAATCATGTCATTTGTCATTTTGATTGTTGTCGTTTGGAAGTCCGTGACATAGCATGCTATTAAGTTTGTTTGTTTGTTGTTGCAAATCTTGCTATTTGTGCATTAGTATGCAATCGTATTGTTTGGATTCCAATACCGCGTTATCTTTGGAAAAGAAAGTGGTTTTTGCGTTTAGGGTCATTTAATGATGATAATAGAAATTCAGCTTTCATTTGGTGGTCACTAGACTTTTTGGGATGTCAGGGGATTTCTCCACTACCTTGCATGACACACGGGGTAATGTGCCTCGAACAGGGTGCAAGGACCTCGGGGTTTGTTGGCGCAAGAATAACTTGGGTGAGCATGACGAGTTTTAAAACTCGAGGGTCTTGCTGCAATGTGACGACTAATTCACTTGGAATAGAAAAGGCGTAATCGTAAGTACAACCTTTTTAAATTATGATGTAGAGCATAGCTCCATCTGTAGTGGAAATCTTGATGTGATGAAGATCACTAGTACTAAGACCTTAAACCATTACTATTTAACCTTGAGTCAATTCACATTTGTTTAACTCAAGTATCTCTTTGCATGATGTTTTCTTCAGCATAGTTGTTATATTGATTATGCCACTTGATGTTTAAATAAGGCTGACTAGTTCCTTGTTAGGTCCTATATGAGATAATAGGGCTTAATTAGGGATTAGGCCGGGCGGTGCCCTTATTTGGAGAAGGGGTCGTCACAGTTAATCCATGAGATTGACACTAATCCTAGTTAATTAATTTGGGTCGTTACACACGCTCTTTCTGTCTGAGTCCCCGATCTCCGGTGAGCGGTGTTCATCCTTCGCGTCTTCGTCATCGTTTTCTTGCGTAAGGGCGTATTCTTCATCCGAGGTAAGTTTACTTTGATCAGAGAATACGTTCTTCCCCTGCAAAATATAATTGTGTGATTTGTTGTGATTTTAGGGTTTGTGTTGTTGGTGATTTGGATTTCTAATGTGATTTTGTTGTTCATTCGGTCGATGGAGTGATGGTATAATGTAATGATAAAAGAATGGTAAGATAAGAGTCTATGGTCCAAGATCTACAAGGGATTAATCTATCGAGATATTGAAAAATTATGAACGAAAAGTATTGTTTAAAATGAGATAGTAATATTTTCATACATGGGAGGGAAGAGTGAGAAAACAAGGAAATTAGTGCGAGTTTAAATGGAAAGTGTCCTTAACCTGGACTTGAATGAGGAAGTCACAATCTCAGATTGGAAAATAACAATTAAAATGGTTGCTTCGCCGATTTAAACACTGCGATTATTTTTTACTAGGATGAAAAGTGAAAAGTGAAACCAAAGAAATTAAGGGATCAAGTTTCTCTAAGAAAGCGTAGATTTTTCAATCTACATTGGTTTTGTTTCTAATTCCTTGGTGCATAGGGTTGGATCTATTTAGGAGATTGAGGGGATTCAACATACTATAGGCCCAACACAGAGTTCGTTTACTATTACATCAGGACCTGCATAGAACTACTACATAGCAACATAGAAATAGGTTTGCTCCCTTTCTTTGCTTAAAGAAGCTAACCTTGCTTCTTCAGTTCCATCAGTGAAAATAATTGACCTGCCAAAGAAATATATCTTTGTAGAATGCCATCATGTTGTGAGTTCCTATCTCTATTGCTAGATAAGATGTTGAAGTGCTCAGGCTTGTCCTGTTTGATGCTTGTTTTCTTAGTATTGATTTCGGTAAGGCATTCCTATAGTAGTAAATTAAATTTTGTAATTGCTTCCATGAACAATTATGTGAGGTCATCGGCTGATGGGGCTCTTTGTTGCATCTCAATTTGATAATGTGGGTGAAATCCCTCTTTGCATCCTTATTATTATTTTTTTTAAAAAGCATTTCATGCTTCAGAGATGGAAATACAGTATGTTTAGTTAAGATTAATATTCCTAAACACCATTAGAATTAGAAAATCAATCCTTTACATCGCAACACAGTGAGCTTGTAAATGAATGTATTAGTTTTAAGTTATTCCGTTTGTTAAGAAACTTCATATACTTTTCGTTGATTTCAAATTTATCTATTGAGTATTTTTGTAAAATACCTCTTTCATTCTGTGTCGAATTTTATAAATTATTTTTTTGCGAAATGCTAGACATGGATCAACCCGACTCACAACAAGCACGCAATCGTAGTTGAGGGTCATTTCAACCCCCCGAGAAAAACATTGAATACGTCCACCAGACCTTCCAAGCTCCTTCAACAATGTGCAAGTGCAACAACAAAGAAAAAGGGAAGAGGAAAGCAAGGTGTTCACGTGAACCTTCGCATGAAGACTCGGGCGAAGACACCAAGGCTTCCTGACGAAAGTGGAACCATGCCGAGGATGTTGCCCTTGCAATGCCATGCTTTAGATGGTGGCAAGCGACGTGTACAAATGCGATAATGGCTTCAAGCCCAGATATTTGAACCATCTCGAGGAGGCATTGAAAATCACGTGCTCGAACTCAGGGATCAAGGCTCGACCACATATTGAATATAAGCAAAAATCATTGAAGAAATAGTGGTTCATAGTTAATGATATGATATGCGGCATCGACATGGTACAAGCGGATTCAGTTTTGACTCGACTTCCAACATGGTCACCGCTCTCGATGATGTATGGGAAGATTACATTAGGGTATGTCGTCGTCGTTGAAGTTTAATATTTTTATGCATTCATCTATATGTCATGACTAAATCTTTATTATTGGTTGCAGAACTACCCGAAAGCAAGACCTTGGCGTCTAAAGTCATTCTCACAATATGAAAATTGTTGTATCATTTACGGGAATGATAGGGTCACGGCGAGGATGCACTTGCGCCAAAGGATGCTTTTGAGGATGTAGACGACGTTCATGACTCCAGCAGTGAAAGTGAGACTGAAGCGGTGCCTACTTAAGAGGTCGATACAACTCCTACATCATCGAGAACCCGGACTGCTACTCTTGATGCTAATGGGAATCAAGCCAAGAAGAAGAAAAATGTGAACAATGATATTTACTTAGGATACCAAATGGTGGCAGCAACACAGGTCATGGCGAACGAAATCTCTAAGGTGACTAGTGCCATTCGTGTTAAACACGACTTGTGTGACTCTTTTATTAATGCTATGGACGAAGTCCATGAATTGACGAACGTTCAAAGAGCAATTTATGGCAGCAAGATTATAGGTCGCTTATGGCGGCTTTCATGACTTTGCAACCTGAGTCCAGACTCGAGTGGCTTCATGCGATGTTCGATTGACCTATGCCGTAGTCATGTCTTTTGGTGGGTGTTTTTTGAATTTAACCAATGTTGACTGGTTTAGTTAATCTTGAAGAAACAATGCATACTTTCATTTTGGGATGTGGACGAGTTTAGTTAATCTTGAAAATATTACTTTTGTGAAAGTATGAAGTAACAATACATACAATTGTTTGTAGCACTGAACATGGTCCTGTTAGAATTTTGATTCTCGAATTTATTGTTCTTTACTATCTTTGTTAAACAGGTAAAAAATATGAAAAAAGGAATAAAGACATAAAGTAGTCAAGAAAAAAGTTCATAACATGGATTAATATTTTCTCGGTTCATACCAGATCACCAAATTCAGTATCATTTTACCAAAAACAAGCGGCAAACACTTTTTATTAAAGTGATGCACCATGCAAAAGAAAAGAAAATACGAAGACAACTATTCCCCTTATTCATACCACATACATTTACTAAAAAATCCACGGATCCATAACGAGTTCATAACCCCACCAACTCTTTGATAAAGGGTGAAGTCTCGAGGGAAGAAGTCAATACATGGTTCCTCATCAAAAGAAGGTGAACGTGGTAGAGGGACTCTTTTTGCCTTGTACAACTTTTCAATCCACATGCGCGGGGGCAACGGTGGCGGCGGGATCTCATCTAGTTTGGCGAGAGCTTCCTCCAGTGTAAGTTGATCATGAACCTACCTAGCAATTGTAGCAGCTCGTTGTACTTGTCAAAATTGGCTATTGCTTCTTCCTTCGTGTCAAAATGATCATAGAAGAACCGTTCGAAGTTTATCCCTTGTTTGTAGCACTCGTACCATGTTCCATATATACCGTCCTAACCACGAAACACAGTGTACCATTTCCAGTTGCTTTCCATGCACTGCTTACAAAATGACATATAAAATCATAATGATTTTTAGTACGTTTTTTTAAAAAACATATGGCCCATAACAAATGATGTTAAACAACAGTCCCTAACAAGGAGCATTATAATTCCCGCAGTTCACATATAAAATAGTCTCCGTAAATAAAAGCATACAAACAAAATAAAAATGTTGTTCATGAATTTCAAACATGTTCGACATTAATCGCCTCCTTTCAATGGTAAAAATCCCACATCTTCATGGCAAGGACGTTGCGAAATGCAGTCGTCCAGTCCACGCATCAGTTGGTCCCACTTGGTCGATGACTTTAGGTGGTTCATTCGACACGTCGTCTTGAATTTCAACTTTTGCCCTTCGCACACCATGTTATCCAACAAGTCATCCGGTGCCTCAATTGTTAGGTAAGTGTGAAGAACATCACATGCAATGATTAAAAGTGTAGTCATTTTCACATCGTAGTAACAAGGATTACGTAACACGGCCCAACGTTGTTTCAACGCCCCCAAGCAAGTTTCGATAATGTTTCTTGCCTTTGCATGACACATGTTGAAAACTTTTTCAGGTGTTCGCGCATGACGTTTACCAGTTGCCCACTCTGATAAGTGGTATCGTTGACCGCGGAAGGGTGCTAACAAACCTTGACTATTAGAGTATCCTGCGTCGACCAAATAGTAGTTGTTATAAGGAACTTTTAAACCATTACGGCGTGAGACAGCATCGCTCAGAATCCTCCCATAGGCGGTCGACCCCTTCCCAACCCGGTAGGATGTATGTAATTAGCTTAGATGATGTACAAGCGCACATGATGTTTATCGTTAGGAATCTTTTCCTACACCTAAATCGCAGCTTCTGATTGTTACGGACGATAATTGATACATGCATCCAGTCAATAGCACCAAGGCATCCCTACATTGACGAAACCAATTATATTTATGTCATATAACTAAGGAAAATTTCTACGAATAAAGCAAAATGAATGAGGACGTTTACCATAATTTGGTACCTGAAAATATTTCCATCTCAAATCAGTTTCTTCGGGACCAATTGGCTCTGGGTGCTTCATAAGTACACTTTGCAATCGTATAAGCGTGTGAATAGTCCTATTGAACACCTTACTTACAATGTCTCCCGACCTTTGGAACCATATTGAAATGACCATGTTGCGTATGTCGTGCCCTAGTATGTGGAGGGTAATGGCCAAGTGTTCATTGACAAGCACACAACGCTTATCCATTAATTTGCCATGTTCGTACAACATGTCTCTCAATTTTTCAAATGGATTCCTTTTCATCCGAAGCATTTTGTAGCAAGTTTCATCATACTTGTAGATGAGGTTACGGATAATTTGTCGATGCTTGTCATAACCTAGTTCGTAAGTTCGTTCCACACGACACCTACAACTTGCTACAACTCTAAACATATGTAGGGTTTTTCAAAAACTAAGGTGGGAATAGTTTTTTATTCCAAAAATAAGGTTGACTACTTTTAATTTACAAAACTAAGGTATGTCTCCTTTTGAAAAGAAGTCATTGGTGATGATGTTGCTCCATGTGGCGATGTGTGTTGATGAGGTGGAGTGAATGGCTCCTTTTGAAAATGAGTCATCTATACAAAATGAATGACCATTTTGAAAAAGAGCCATCTATACAAAATACACAACCTCTATTTTACTCCTCAAAAGGAGTACTTTGTTCAACTTGAAGCGGTGAACTCATGCAAACGTCATGTACGTATCGAGATGGACAAGCCGCATCACGTACGTATCTCGAGATGGACAACCCGCATCACGCACGTATCTCGAGGTAGACAACTGATGTAAATGACACGTACGTATATGGACGTGGACAACTCATGCAAACGCCACACATGTATCTCGCGGTGGAGAAGTCATGCAAACGACACGCGCGTATGTCGAGGTGGCCGACCCATACAACCTCGTGCAATTCATGCAAACGTGACACACGTATCGTAAGGTGTGCAACTCATGCAACCTCGTGCAATCCATGCAAACATCGCGCACGTATCTCGAGGTGGACAACTCATACAACCTCGTCCAATCAATGCAAACCGTGTAAAGGTCAGGCACGTATTTGAGGTGGACAACCCATGTAATCTCGTGCAATCGAAGTAAACCATGTAAACGTCATGCACGTATCTCGAGGTGCACAATCCATGCAAAACAACATGCACGTATCTCGAGGTGGGCAATCAATGCAAACGTCACGCACGTGTCTCAAGGTGGACAACACATGCAAACGACACGCACGTATCTCGAGGTAGACAAATCCATGCAAACGACACGCACGTATTTGGCGGTGGACAACCCATGTAAACAACACACACGTATCTCGAGGTGGACAATCCATGCAAATGTCACGCACGTGTCTCGAGGTGGACAACCCATGTAAACATCACTCACGTATCTCGAGGTGGACAACCCATGCAAACGACACGCACGTATCTAGCGGTGGACAACCCATGCAAACAACACGCACGTATCTCGAGGTGGACAAACCCATACAAACGTCACGCACGTGTCTCGAGGTGGACAACCCATGCAAACGACACGCACGTATCTGGTGGTGGACAACCCATGTAAACAACACGTACGTATCTCGAGTGGACAACTCATGCAAACAACACGCACGTATCTCGTGGTGGACAATCCCACATTATTTTGGCATCCACATGGCGCCCACGTGGAACACTCCACGTGGCGCCCGTGTTCAGAAAACATGAATGGCGCATTTCCAAAATGCGCCATTCATGTTAGGGAACATCCACGTGGGCGCCACGTGGATTGTTCCACAATACACGAATGGCGCATTTTGGAAATGCGACATTCGTGTATTTTGAACGGACTAATTTTTCTCCAACTAATGGCGCATTTCCAAAATGCGTTTTACCTTACTTTTGGAATAAAAAAAACATAACTTATTTTACTCATTTATATTAATTTTGACAGTACATTTGTAATTTTTCGCTTCCTTGGAGGGCTAGCTAGCTAGAAATTAAGGTCGATGGTGCATGATCTAGTAGATTGTATTTTGTGGTCAATTAATCATGCTTTTGATCTTGAAAGTACTTCACTACTTCTTCTCTCTTTCCCTTTCCTTCTTTTTCTCTTATGTGATGAAGGGGGGAATGGGAAAAAAGTCTTGTTTGTTACTATCATTTTGTTTCTCTTTACTGTTGTAATCTAGAAAGTGTCAAGCAACCATCTTGTTTTGTTTATTCCTTTCCCTCTCACTCCCCTTTGTTTGCTTTTCATGATCTCTTCAACTTATGAGTTTTAATTTGGATGTGCTTCCCTTTTTATGTATTAATTGATCTTCAAGCTTTGGACTTTGCGATCTATGTCTATTATGTTTCTGCACCGCTTCAACATATTTTATTACCTCATCAACTTCTGTTTTTTCTTGTTAATTTATCATCATAATTAGGAGATTGGTTTAATGAAGCCAATAGAGGAGATGATCTCTAATAATACATCCTGTTCTACAAGATCTATAGGTAGTACTGGAGAGAGAAAACTAAGACCTTAAAAGGAACAAGCTCTCAACCGTCTAAGGTGCAATTCAACAAATACAAAATTTTGTTACTACAACAACTATAGCCTCACTCAGCCAAGATATTTCTGCAAGACTTGCAGAAGGTACTGGACTGAAGGAGTTTTGCCTCCTTTCAATCAAAAAAACTTTATCACATGTAACAATGCCAAAAAAGAGGAACTAAGATTGAAATCGATGAATCTACACATACCCATTCATCAGATCTTACTTTTACTGTTGTGAACCCACAACACAAAGAACTAAGAAAAAACAACAAATAACCATTTTACATAACACACCAAAAATGAAATCTTCACATACCCAATTGAGAAAAACCCACTATTTTAGCCGAATAACGCTTTCTCTTCTTCCACAATTCGAAGATCGGTTGTCCTTTCTCCCACGATTAGAAGATCTCTTCCCTCTTTCCTTGGTTATTGTAAGTCTCCCCAAATCATCTCACACAATCGAGGATTGTTGTGTTCGGTCTATTTTTTTATTCCTGGTTCGATTGATTTCAAAACAATAGTGTGTGAAGAGGGAGGGGTACTTTGGTAATCTGTGAAGCCCAAGCATTGGGACTAGTTAGTCCATTACTTTAGTCACCTCTATTGGGTATTATATAGTCCCATTGACTAGTTAATCCGCCAAGCGAACACCGGATTAGTCAGTCCAGTGTAGCTAATTCAACATAAGACTATGAAACGAACAGGCTATTAGGGTTGCCCCTTGTTGGTTTCACATTGAGATCTTGCCAAATTCGAACTTTCTATTTTGGTAAGATTTGACAAATCTTGATTTTTTCATTTTTGGTACGATTTTCCTCCAATCCAAGTTTATCATAGATTCGACAAAAATCTTGGCGGTCTTGCAAGATTCTTCCTTATCAAGTCAACGTTAGTTCATGAATATTATAAAACTCGATCTCTCAAGATGTATGTACACGGATCTCGAGGCGAAATCATAATCGACCTATACCATATGTGCTTTAGTGGAGTTATACGACATGCGCTATGGCAAAATTAACATCCTCCCCCCCCTATTTGCGTGTCGTTTATTTATTTATTTGTTTTATTTTCCACGTAGTATTCGACACCATTCACATTGACTAATCCATACCCGAGCACTGTCGGTCGGACGACCCTTCCAACCCAATTTTCTCCATTCACCCTATTTATCGTTTGAACGTCTAAAGTTTTGTATAAATAATTTTGGATTCGAAGATAGTATGACCATAAAGGCGACAATCCATATCAAAAAGTACTTTATAAGCTTATTCATTCACAAAACACAAACTCGAGACCTTTTATTAAGCGATGAAAGACTCTGCCATATATCTCACCACAGCTAATTCGAATCACATTTTGCCTTTTTAGCGTGCACCTATTTTTTATTTTTTGGTTAAATAAGGCCCTTTCGTGGGGTTTTTCCAAAACTAAGGTGGATTTACAATTTATTTCACAAAATAGGGTGGTGTACTTTGAAATAACAAAATAGGGTGGATTTACAATTTATTTCTAATCTAACTAACCTTAACTAACCTAACCAAACTAAACTAACTAACTAACTAACTAACTAACTAACTAACTAACTAACTAAACTAAACTAAACTAAACTAAACTAACTAACCTTAACTAACCTAACCAAACCAAACTAAACTAACTAACTAACTAACCTTAACTAAACTAACTAACTAACTAACTAAACTTCCAAACTAAACTAACTAACTAACTAACTAACCTTAACTAAGCTAACTAACTAACTAACTAACTAAACTTAACTAACTAACTAACTAACTAACTAACCAAAGTAAACTAAACTAACTAACCTTAACTAACCTAACCAAACTAAACTAACTAACAAACTAAACTAACTAACCTTAACTAACCTTAACTAACCAAACTAAACTAAACTAACTAACCTTAACTAACCTAACCAAACTAAACTAACTAACTAACTAACTAACTAACTAACTAACTAACTAAACTAAACTAAACTAACTAACCTTAACTAACCTAACCAAACTAAACTAACTAACTAACCAACTAACTAACTAACTAACTAACTAACTAACTAACTAACTAACTAACTAACTAAACTAAACTAAACTAAACTAACTCACCATAACTAACCTAACCAAACCAAACTAAACTAACTAACTAACTAACTAACTAACCTTAACTAAACTAATTAACTAACTAACTTAACTAAACTAAGTAACTAATTAACTAACTAACTAAAATAACTAACATTAACTAACCTAACCAATCTAAACTAACTAACAAACTAAACTAACTAACCTTAACTAACCTAACCACCTAAACAATACAAACTAAGTAAACTAAAATAACTAACTTAACTAACTAAAGTAACAACCAAAAAAAGTAAATCATTACCCAAATAATGAGTCATAACCGACCTAACCTAAGTCAACTAACAAACCTAACTTAACTAACTATACTAACCTAAAATTGCCCAACAACAAGTTAATCGAAGTAAACTAATCAAAAGTAGCACGTGTGATGCATACCTAACTTTGTGCATGACATTGTGGTGTTTTTTGTGTCGAAGTTCAATGAAGACCGTGACGAATCTCACACAAACAACAAAAAAATAAACTAACTTAATTGCAAACTAAACATACTAACTAAATAGAACTAACCAAACTAAACTAACTAACCTTAACTAACCTAACTAACCTTAACTAACCTCACCACCTAAACAATACAAACTAAGTAAACTAAAATAACTAACGTAACTAACTAAACAAACAACCAAAAAACGATTAACTAAACTACCAAACAAAACTAAACAAACAACCAAGTAGCTCGAGAGTGAACTAAACTCGACTAACCTAACCTAACCTAACTATGTAAACTAAATTAACTAAACTACACTAATGAACATACCCTAACTCAACTACACTAAACTAAACTAACCTCAACACCTAAACTAAAGTAACTTAACTAACTAAGCTAATTAACCTAACCAAACTAAACTAATATAACCTAACCACCTACACCTAACTAACTAAGCTAACCACTTAAGTTAAAATAAACATATAACCTAAGCTAACTTAACAAACTAAATTAACTATTGAAGAGTAATCACAGATACGACATTATAATAATATGGAAAACATGAGAAATAAGTTTATTCAATGAGAAGGTTATTGTATAAACGTACTTCGTGAACCCAAAATATAAGCTATTTACAAATCACCATGACATCAAGAGAACTCATCATGCGCAGTCTATTCCGACGGTTACGTTGACGTTGTTGCTCGGTGATGCAAACCGGACGTACTCTTTGTCTAGTTGGACGATGTGTTTGTACATCCGGTTGAGGTTGTTGAGGTAGTTGGTCTTGCATTGAATCACGTCGAGTAGATTGATGCGTTTCCTCTGGTGCTTCACTCGACTCACCTGCTCTTCGATGCTCCCAAAAATAGGAGGTGGAACCATCCCAAAATACTTGAAGCTTCTTGTATGGGGTTGGGGGAAAGGAACATGAGGTGCGGCATGGTCAACAAGTTCATGAATGAGGGATCTCCACTATATGGCATATTGTAATTATAAGGAGTAGGAGTATATGGACTAGGCATGTATTGAGGCGTGACGGATACATTTGAGGATGAGGCATTCCATGGTCCACATATGAAGATGACGGCCCAGTGCGTAAGGATCAAAATGGTAAGGAGGAAGATTCACGAACGCGGGCCGGGTACAAACATTTGAGGTTCGCTTGTCAGGGTGTGGACGATGCAGAATGTACCCATGAGAAGAATGAGTTGGTGGGGATGATCGTTGGCTACTCTCGCCAACGTCTGTTCTACTCGCTCTCGAACGAGATGAACGTCTTTGTAGGAGAACGTCTCGCTACCCTCTGCAAAGCAATCTCTCCCGAGTAGACGGACGTGGTGGACGAGGACGTTTGGTGCGTTCCCGCACAGTCTCTGGTCGTGTTCGTCTTCTTCTCACCTCTATGTTTCCTTCGCCCTGACCGTCTTCTTCATCTTCCTGTTCATTATCCTCATTTACGTCTTGTTCGACGTCAATTCCGTCATGCGAAAGAGTAGACCTTTGCCTTTCATCTTCGTCTAAAATTTTAATCCCTTCATCAAGCGCAGCAAGACCTTACTCGTACCCATCCTCAATAAACACTCGCCTCAGTCGATGCACTAAGTTACGCTGATATACGAAAAATTATGAGCTCAAATCACTTAAAATAAGATATTAGATGTTCGATGAAAAGTAAGAGTTAGAAGATTACCGAGTAGTCACGTAACACCCCGTCGTGTCCAATGAATCTCCTAGTGACCGAGCGATACCACGTCATGTAGTCATCATGATCGTGCCCTTCATTACGTGCCGCTGTGGCAATGGTGTCCCTACGATTTTCCCACATGTGTATGCAGCTTGCGTGTAAAGTCACCCAATTTTCATGATGATGTCCACGCAATTCGAGGCGGTGCAGTTGGGCGTCGTAAGCACAATTTGGTGGCACCACTTGTACCATGCCGAATTGTCTCATAACCCTTTCCAGTCGATGCCACTCGACTATGTGGAAACAAATAAGGGGACACGTCGAAAGCCAACTACCGTGACCGTTAGTACGAGTAATTGGGAAGAGACCCCATGAGTTCGAAGTATATGGTTGTCATACCACATGATCCTCATGCTTTGCTGAGTGAGTCGAGTGCATCACGGTAGCCGATACGACGTGCGTCGAACTTTGTGAAACCGAAAATGCATCGAGCCATCTAGATAGAAAACAATAAGTTAAGATAAATTAAATTGGACAATATTTTTTAGCATATTAATGACAAATCGACTTTAATACTCCGTGTCCTAGTGGAACGTCCATAAGCATATTTTGGCCATCCACCGTTCGCGGTTGAGCTCTAGATACACGCAGCGCCTCGGTGCTTATGAATGGAAATATGTCCCATGCCCACTGCGGTTGTACAAGAATTGACGCGCCAAAGAACCTCATGTGCCCTCGCGCGAGATCCGCGACACAACTCCTCGTACAAATATGCCAAACATGCACTCCCCAACTATATTGTCCAAAGCCTACTTGGAAATCCTCTAGCAATGGTAGGAACATGAAATGTACGAATCGATTGGACTTGTCGGCGAAAAGACAACCACCGATAAGTTGTAGTATGTACGATCGTACATAGCGTTGCACCGACTCCTCATCGCTATCATCATCTATAGCCTGGTACGTTACGCTCAAGTCAATCGACTTTCGTTTACAACCAACCACGTCATCTCCCGGGAGTTTGTCCAAGTAGCCTCTCACATACATCAACATAGTCGATATCTGTCGTCCCCGTCAGCTGCATACCTTCGATAGGTAATCCAAGTGTACTCGCACGTCTTGGAGTGTAATTGTGCACTCCCACAATGCATGTGAAATGTATGGGTCTCAGGGCGCCATCTCTCTACGAACGCAGTAATCAAAGCCCAATCAAGGCTGAAAAATGATACCCGAGAAATCCCATAGAACCCACTGGAACGAAGATATGGGATCATCCTATAATGATACTGCATCGTTCGATCAACGACCCCACGTCTTCGGCGTACGCGCATTGTTTCGTACACCTTGTAATTGATAAGGTCGTAATGTATGAGTTTGATACGTTATTCTTCAGTAAATTTGACGTATTCATGTAAAACAGTTTACCTCGCCCTCCAGGTTCGCGATGATCTGTGTGTACCTTGGAGTTGCAATAGTGATGGATCGAAGGACCCGATCCATTGTTGTACAACTACAAATGAAAGTTAGAAAAAGAAAATGAGTGTTGTACGAAACCAAACGATAAGTATATAATAAATGTTCACACAAAAACCACAACACCTATGTCACTACATATCATGTAAATCATAACAAACAATTATTAATAATTAGGAAAAATACCAAATTCGTGAACTTACTATTCTCCTCCGCTTGTTGTCTTCAATGTAACAATCCTACAGTGACATTTTATTTCCGTTAGTTCCACGTCAACAATACTAAAGTAAAGTAATCAAACATACCTAACCTAACTAACCTAAGTAAACCTTTACCCAAGTAATGAGTGTTAACTAAACTCAAGTAACTTATCTAACTAACTAACCTAACCTAACCTAACCTAACCTAACCTAACCTAACTATGTTATTGAACTACTAGTACTAAAATAATGCTAACAAACATAAAAAGTAAACACTGCATTTCTCAAAGAAAAGCGAAAGTGGAAATCGCATCCTCGAAACTGTTCCATTGTTAATTTCAATCGAAATGCTTAACTAAGAAAATTAAAAAACTAATAATTACATAACTAAGCAAATTAAATAACCCAACCTAACATAACCTAACTATGTGAACTAAACTAACGAACCCAACAAAACTAAATTATATTGACCGCAAATTGTCGAACAACAAAACTAAAGTAAAGTAATCAAACATTAATAACCAAACTAACAAATTTAACTAAACAAACTAACTAAACTAAACTAACTAACTAAACTAAACTAACCAAACTAAACTAACTACCCTTAACTAACCTAAATACCTATACTAAACTAAACTAAACTAAACAAACTTAACTAACTAAATAAACTACCTAAGAACGATTAACTAAACTACTAAACGAAACTAAACTAACTTAACCGTCTTAATAAACTAAACAAACTACTTTAAGTAAAATAACTAACCGAAAGACCAAAAATAAACTAACTTAATTGACTTACCAAACTAAACATATTAACTAAAATAAACTAACCAAACTAAATTAACTAACCGTAACTAACCTAAATACATAAACTAATCAAACTAATTAAACTAAACTAAACTAACTTAACTAACTAAACAAACAACCAAAAAATGATTAACTAAACTAATTAACAAAACTTAACTAACCTCCTCCTCCTTCTCCACCGTTGGCACGTCTTGTGCCCCGGCGCATGCGCTCGCGCTCCGCTGCTAGGTTCAGCTCGCGCACAGCACCTGTTGGTCGATCCGCGCACCTCGCCTCGCTCGCGCGCACTCGCTTTCACTGCTCGTGGCAATGGTGGATCTCTCGTCGCCACCGCTTGGTCGATACCGCTTCGCCTCCTTGCTCCGCACCTCCGCCGCTCCGTCAATCGCTTTCTCCTCCGTTCTCCATCGCTTGGTCGATCTCTCTCGGCCAAATCCTCACCGTCGCTCCTCCTCCTCTCGCCAACACCCCACAATTGCTCCTTCTTCAGGCCGCCGCCCCTCCCCTCCTTAAATACCCGACCCACCCCCTCTACAACACACCCGTGAGCCCTACACAAGTAGGTAGGGTGTCTTCTTCTCGCGCGACAGGGACGCAGAGATTCTCGCGTCCCTGCCGCGCGAGGAAGAAAGGAAGGTACACAGATAGCGCCTTCTCAAAAGGTGCTATCTGTGTACCCCAATGGGGGAGTCCACGTGGATCCACGTGGATGTAGCCAGAACGAATAGCGCCTTTTGAGAAGGCGCTATTCGTTCGGCCACGTCCACGTCAGCCTGTACGCTATCCATGTGCCCACGTGGCCAGGACACATGGATAGCGCCTTTTTGCAAAGGCGCTATCCATGTGTCCACGTCAGCAAAAAATGTGGTCCATTGTGATAGCGCCTTCTCATTGGGCGTTATTGCCTAGTTTGATGAAAAAAAAAATATACCTTCATTTTCCTCTTTTAAACTAATTTCAGTTGTACTTTTGTAAATTTTTCCCCTTTCGGGCTAAATAAGATTACAAATATCTTGAGGCAGGCATATCGGAGTTTTTGCTTGATTAATATAATTAAGGAAAATAATTAACAAAAAAACATATCTTTCGAAATAATTCCCAATATAACACATTTAGCGCCAAGTCAGCGCCAAGGTGTCCAGCAAACACAACCTGACTTGAGGAAGTCGTGACCCTGGGTCACGACTTCTATACAAAAGGAAGTCGTGACCCAGGGTCACGACTTCCAAGCTGGTATAAATAACCAAAAACCTCGTCCCGTTTGCTTTTCTTCCCCATTTGGTCGCCTCGCCTCACCGAGATCCGTGATCCCACCGTCCTCGCCGGCGTCCCTCGCCTCCGCCCCGTCCTCGCCTCCCCGCCGTACCTGCCTCCCTGCCGCCGTCCCTGCGTAGGTGCAGCCTCCACCTCCACCGTCCTCGCAGTCTCGTTGCTGACCGCTCGTCCCGGCTCCACCGTCCCCGCCGACGTCCCCGCTCGCTCGCGACGTCCCGCCTCCCTCCCTCGCCTCCCCTCGCTCTCCCTCGCTGCTCCTCGTTTCCTCGCTCGTCGCCCTCCTCGCTCCACCGTCCTCGCGCGTCGTCCGTCGCAGAGCCCTCGCAGGTTCCTCGCCGGTCACTACTCAATTTCCCGCCGGTACATTTTTTTTTTTAGTTTCATGTTGTGATAATTGGGCAATGGTAACAAATTATATTCATGATTGTAAATAGTGGTCATGGAAGAGTAAAGAGGATAGTTATTGCTTATGTATGATAGTTGATCTTCTGCCCTTTTCATATGAAAATCCGAAATAGTTCATGCTTCATAATAGAACTTATTAAACAATGATAATGTAAATTGAAAGTAAAGTCGTCCTCAATAAATAAGAAAACGTGATGATTTGAAATAAGTTTTGGGGTGGCTTTTAGGTATTAAGGATAGTTTTAGTTGGAATGTTAGGAATTGCGCAATAAGTTTGTGGGGTGGTTTGACATAATAGACGCACTTGCTCTCGTCGTCAAGCCAACAACAACCACCGAGTGCTTCATAGTGACAGCTCATTCAAGCACTCGACATTTAGTTAAGCTAGTTATGCCTCCCGACCAGATTGAGGTCATGCTTGTGACTAACATTTGATATATTTTCATGAGTAAAGTGTCAATGTAGTTGATGAATTATCTCCATAATTTTGTTAAACCTTTCCTACTTATTCATGTTGACTTTATTGGTAGTTTGCTACTTCTCATGTTCTTTCATTGGTAATGATTTGGGATTGAAGCGCGATATGGATCCTGGCCCTATAGATGACTCGGTTTTGAGTTCGCAAGCTCTCCATAGATCTACCCGAGTATGGAATGGACCGGTAGGACTTCTTGCCGATTTGCATAATTTTATAGCATCATGTATATATTTTAAATAATGTAACTTATATATCGTATTTTCATAGGAGCCTGGTATATTGACTATCAGGCCGAATTCGGCTGCACTACATCGGTTGGTGCAACTGGATGAACGAATTGTCGAGCATCTTCACGCAGCTGGCTTTTACGGGACGGCGCGAGTAGGTTTCATCTCAATTGATTGGCATCTAATCACTGCCCTTGTAGAGAGGTGGAGACCAGAAACTCACACGTTCCATTTTCCTGTTGGCGAGATGACTATTACCCTTCAAGATGTACAAATCATCTTAGGGTTGCCCGTCGATGGATTACCTATCACTGGTCGTGTAGAGCAAGATTACAATGCATTATGCTTGACACAACTGGGCTTTCCATTCCCCGAAAATAACAGGACTGGTGGCCGGATTCAAATTCGCCAACTCGTCAAGATGGTTTCCAAACCTTCCACAGATGCCGATGATGTGGAAGTGCAACGCTATGCAAGAGCGTACATCCTACAACTTCTTGGAGGAACTTTATTTGTGACAAGTCTAACAATCTCGTGCACATCACGTATTTGCAATTTTTGGAAGACTTTGAGGCGGTGGGACAATATGAGTTGGGGTAGTGCAACTCGCTCACCTATATAGACAAGATTATGTCTTGCACCGACATGATGGAGCAGAGATAGCAGGACCTGGTCATCTTATTGCAATTGTGGGCATGGGATAGGTTGCCTTTTCTCGCACCAATTATGGGAAACCACCTTCGAGATGACATGATAGACAATGAAGAATTATTTCCACCTCCTCCATTTGGTCATAGGTAATTAATATTTTTTTAACATTACAATTTCAATTTGAGTATATTTGCATTCATTTCTTCATGCATGCTCTGTGTTGTTTGGTACATTTGGAAAGGTGGAGACATGCGTTGGAGACCACAGGAACATCGATGCACGTGCTGACAAAATACAGAGAAATGATTGACATGCAAGGACCGGATGAAGTAATAAATATACTTAATCATTCTCTCCAACAAGTGCTTATGTCGACATCTTGTTGATGACACCGTTTTATTCAATTAATGTTGTTTGTTATGGCTACGGGTTGTTTGGGAACCGTATCCGAAAACAAATGATAAGTGACCGCCCGCATATTGTAAAAGTGGTCGAGCAATTTGGCGAACGAGGGCACCTTTGCTTTTCTTTCGTGTTGTCGAACCCGTACAATCCCGATAGAGTCATGCGACAATTCGGTATGAAACAAAGGATACCGCATTTACATAGCACAAGTATGGAACTACATAAGATTGACTTGAGAGGAAAACGGATAAGGATTGGAGTGCATAACATAATGCTTATGTTTGCTTGTGGAACGAACGTGCTTCCAACATAGCAATCGATGAAATATTAGACGAGCCATTGGACTTTTACGACCGTATATGCTATGGTATCGTCGCATTACACGACGATTCATGTCTCGTCGTGGAGCTATTTGAGGCATTGGTAAGTGCATTTTATTTTTTCCAGTCATGAAGTTTCATATAGTTGTTTTCATTTTACTTTCGCATACAAAGTTCTTACATATTTTATATGTAGGCACATGGAATGACATCGATCCATCGAGTTGACATTGGGTGATGACGTGTCGATGGCACGCATTAGAGATGTAGTCGCATCCACTTTTGATCTGCAAGATTGAGCGATTATCGCATGCATAATGTGCCCACATCATTTGAAGCTTCTCATCATACTTCTCATGATGATACGCGCTCGAGGCATGGCACTCCAGTGTATACGTCATCAGTACCTCCCAATGAGTTTGAGACTCCACATACTCCATCAGTTCCTCCCTACATGGCATTCGAGGCTACGGAAGCCTTTCCATTTGACATAGCACCTACATCTTCGCGCCATTTCAATGCAACTCCAATAATGATGAATTTCTCTGAGAGTACAAGTACGCATGAAGGTGGAATGCGTGATATCGATGATATTCGAGAGAAGATGATCAAAATCCTCTTGATATGGGCGATCGAATGTCCCATTAGCGTTAAATCGTAATGTTCGAGTCGTAAAGAGAACACGTTGTGGGACCTGAAGTCATTATTTGGGGTCGAATAAGACTTGTTTTTAACAATAATAAGACTTCTTTTTATTATTTCTTTCTACTCAATCAACTTGTAATATCTTCATTTGTACCTATTCAAATTGCAAGTGCTTCATTTATAGCAATTCTTTTTGTAAATTTAAGGACCTCAAATGATTATAATTACTCAATGTTTGGTTTGTTTTTCTCGCTATAATTGCAACTCTTTGATTCTTAGAGGTATGTAAGGACCTCAAAGGATTATAATTACTCAATGTTTGGACTTTTGAAAAGAACCTCCTAAGTTTCGATTTGAGTTTGTTTCATCGGTTGACGGATGGTTATCATTAGTACGATGAAAAGTTAGTCATTAAATTGAGGATTTAAGCTCGACAATTCGTTCATTTGGGTTTGTTTCATTTGGTTTGTTTACTCTTTGTTATTTGGGTTTCTTTCATTTGGTTACAACCCTTTACTTTTTTTTTTGTGTACTGTTTTTTTTTTTGGTTGCCACTTTGTTGCCACTTTTTTTTTTTCTCGAAATAAAGGAAATCGTGACTTGCAAATCACGATTTCTGTGAAGGAAGTCGTGATCGAAGTCACGACTTCACTATATATGCAAAACGTGAGTGGAAATCACGACTTTCACAAAACGTGATTTCCACTCACGATTTCCCCTTGCACACGATCATTTCGTTTCCACATGGCGCTTGATGTGGTGAAACTCACGTGGCACTAAGTGTGTTATATTGGGAATTATTTTAAGATGTGTTTTTTTGTTAATTATTTCTCTTAATTATATTAATCAAGCAAAAACTCCCAGGCATATCCCTCTCAAGTAAAATAAAAATGGTAAACGGAACTTGATCGAAGATGTGGAGGACTTTAGCTTCCCCCTAAACGCTTTCATTGCTAGTCTATCGGCACATTCATTGTTATGCCGAAGAGTGCTTCTCGGATTGATATCTCCTTTTCCATTCAACAGCTGCTTAATTTCCTAAATCAGATCCAGGGCCTCCCTTGAGTTTTTTCTCTACAATGAGATTGGTCATGCCTCTCTGTTCGGCAATGTTGAGCCCCAGTTTAACGTCCCATAATTCAGCAGTTAACACATAGATTTGAAGTGGGTGACTTTGACATAACTGCGTGCCCCCCATGCTCATCTCTCACATATTTGCTCTTCAACAACTGAACCCATAGGCTCTTCGGTTTGGAAACCAACTCCCAACACAACTTCAAGATAAATGCTTCATTTTGTAGTTGTGAGTTATTCATCCCAAAGTCCACCCTGACTTTTCTTCATACACACCGATTCCCAGTTTACTTAGATGGAATTTGTGTATGCTTTGAGACTCGATCACCCCAAACAAAACTTCTCACTAACTTGTCCGCTTCATTGCAGATGTGGGTAGGCAGAATGGTGGATTGCATCTGAAAGGCTGGAATAGCTTGGAGGCATGCCTTAGCTAATGTGCATCTCCCTGCTAACAAAAGAGAGTCCGTTTTCCACCCCCACAGTTTGCTTCGCATCTTGTCCAGCAACTCCTGGTAAGTCAATCTGGTCACTCGGGAGTGCAATAAAGGTGAGCCTACATACTTGCCTAAATTGGGAGTGACTCCGAAAATTAGGGCCGGCAAAAAAAAAAAAAAGGGACAGTACATAAACGGGATGGAACATTTCCCTTATAATGATTAAAATTAGTGTCCGGACTCATTTCCGTTTTTAAAACGGACACTTTTTTTTGTCTAGATCCGTATTTTTGTAAAACATACTGCTCCCGTTTTGTACGATTTTTATTTTTAAATATAATTAATTATTTTATTTATCAATTATTTTTTAAAAAAAACTCAACTACATGTCACCTACCATAACAATTTTTTAATTTCCAATATAAACATCATAGATAAAAAAAATTTAAGGCAAAGCATCACCTACATACCCACATCACAAAAGTTTCAAAAAAAAAAGAGATCATCTCAATAGATCAAATTAATCGCTAAATGGGTACCCGTTTTTTTGAAATTGTTGCTCGGACCCGTGCCCGTATTTTTAAACGGACACAAAATTATTCAGACCCGTATGTTTTGTACAAAAATATTGCCCGAACCCGTTTATAGCGAGTCTAGACAAAACTGAACTTTTGCCAGCCCTACCGAAAACCATTCTAGTGCCGATGGATCTCTGTAGCTTGAGCCCAACATTCTTGGAAAACAATACCTTTGTTTTCTTTTTTTTTCTTATTCACTCTTTGTCCCAAGCGATCTCCAAAACCATCTAACACCTTCATTAATACATCAGCTTGATCTACACTTGCTTCAGTGGAAAGGAACATATCATCTGCAAAGAGAGGTAGGAAATAGGAGGTCCTCCTAGTTAAACCATGAGCAACTCCACTCGCAAAAAACGCAAGCTTGCTTGGAGAAAAAAAGCAAGCTTGCTTGGAGAAGAGCCCCAATTACAAAAGCCCGACATAAAATCAGTCACCCTAGCTAAACCATGAGCAACTCAACTCGCAAACCTCCTAACACTTCGACGCATAAGACCATCAAATTCTTGCATAATTTACAAACAATCATCACTAGTAAGTTATATAATAACACCATAATCATCACAATTACCAAATCCTTTCCGATTCCCTTGTTTCTGATTCTAAATCTCTGGAACGCACATTTAAACACACGTACCCTTCTATCCAATCGTGTTTTGAATTTCGCGATGCGTAAGCTTGAGTCTCGAGGTGAACACGAGTATCATTCTAACTAGGGGCGGGCAAACCGCGGTTTGGTGGTAAAAATCATCAAATCGCGACCAAACCGAGGGTTTGCGGTTTGGCCGATTTGCAAACCACCACCAAACCGCGAACCATCAAAACCGCACCCAAATCGCTCGCGGTTTGGTGGTTTGGTTTATGTTTTTCTGCAACCCATTTTCAAAAAAAAAAAAAAAACAAACAAACAAAAAAAGAAAACAATCATACATATTACATACCATAAAATAATATCGCATATAGTATCGCGCATTCAAACACCAAAAAGAAAGAAAACGGAGGAGAAGATTATAAAACTTAAGAGGAAGGCTATAGACAGAACATTCAACATTCAAAGCCAAAACATTCAAAAAACATTTAAACCATTCAAAGTCGAACATTCAACATTCAAAGCATGAGACTAATTATTTGATATTCAAAGGCGAACATTAGAATAATTACCTCTCTTGCAATGCTATTAGTCAATAGTGGTAGGAGGCGGCGTGAGAGGCGACCACTATTGGTAGGAAGCGGTGGTGGGACTTGCAAACGATCGAGGCGTGATCGGTGCGGCGGTCGTGGAGGCGAGATCGGTGGGAGGAGGCGGTGCGGCGGCGGTGGACGCGAGCAGTCTGTGCTTTCATGGTTGGTGAGGTGGGAGGCGCGACGATTGGTAGAGAGCGACGACGATAAAGCGGTGGTGGTGGGAGCCGACGAGGGGAGGGCAAATGGTTGGGCGTCGGCGGTTAAATGTTGAGGAGTGAGGACGAGATCGAGCAAAACGAAATGTTTTTCTTTTTCTTTTAAGTTTTAGGGTTTTGAGTTATAAATATAAGACATTTACTAAAATACCCTTGATATGGTGAACCACGTTTTTTTTAAATGAAAACGGCGACCAAATCGTGATTATGCACGAGTCGTGTGGTTTAGACGGTTTAGACGGTTTAAGCGATTTTCGGAAATCAGAAGCCCACCCCTAATTCTAACAAACTCGTACGACAAACAGTCAAACACTAATCAGTCCGAGGATAAACAATAAAACAATGGTCACTGCGCTTCTACTCACTTTCTTCGCCATTTCCACAACCTCACATTCTTCCTCTACGAAACCCTAACTCCACAAACCGTAATTAATGCTTCTTCGCGATCTCTCATGGCGATCGTCTATCGCTCCTCACAATCTCTATGTCAGATTGGCAGAGCTGCCGCTCCAACAGCAGCTCGTCAGATGCGCCACTCACCGGTTTTCGTTTCGTCGGGAGTTGGCGAAGAACTCAAGGTTCTTTTTGGTTTATTTGATTCGTGATTTTTGATTTCTGTTGTTCTTTCGGTGATTCTTGATTGGATTGGTCTTTTGGTGTGGCGATTTGATGTATATTAGGGTTGGTACGCGAATTAGGGCTAGAAGAGGTGTCAAGAGCAATGAAGAGGTTTGTGACGAGCTTCGTGAGTTCGTTTTGATGGTTGGGCTTCCGAAGGGGCATGTGCCGTCATGGAAGGAGCTCGCTGAGAATGGAAGGTTTGGTTTTTAGTAATTCTATGAAGAAATTGCTGTGAATTCTGTGTTTGTTAGGAAAATAGAGATGACAAACATTTTGAAGTTATAGAAGAGTAAAATATGGATGGATGGCGAATGTGATGCCCTGTGTTTGAGGGTTTTGGGTCGTTGAATGAAAATTTCGAATTGTTGCTACTACACGGTTGAAAATTAGTGTCGAATTCTCTACTTCAGTGGAATATATGCATAAATTGAGGTAGATTCCGAAGAATGTTTGAATAGACGACCATTACATTGTTTGGGATTTGGAAAGAGATGGCTACCCTAGAAATTGTGAAGGAGGGAATAGTCAATGTGATTAAGGATTTATTTAATGAACCACTTATCTCTACAATGCTTGGTTTATTGTAACGGGTACCTCCATTTATCTTTCAGGAATTACACAAGAAACAATCTTTGGCAATCTTTCTATTTAAAATAATTTACCTAATTTTTTCTCCCGACAAGGTTACACACCACAACCACTACCACCAACGGCCTTAATCCCAAATTAGTTGGGCCCAGTTACGTAGGTCAAACTCTTTCACTCCGCACATAGCTAGTTTTACTGTTTTAGTTTGTTCCGGTGCACTGGCTCTTTGTTGTGTTAATGCATTTATTCATCTTCATTTTATTTTTGTCTTTATAGACCAAAGCCTCAAACTTATGGGAAATTGAATAAAAATTGAATAATTTTGAATAATTATAAGAACTTTGCATGGGGAGCTTATCTTTTGTTTTGATAGAAAAAAGATCAATTGTAGCATGCACTCGAAAAACCATCTTAGGATCTCTATCAGTACATTAGGAAATTTCAAGTATAGTTGTTTATTGACACTAGTTTTTGACTTCCCCATCCATTCCGTAGGAAAGACCTCGCGAACATTGTGAGACGGAGAGGATACAAGCTAATCACAGAGCTTCTTACAAGTTCCACAAAGGAAGAGAACATCACTGATATGAGCTTAGCTGAAAATCACGAGGCTACTGACAGTTGCAAGGATGAATCAGTAGGTCTGCAATTCAACTACCATTCTGCATGAGAATTTCTCATGTTGTAGTAATTTACAAAATTCATGACATTTTTACACAGTTGTAGAAGGTAAAGACCAAAATGGGGATGAAGCACCAGAGTGCTCAACAAGTGAGAATTCTGATGTGGAAAGTTATTCCTCTGGCTCAAATGGCGGTGCGCATCTTCTTCCTGTCGCCAAAAGTGAATCTTTGGGGTTTTCGGTTCATTCATCGTTGCAGGAAAAGGCTGCCAAATTTGTCCAGGATGGTGAGCTGGAGATACCTGAAGGTTTGTTTTGGCTCGTGAAGATGATTCCTTTTTATTGTTCCAAACAATCTTTGCCTATACGTGCTTTATTGGTCCCTTCCCCTTTTCCTTCTCTTAGCGCTGCTTTCTTTTGGAATGCTTCAGTAAATTGATGGAGAAGCAATGCAAAGCTATGCTTTATCTTAGGTGTAAATGTCATTCGTGCATATTTGTATCAGTGCATAACGTTGGGCGCTGTCAAGATTACATTGCGTTGTGCCTATGCTGAGAAGTGGGAATCAATCTAATAGTTGGACTTATATTCTATGGCTAGATTTGGATGATATGCTTCACTCACTGTCATCCCCGCATTTTTGACATCATCCTAATTGTTAACAATTCATGAATTTAGCAATCTTTTGCATCCTATTCAAATTCCAACATGTGATTAATGCATATATGGCATTGACATTTGAATAAACTTGTATAGCTTTAGCTGTAACATTTCTGGTGTCAATTAGCGATTAGACATACTTTGTGATTCACTTTCACAAATCTTAATGTATAACACTATATGACGATAACCTAATTATCGGAAAAGAGTAGTGGCCACCATGTGTCAGTTAAGTTTGTTAGAAAATTATTTTCCTTGTTTCGCTCTTGAGTTTAAATGATTTCCATGCTGGTTTTTTCATTATTCATTTTTCCAGAGCTACTGTGTAAGTGCTTTCATCTTTTTTTTATTTTTTTATTTTGTTGTTTTCTTCTTTCGAAAGCTTGTTTTCTTCAATTTTTGATTGAGCCAAACCTCAAAGGTGTTATATAACGAGGACAAAAAGTTACTGGGCCTTCTTGACACGAAAAGAAGAAACTTGACACAAAAAAGTTACTGGGCCTTGGTCTCTAGATTTTTTTTTTATCAGGCCTCTGTTGATCTATTCTCTTTTCTTAATGAACTCACATGTATGTTGGAAATAGGAATTACTTTTCCTCTTCTTGCCTTAGGTGAATCACTATCACCGTTCTGTGTGTGTTCTCTTAGACTGCCTCCTATTCCTATTGAACACTTTTCGCTAGACATAGTGTATAAGTATCAAACACACCTGCAGAATCCCATCTGCATCTCTCTTGTTCTGGC
Organism: Stephania cephalantha; assembly: GCA_039657325.1. Taxonomy (NCBI): domain Eukaryota; kingdom Viridiplantae; phylum Streptophyta; class Magnoliopsida; order Ranunculales; family Menispermaceae; genus Stephania; species Stephania cephalantha. Next base: position 53,921,978 of record CM077572.1, read on the forward strand.
TTAGCGGTGAGTCTCATCTTATTCATTATTCTTTGTTTAGTTCTTCAATTTCCTGTCATTGATTTTTCTCCCTTTTAATCCACTATACTATCTCTTTAATGCCATTTGTTGTCATCGCCTGAAGTACCTGCTTTTGATTATTTTGGTTTTTGCTAAACTGTTTTAGTGTGTTATTTTGCTGCTTCTAAAGGTGAAGGGGACAGCTCATTTATTGGGTATGGCATTTCAAATGGTAGAAATACTGAGGAGCCAGACCTTGATAAAGTAGCTGAGTCAGGGGCCTCTCGAGTCGAGCTATTAAATTTTGAGGCAACTTCAGATAATGCAATCTTGGTGATGAATGACAAGGAGGAGTTGGAGGACAATTCAACAGCTGAAGTAATTTCTTATGATAGTTTGATGTTGAGATAGCAATGCAATTAAAAACTGACTGGCATAATTCCTGAAATTCTGATTTTTTGGCACCTGATAAATGTAGGTTAATGATGGCGATCATCAAGTTGAAATTCGTCGACTCAAAGACATGCTGGTAAAATCTCTCTTGTCGTATTCTATCTGAAAACTTCTGGAAAACTCAACCAAATACGAATGGTCATACATCTTTCATGTGCTTAGCATCAGAAGGAGTTGGAACTGACACGGCTAAAGGAACAGATTGAAAAGGAAAAGGTACCTAACTATACTTCTATAGCTGGAGCATTTGTTACCGTATGCAATATATATTGCATTCGGTTTAGCTTCTTCCTTTCTTTTTGTTTACCTGATACGTATTTAATGTATTGAGCTTGTCATTTTTTTGGACATCTTAAACAAAGAGGGCTCATGAGCGAGTGAAACTTCAGTTGCTTGGAGAAATTAATGGCAGTTGAGCACCACCAAATAGTTGCATGCCTGCATCAATTTCTAGTACCAAACAATACTGTGGTAGGAATTGTGATATGGGTTACAACAGTACTTAGTTGCCCAAGTTTAAAATGGCGTCAGTTTAGCTGGAACCTAAACATTTAACATTCATTTTCCAGTTCATGAGCATATTTTTATTAGTATTCATGTCGTATAAAACTGCATGATTTGGTTGGTACAGAACTACAGATAGCTTAATTCCTGTCTCTTAGGTGTATTTTCGTTCACGTCAAATCAGGATCCGATCGTTTTCCAGGATTCTTGCAATTATCTTGTAACTATTCATTGGATAGGGTGAATTTTATTTCGTGTTATCATGCGGAATGATTGGTGAGTATCCTTGTATTCTAGAATTAGATGATTTCATTATTGACAAACTATGATTGCAAAATGAGTAGTGTTTTGTTGAGCTACCAGATAAACCCATTGGACTGAGCCACTGAGGCGAACCTATTCCTGTAGTGTTGTGACTTGCGCGGTAACATAAAATCATGCAAATTCTATCACAAGTTTTAGCAATGGTCAGTTTTTGTCAAATACTTGGTTGTAAATGTTAAAGAAAAAACGTGAAAGATGATAAAATTTTGTTTGTAAGTGAAGATATGATTATCGTGGTTCATGGATATGTGGGATGACTCAATATTATATTACTGTCTCGCACCATCTGTGGATTCATTTATATTTCGAAAACTTTTTAAGTTTATAGGTTTCATTCGGAACTTTAGAGAGTCATTGCAGGCTATCTTTTTCTTTTCAAGTAATAATTTTTTTCATGGGTACCCAGAGATGATCATTCATTTTGATGAATACCGAAGGTTTGATCTCGATGTGCAAAACAATGACCTGATCATTCATTTTTGCTTCAAGTGGTATTTGAACTACTAAAGGAGAATGTTTGGAATCTTGACTTAGATGCTAATATAATGTGGCTAGAAATGAGTAGTTGCATAAGGAGAGTGGGATCAAACGTATTAGATATATCTAAAGGCTTGGGACCACCAAAGAAGGAAACATGGTGGTGGAACGAGGATGTCCAACGAGCAATTAAGACTAAAAGAGAGATGTATAGGAAAATACCTAAGTGTCAAAATGAAGATGTGTACAATCAATATAGAGAAGCTAGAAAACAAGCTAAAAAGTTAGTCAAACTAAAACAAATTTCATGGAAGATCTATATACAAGGTTAGGTAATAGAGATGACGAAAAATATATATATTGGCTAGCCAAATTAAGAGATAAAAAGAAACAAGACCTAAGTCATGTAAGATGTATTAAGGACGAAAATCAAAATGTTTTAACGCGCGAGGATGATATTAAGGAGAGATGGAGAAGTTACTTCGATAGTTTATTTAATGATGGCCAAGTTGATACTATAATAGATGAAAACCCACACCAAGAAAGAAATGTAAACTATACACGCAATATTAGAATTGTAGAAGTTAAAGAGGCATTGAAAAGAATGAAAATAGGGAAAGCATGTGGCCCAGATGAAATACCCATAGAGGTTTGGAAATGCTTAGGAGAAATTGGATTGACTTGGTTAACAAAATTTTTCAATAAAATTTTAAAATCAAAACGAATGTCAATGGATTGGAGAAGAAGCACGCTTGTGCCAATCTTCAAAAACAAATGAGACATTCAAAGTCGCTCAAACTACCGGGGAAATAAACTTATGAGTCACACTATGAAACTTTGAGAGAGGATAATTGACAATAGGCTAAGGAGAGAAACAACAATATCGGAGAACCAATTTGGTTTTATGCCTAGGAGGTCAACTATGGAGGCGATTTTCCTTGTAAGACGATTGTTAGAAAAATATAGAGAAAAAAAAAAAGATCTTCATATGGTATTCGTAGATTTAGAAAAAGCATATGATAGGGTCCCTAGAGATGTTCTTTGGTGGGTTATAGAAAGAAAAAGAGTGCATGCTAGATACATAGACACTATTAAGGATATGTACGATGGAGTAGTAATGAGTATAAAGACATTTGGAGGAGCTACAAAAGAATTTCCCATTACGATAGGACTACATCAAGGATCGGCTTTAAGCCCATATTTATTTACTTTAGTTATGGATGAACTAACTAGACATATTCAAGAGGATATACCATGGTGTATGCTATTTGCAGATGATATTGTCTTAGTGGATGAAACAAAAGATGGAGTGAATAGGAAATTAGAACTCTGGAGGAATACATTAGAATCTAAAGGCTTTAAGTTGAGTAGGACGAAAACCGAATACATGCACTGTGAGTTTAGAAACACTAGACATCGAGATGATGGAGTGGTAAAATTAGGGGAAGTAGAAGTTCCTAAGGTAAACCACTTTAGATACCTATGATCAATCATACAAAATGATGGTAACATTGAGAATGATGTCACACATAGAATTCAAGTTGGATGGAAGAAATGGCGGAGTGCAACATGGGTGATTTGTGATCGAAATGTTCCTACTAAGTTAAAAGGAAAATTTTATAGGACCGCAATTAGGCCAGCTATGCTCTATGGAAGTGAATGTCGGGCGGTAAAGCAACAACAATTACATTAGAATCTAAAGACTTTAAGTTGAGTAGGACGAAAATCGAATACATGCATTGTGAGTTTAGAAACACTAGACATCGAGATGACGGAGTGGTAAAATTAGGGGAAGTAGAAGTTCCTAAGGTAAACCACTTTAGATACCTAGGATCAATCATACAAAATGATGGTAACATTGAGAATGATGTCACACATAGAATTCAAGCTGGATGGAAGAAATGGCGGAGTGCAACATGGGTGATTTGTGATCGAAATGTTCCTACTAAGTTAAAAGGAAAATTTTATAGGACCGCAATTAGGCGAGCTATGCTATATGGAAGTGAATGTCGGGCGGTAAAGCAACAACAATTACATAAAATGAACGTAGTAGAAATGATGATGCTTAGGCGGATGTGTGGTAAAACTCGTAAAGATAGAATAAGAAATATAGAAATTCAAAGACAAGTAGGAGTAGCACCAATTGATACAAAGATTAGGGAAGGCGGTTGCGGTGGTTTGGTCACACCGCAAAGACGGCCTACAAATGCCCCAACTAGAAAACTTGACTCAATAGAAACTGTAGAAATTCAACGAGGTAGGGGCAGACCAAAGTTAACATGGGATGCATTAATTATGAGGGATTTGAATGGCTTGAAAAGCTCACCATCAATTGCACTTAATCGAGCACAATGGAAAAGTTTGATCCATGTAGTCGACCACAGTTAATTTGGGACTGAGGCTATGTTGTTGTTGTTGTTGTCTTTCTTCTGCTGTCAGCTAGCTTTGTCCGCTTTGCAAACTAAAGCAGAACACGAGATTGGAAAAGCTCGAGAGATTATATCAGCCAAAGATGAAGAATTACTTGCTGTGGAGGAAAGCCTTTCTGGGCTTAAAGAGGCAATTTTACTCTTTTTGCCTTTTTTCTAATTCATATAACTGGAGCTACTTCTCTTCCCAACATGTCAAATCAAATCAGATTCATTTTACTTGATTGCATTAGGTTCAAATTGAGTACTGGGGAAATGCTGAAACTGTGGAGATAGCAGGGAGCTTCAATGGGTGGCATGATCGAGTTAAATTGGACACTCACCCAGCATCAAGTAGTCTGGATTTAACTGGTTCTAGGTACTTGTGTGTTGCTTCAAAATTTTTCTTCATGAGGCATCACTGAACTCATCTTTTAAGCTTTTATTTCCTCTATTTATGATTAGGAACAATAACCGGATTATCAAGAAATTGTGTTGTTGGCGCGCACTTTGATGTATCACACATTCCGTTGTCTCTAGGTTGTGTTTTAAATGGTTCATTCCTGTTCAATGTGTTCATGCATTAAGGAGCAGTTCATTCAATGCCAATATAATTCTATTGAATCCCCACTCGTTTGCTGATTTTTGTTGATCCCCATAATAATATTTCCTCTGTCTATATTATCATATGAAATGTGGACTTTTTTTTTTTTTAAAACTAGTGGTGCACTGTGACATGAGTATGTGTTTTGCTGTTGCACGGTTGGACCAACATTGGTGGGAATATAGAGCAATAGCAACAAAGCCTCAATCCCAAATTAGTTGGGCCTGACAACATAGACCAAACTCTTCCATTGTGCTCAATTTAGTGCACTTAATGGCGTGCTTTCCAAAGTATAGAGCACTACATAAAATATGTTTTATTATGCTTAGATAGCATGAATTTAGTTCTCTTCTTGATTTACTCTTGACAGAAATGAAGTACTATCCTGAGAGGAAACTATGTGTTGTTAGGGCTGTTATTCCTTGGGTCATGTTTTAAGGTTTGATTAGAACATAATTGTTAGAATCTTGGATTGCAATTTTCTAAAAAGAATCTTTGATGGCAATCTTTAAAAGGAGTTGTGGATTGATAAGTGGATAACAAAGTTGACATACAGGATGTAAATCACACATATGCTCCACATACAAGCTCTAATGCATAAATTTATGAATTAAATTTGCAGTTTTACTGATTTTCCATTTACTCCATTCAGTCATATTGATGCACTACATGCATTGCTCGTTTGTTGGACTGATGGTGATGGGCCATCCCTATTATGTTAAATATTAATCTGTTTCTATCTCTTCTCTCTCTATTTTACTGCCTTTAACTCTTTTCCCGCACTTTCCTTTCCCTTGTTGCTCTCCATCTTTCTTCTTTTTGTTTAACTATTTCTTTTTTAACTACAATGCCCAGCTAAAAGCTAATTCTTGAATGCAAATGCGCGCCCGCACGAACGCAATTCAAACAGGGAACTAATTGGGTTGATTAGTTTTAGTGGTGAAAAATCTTGTATTAGGTTCGTTGTTGGTCCCAAGCTTTTGACCCAAGCACGGACCTATTTGATGCCAACTTATTGTCCCGTTTTGACGTAGATGCTTATCTTAGCCTCAGTACTGGCCATCATCCTTAATAAATTACTGTTTCGCTTTGACAATTCTTTGACGAGATTTTCCTAGTTGGAAAGTCAAATTGAATTATCAACTTTTAACCACGAAACCTTATCTTAAAAGGATAGAAAAATGACTATCTTTTAGAGTTTAGGCCTTGGGATAATTGATGAAATTTCTCGTCAACATTTGAGACCTAATATTCTTCTATAATAATTAGATTATTCTTTTGGTGGACTAAGAAGCTAATATAATATAATTTAATGAACCGCGATAATTTCTTTTCGAGGATGGAAGATGAGCTGTTTTTTCACAGTAGAACTGTCTTTATGGGACATATTTTTTTAGCCCATATAAATTCAGAATTTTATATTGTTATAGATGTAGCAGGCTCAAAATTGATGTAATCGTCATGCTTAAAAATACATTAAGCTAGTCGAAGATAGTCTACTTAGCTTTATTTTATGTTTCATTTCTTTGGTTTTGGTCAACGATTGGTCAATTCCATGAAAACCCCCCTTTAGATTGCTCTTTTATTTTAGTTCCTTCAAATTGCAGGTGTGTCCACAATTTTGGAAATGTTGGATCTGTTCATTCATTCTTAATTTCTTATATTATAACTTTTCAGGAAATCTGGACTATGGTCAGTGGTGTTGTGGCTTTATCCTGGAATTTATGAGGTGCGTAAATCCTCTAGTTGAGTTCCTGATTAATTAATGGCATTCGAAAGGTATACTAATGTATCCTGTTATGCTGCATTTCTTGAACTTTTTGTTACTAGATATTCATTTGAGTGCAAATGAATATAATATACTATTTATGTGCCATATTTTCACATTCTTGTTCGATTTTCTACAATAAGCTAGTTATACAATTTTGAATTTGATTACTGTTTATGTGCCATATTCTGTCACATGAGAGATGGGTATTATGGCCTTCTTCATGATCCACTCCTCGGGTTACTTAATCAATGCGATATTCAAGCTATTAACAGTCTTGGAATTGGATTAGGCAGTGTAAATCTGACTACTGTTTCACTGGCCTGCTCTGAACTACATAAATTTGACATTTATTTTAAGAAGTAGGTATCCTAAACAAAGAACTTAATTGCAAGTAGAACTCTGTTAACAATTTGCCCAATTTATTTTTCATTGATATCATTGGTCCTCCATTTATTTTTCCTTCTTAGATTGATCATATCTGTAGAAATTTTCGTACCTTCTTTCATCGTTAGTTTTATAATCCCGTCACTTTGCAACATCCTGGCTGTGATATTTTCTTATGAAAGAAAGGAGAATGGTTACATTTCAATAAAATAATATCTATTATGTTGACTGTTAAGTAAGAAGACCTCAAGAATATTTTCACTGAATATTAGTATTGGATTCTTAATTTAGTGTAGGACATGTTTACCATGTTGGCTCATTAATATGCCTGCTTTCACATCTTCTGCTCATGCTTTGCATAAACCTTATACGGGTATACTTGAAGCTTTATGATTTATTTTGTGCTGGAAGCTCACAAGCCTCTCATAGACTTATTCTGGCTTAGGCTTACAAACAAGGACTTTATTTATATGTGATTACTGCTATGAACATTGTTATCCACTTATCCTGCATGTTATTTAAGAATCGTGCCATCCTGTATTTATTCACCAAGGATCCATCTTGTTTTCTCTTCATTTGATCTTCCCATTTTGCAGTTGTATTGAAGGAAAAAGAAATCTTGCCCAGTCCTACTGCAAAACATTCTAGGATAATTGCATATCAGTAATGTGTCATCTTGTGTTCTCATTACTGAAATGATTGTGATAAAAGACCAGTTCATTAATTTTGACTATATTATTTTTGCTATCTGCAGATAAAGTTCATTGTTGATGGCCATTGGCAAATTGATCCTCAGAGAGAATCTGTTTCTAGAGGCACAATTCAGAACAACATCCTCAGAGTTGACAGATGACAAGCTTTGGATGGGTAGACGCTCGAAGATTGCTTACAACCCAGGTACAAGTTGCCGTTTAATTCTTTCTATTTTTTTGAAGTATGCTGTTTAATCCTTATCTTATCAAATTCTGAAATCTGTTGGTGATATTCCATCAAATCAACGTATATAACATGGCATAGTTGAGTGAAGGCTTGAAACTTCTAACTCTAAGAGAAGCAGTGATGCAAAAACTTGGCATTCATTTTGATTTAAGCTTTCTTCCTTGGATCAAATGCGCTGCCTCACATTACGAGCTTATGCTCAAACTCAAGCAGTTCATGTTTTATATTTATGTACACAGTAGGCAATAACTTGAAAAATCCAAGCGAAGCTTCTGTGTAATGAAACAAAATGGCGACTCAAATGTGGCAAATATTAGGGCTTTCTAATATTAGGTGGTGAAATAGAGGTGATCTTACTTCCAAAATAAAAAATAGAGGTGATCTATGCGAAAATTGATAGGTGATTTTGTCAGTGTAGGAAGTAAAATTTTAATTTCACTTTTGTTGTGTGACTGCATATCTAATGACGTTCAATAACTTTTAAAATTTTACGATAACAACAACAAAGTCTATCTCAAATTAGTTGTGGTTGGCTACACGTATCCAGCGTTTTCACTCTACCTGTTTGATCCATGTTCATAAAGAGTGACATATTTTACGCTACTTATCAACCTATGACAATCCTCTTTTATCAGGACTCGGGGCTGAATATGTAAAACATAGGAGAAACTCCCATATAAATTTCCTGATGAACTTGCAAATTCCGAGCCATTATAATTGGTGACTTTCTTGTGTATGTTGTTGCTGTTTGATACAAATATATGGTGCTGGTTTGTCCATGCAGTCTAATACCATCAACGTCGTCAGGTCTTGTTGAATGGGATTCCTCAAACATATGCAGACAAGCAAAAGGGAGGGATCCTCATCGATGGGTCGAGACAACTGCAAGAGATGCAAATTCTTGATTCTGAAGGTTGCAAGGGGCTGTCTGCTTTTGATCTTAAGAGGTGGAGCCACTCACATTTCTTGATCTCCAAGTGCATATGTATCATCAATAACTCTGTACATATGTATTTTCAAGTAATTGCCAAGATAGGAACTTTTAGTTTAGGTAAAATTTAGCTTAAGCATCCATCACCCATCTGTTGTTTAGGTAGCTTGTAATTCTAAGCTTCTGCTTTACCTCTCTTAATCTTCAGTTGAAGTTGATGCATTTCATATCATGGGGCTAGGCTTTAAGGTTTACAGCTTAATCAGATGTGCAGCATGAGTGACTTGTAGGGCATGACTGACTTTTAGGCCAGGAGACAGTTTCTCCTTCCTCAGTCTAATCATTGAAGACTTTCTAGATGCACCAATCTTCGACGATAACTCGTCGAATTGCTCCCCAGCAACAAAAATTCTCAATCCTTGGAAATCGAGTCATTGGAAGAACTTGAAGAGAAGAAGAAAGAAGAGGATGCCTCACAAAAATCTTGATTGGCCTGGTAATCTCAACAAAATTAGGTGTTCACTGAATAACATCAGTTTGATAACTGATGACAGTTTAGTTTAGAAAATATCTTTTAAAAAGTCTACTTCTAAGTTCTATGTGTCTTATCTTATAAACTACCCATCTCTTGTAAAACATTGAAGGGTTTGAATTTACGGCTTCCCAAACCTTGTCTTTTAGCAAGTGACTTCAGGTTTAGACTTTAGCAGGCAGAGTTGAATTCTAGAGATGCTTTGACTTATGAAACTAACCTTCTTTTTTTTTTTTTTTTTTTTTTTTGACTTTGCTCTTCATGCAGTCTTTGTCAATGCAATTATTTCTCCTCTCTTCAAGTCTTGAATAACAGAGTCACCAAGATTTCAAAGCTCTCCAATTCCCATCACAAGCAGCAAACCCCAGACCACCCAAAATTCAATCCATGCTGTTCTTCTTCAGTCTCTTCACTTTCCTTCTCTCAATCCCAACAACAACGACAACACAGTCTGTTGCTCTCCCAAAACCCCCACCACTCCCTCTCCTCCCAATCCCATCATCCCCCCAGCTGACATGGCAACAATCAGAGCTCTCCCTCTTCCTCCACTTCGGCCCCAACACCTTCACAGACACCGAGTGGGGCACCGGCCGCGCCCACCCTTCGATCTTCAACCCCGCCAATCTCGACGCCCGTCAATGGGCCAGAGTCGCCAGGGACTCTGGCTTCTCCAAACTCATCCTCACTGCCAAGCACCATGACGGGTTCTGCCTCTGGCCCTCTCAGTACACTGATTACTCCGTCAAGGCCAGCCCGTGGAGGGGCGGACGCGGCGACGTGGTGGCGGAGTTGGCGGTGGCGGCGCGGGAAATGGGGGTCGGGTTGGGGATCTATCTGTCTCCCTGGGATCGCCATGAGGAGTGTTATGGGAAGAGTGTGGAGTATAACGAGTTTTACATGGCCCAGATGACTGAATTGCTTACTAGGTAAGAGTTCTTGATATGGGCAGTGTTGATTTTGTCTTTCAAATGACTGAATTGCTCACTAGGTGGGATGGAAATGGAAAAAAAAAAAATTCAATTTGGGGTTTTCTTGATGTGGGTAGTGATGATTTGGTCTTCAAATGACTGAATTGCTCAGTAGGTAGGGTGGAAATGAAGGAGGGTTGAGTTTGGGGGTTTCTTGACTAAAATGTTCACTTGGTAGAGTAAAAATGGAAAAGGAGTTGAATTTGGGATTTTCTTGATATGGGTAGTGTTCATTTTATGTTATTTTTGTTGTTTAATGGGGTTTGAGTTGTTGTTTCTGAAGTTTGTTATATGGGTAGTATTGATCTTGATTTTCTTGAATCTAGTTTGCTTCTAATTGAAGAAAATGAACGGTTTTGATGGTATTTTTTTTGTTTGGAGATATGCTGCTGTTGGTCTTGATTTTTTTTAGAGAACTTAGAATTTATAGAAACGGAAGAAATTCGATGATGTAGGGTATAACCTATAAGATAACTTGGGTTGCATTCATTATGAAGGATTTGAAAAGCACGACATTAATTATACTAAATCGAGCACAGATTCATGTAGCCGACCTCAACTAATATGGGATTAAGGCTTGTAGCCTACAAGTTGTAGGATTTGTTTGTGTTGGAGTGTGGAATTGAAGGTTTTGATGTGTGGGCAGGTATGGGGAGATCAAGGAGGTGTGGTTGGATGGTGCGAAAGGGGAGGGGGAGAAGGATATGAAATATTTCTTTGATTGTTGGTTTAGTCTCATTCATCAGCATCAACCTGGTGCAGTCATATTCTCTGATGCTGGTCCTGATACCAGATGGGTTGGCGATGAAACCGGCTCTTCTAGCTCCACCTGCTGGTCGCTTTTCAACCGCAGCGCCGCTGTTATAGGGAACACTGATTCAAAGTGAGTTTCAACTTTTCCTCCTGTTTTATGGATATACAATTTGGCCACCAGTGCTGCATCTAGAATTTGTCTTCTTTGGACTAATGGTGTCTGAGCTTGTGGTGCTCCAAACTTCAAACTTCTAATACTGTTGCTGTTGACTGTCTATGATTCTATGATAGTCCATTCAGTAGTGTCACCCTTATCATGTACAATCTTCTCATTCCTTTAGATTTTTGCTTGGTTTTCTTTGAATTTGATCTTTGTTTTCGTTCCAATTAACGCCTTCAACAGGTATTCAGGTGGAGGAGATCCATATGGGCTTGATTGGGTCCCTGCAGAATGCGATGTTTCCATCAGACCTGGTTGGTTCTGGCACGCATCTCAGCGCCCAAAGTCCGCGTTAACCCTTCTTGATATATACTACAAGTCAGCAGGTAGAAATTGCTTGTTGCTACTAAACGTACCTCCCAATTCATCAGGCCTTATAGCAGATGAAGATATTCAAGTTCTTAAAGAATTTGCCGATATGCGGCAATCTATCTTCTCCCATAACTTGGCCAGGAATGCCACTGTCACTGCGAGCAGCATCCGTGGGGGTGTTAGTGATGCTCAGTACAGTCCATACAATGTTCTTGAGGAGGGAATTTACAAGTACTGGGTTCCTGAAGAAAATCAAGTAAATTGGGTGATATATTTGGACTTGGGAGGATCAGTTTCATTCAATGTTCTGCAAGTTCAGGAGCCAATTCACATGGGACAGCGAGTTGCCAAGTTCCATCTTGATGTTCTGATGAAAAATGGCAACTGGACGACGGTAACCAATGGAACAACTGTTGGGTATCGCCGGTTGCTGCAGTTTCCAGAGGTAGAATCGCATTCGTTGAGATTCGTGGTCGATCAGTCTCGTGCAGATCCTTTAATTTCATATCTGGGCATTCATCTGGATTCATTTTCTGTATCAAATGGTTCATCTAACTCGTGCTCCGCACCACTCGTGCATAGCAAACTTCAGACGAGAGTATACAACAGATTTTGCAGTGCCTCTGTATGGAATTTGTTTGGGATTGCAACCAAGAACATTAAATCTTATATTTCTACACAGTTGTTTGAAGTTTAAAACTGGACAGTCAGTTCAGTAAAACTTCTTCGTGATTCTATTATGAATCAACAATATCAACAGAGCTGCAATCCATGTCCTTTCATCTGTTGGAACTATCAGAAGCAATTGTAATGGAAGAGATGAGCTGGTTGGTGACCTTGTCAGGTAGCATTTTCATTTGTTTTTTCTTTTTAGTTTCCACGTGGTGTCCGATGTCAATCGCATCGGCTAATCCATGTTCGGGCGTCAAGTTTCATACAGAGGGCGGTCCTCTCAACCAAATCTTTTTCCATTCAAGATATTAAGAAATCGAGTTCCTCATCACTCGGACCAACCGGCTGTTGGTTACATTTTCATTTGTATACTTGAAAATCAGATTTCTCCTTCAGTTGGGCTGTTGTATAAAATCCTGTATTACATCAAATGAAGTCTTTGGGAATTGTTTGATTGAGGACAAGCACGTTTTTTCTATTTCATGAATATGCTCCCAACTTGCACTAAATCGAGCGCAATGAAAGAGTTTGATTCACGCAACTAATTTGAGATTAAGGCTATGTTGTCGTCGTTGGCTAAAAATCACCTATTGAAACCCCATATGTGCTCTTGATGATACATGAGAATTGTGAAATAGAAAAAAAATAAATTAAGATATAACTACTTCCAGTTACAAACACATACTTAAACCTCTGAAGCATGATAATACATGTATTCTTGTGACAAAATTCAAGCTATCTTGACATCTCTTAGAAGCCGCGCTGCCAAAGAACCATATCTCCTTGCTTCCCAGTCACTGAGCTTACCATTTTCCAGGCTTGCAACTTCGCCGACCGGATGAACTTTGTCAGTCTCACATTCTGCAAGTTCTGATTTATTCCCATCATCATCTTCGTCGTTATTTTCATGCTCAATACTTACATTTACGTTTTGCAGTTGATTATCGACTTGTTTACGACTGCTAGCGGATCCTGCTCGGCTCTTTGACTCCATTATGTATAATTGGATGCTAGGATGTTGGTACTTAATATCCATCTGAAATTGATGCAAATTATATTTTAATTAAAGGAAACAAGGAACTCAAATGCTAAAAACAAATTGATACCATGGTGGAATTAGATCAAAATACCTTTGCTTTCTGAACATTTTTCACTTCGAAGTTGTTCTTCCACATTTCAAGCATTTGTTCATGAACTGAAGTAGATCGGATCTCGTATCCCAACTGAACAAAATTTTCAGAAACCATTGAATTAATTAATACCATTATCATTTGATTCATAAAATGAAAATTCATGAACAGTAACTTCTTTCAGAAAAAAATCTTCATCTGATGATTAACAATGATGAAAGTAAAAGTGTGATCATCAAGAGATTACCAAGATTGTAGTCTTCGGCCCTGATAAGGCGAATATCGTCTGCAAGAGCGGCTCTAGTAGATGCTCCGCATAGACCTGAATTAATTACATATTCAAATTTTACCATGTATAATAACAGTAACTGATTCAAATTTTTATATATACAGAAATCTCATTTATGAAAGAACTTACAACATCAGTTCCAATGATGAAATCAAATGGAGGATCCACAGCCTTGATATGCTCCTGATTTCCCCAATCCAACTCCGCAACCTGGATAGAACCGAATGACGCTAAAAGAATGCACGTAAGAAAGGAGTTCCGCTTGAAACAATCATAGAAGGGCAACAATAATACCCTTAATTTCAGAGAAAACTAAGAATGACGGTCGGAAACAGCAAGAAGCAACCAAAATTACTATGGAACTGCTTTCAGATTCTACGGAGATTGATAAATAGCTGCAGGACTAATAAATGAAAGGAAAAGATAATTGAAACTACAACCGGCATGGTAATGTTGCAACATGAGATTCCCAAATCACACCTGAATCAAGATTTGACTGAGTGATCCTTGACATATTTCGCTCCACATTCCTCATAAGCAACGGCAGTACCTCAACTTGGTCTGTTGAAACAACATCGCACCCTAGCAACGCCATCCCTGGAAAATGCACCCGAACACAAGCAAGTCTAATTAGAAAAGGTAGACGATCGATGCCCATCTTTGGAGCCGAGCATACCTTTGAAAAAGAACTTTAAGGATTCACACAAGTCACGGTAATACTAATAACAAAAACGATAAAAGGAGTTACCAAATCCAGCCACTCCACACCCAGCTCCAAGTTCTATAACTCGTTTTCCTTTAAGCTTGGATGGGCAAAACCTACCCTTTCTGCAGTTCTTTTCCTATACAATCGAAACCATATATAATGAATAGAGACAAATTATATCCGGACTTCGAAAACATACATAATAACATGATCAAATTCTTGAAAATTAGTCATGGGAAATCAATTAATGAATAACATCAATATATATTACACCATAGGTAGAAGAATCACTTGGCTATTGATTTCATATAAGATTTGGGTTGAGAGAAATGCGCCTGATAACACAATAGCAGGATGACGACAATAAAAGAAATACGACTAGACGAAAAATTCTCATCCTAAAAGGTGAAGATTTTCTAAAGTAAATCAACACACTGGAAGCAACATGACAAGTTATAGAACACATTCTTGATACAAATAAGTGAAGATTCTACATAAATAATAACATGCTGGAAACATTGAGACCAAAAAAAAAGAAACAAAAAGTTTGATCCTAAGAAGTGAAGATTCTATGAAATTTTTTACAGTACCAGGAATTTGGCGAACACCATCGATGCGTCCCAAACTGTAGTACCCAGATGCTTTGAATTTGGATCCTAACACAAGACAAGATTGTGGAAACAAACATTATAAGCATGCCTCCTCATGTACTATCTATCAGGTCAACATTAATCAACCACATTGTAATCCTTGCTTGAGCAATCGAAAAAGCATTTCTAGTGTATCAAATTAACAACAACAACAACAAAGCCTGAACCCCAAATTAGCCCGGGTCGGCTACATGGATCAAACTCTTCCACTCCGCTCGATTTATGACACTTGCAGTAGTGCATCAAACATGGGCAGAAAATTGAAATCACCTGAGAGAACTGCAGTTGATGGCCCAGAACTTCAAGGGTAATTCCTGAAGTGTTGGGGGAATTCAACCTGAAAATGGAACACATTGTCATAAGCCTATTCACTAATCAGAACACAAAAAATCAAAACTTTTCCCATTAAGACACCAATTAATGGAAGTACACTGAAAAAAAAAAAAAAAAAAAAAAAAAAAAAAAAAAAAACCAAACTTGATTAAAGGGTTTCCACAAAAAATCAAAACTTTTTCATCTAAAACAACAAGTAATGGAAGTACACTGAAAAAAATCAAAACTTTTTCATCTAAAACAACAAGTAATTGAAGAATACTGAAAAAAAAAAAAAAAAAAAAAAAAAAAAAAAAAAAAAAAAAAAACCAAACTTGATTAAAGGGTTTGCACAAAAAATCAAAACTTTTTCATCTAAAACACCAAGTAATGGAAGTACAGTGAAAAAAAAAAAAACCAAACTTGATTAAAGGGTTTCCACAAAAGTTGCCCATCACAGTAGAACACAGAAGTCACAGATTTCTTAAATCGTTTTCAAGCGCGTCTGATTCTTTGAAGAAACCCAGAAAGTAAAAATTCACAAATCAATATTTTCTCGGATACCCAATTGGAAATCTTACCTATCGAACTCCATTGAAATCGGGCGATGTGGAGACGAGAATTTGAGATCTTTCAATCGTGAGATTCAAGGAGTAGAATTTCAGTCTATGGAGTATGGAAGGATTCATATTCTGATGTCAAGGCCCATGGGCCTTAGTGTCGTGTACGTGTTTTATGGGCTGTTAACGGCCCATTAACGGCCCATGAACTTTTAGTCAATATTATGCGGGTCGCGGTTTCACTAAACAAAGATTTTTTCTTACCAACCAGTTGGCCGAGTGAGTGGTAAGGACTCGGTTCCCTCAAGCCGGCGCCTCGAGCCTGAAGTCTTATGGATGAAAAAATTGAGTTGGGAGGGCTGCCGCCGTGTGGGTTCTGACAGTGCTTGAGCGTGGAAACACATGAAAACAAAAAATCAAAGATTTTCTTCCTTTGACAATTTTTTTTTTCTTCTTCAAAAACAGATTTTCTAAAATAAATAATTCATCGAGAAGGCAATCAAGCGGCTGATTGGATGGCGAACTTTGCGGCTCCAAATGAGTTTTTTATTTTTTATTTTTGGATAGAAACGAGACTTTATTTTACTATAGCCAAATGAGTTGTTTACAAAATTCTTGGCGCAGATTGTGTCCTTGGTAACCGCTTCTTGGGCTTGTTCCGCCCTATTAATACTAAAAAAAAAAAAAAAAAAAAAAAAAAAAAAAAAAAAAACTAAGATAGAACAAATATTTTTGAAAATAGAGGGATAAGGTCCTTGTATGATGATAACAAACTTTATAAGAAGAATTCATAGTTTATCTCCTTTTGGTTTTCAATAATAAATGCTTCAATCACAACCCATTCAGTCACCAATCAACGTTGTGCCTTTGTGAAAAGAAATGCATAGAGAGAATTTTTCAAGGATGAAAGACTGTAAAAGAATAGAGAGGACATGCAATGAGGAAAGAGGAATGTAGCAGCTTCACATAATAAGGATGAAACCAGTGTCTCTTCGGAGACATCCGATAAAGTTGGAACGATACAGAGAAGATTGGCATGGCCTCTGCGCAAGGATGAAACTCGCAAACAAAAAAAAAAAAAAAAAAAAAAAAAAAAAAAAAAAAAAAGATGAAACCAATAATCCTATTCGACCGTTGCGCGAACAATTAAATATGCTATGGCAACTGCATTGCTGCTTTTTATTGTTGGAGATCCTCGAGAGGAATGAACGGAGAGCACTGTGTTATCGCTGCGCCTCTAATGACCACATTTGCATTTGAATTTGTTGTTGGAAGGAGGGTGAAATCCCAGTT
Organism: Stephania cephalantha; assembly: GCA_039657325.1. Classification (NCBI taxonomy): domain Eukaryota; kingdom Viridiplantae; phylum Streptophyta; class Magnoliopsida; order Ranunculales; family Menispermaceae; genus Stephania; species Stephania cephalantha. The sequence continues at coordinate 53,939,170 of CM077572.1, forward strand.
AGGGACAGATAACAAAAAGAGATGAAGCAATCCACCTGCAGTAATGTCATATTGATTCAACTTCTCAGTTGGGCATATTTACATAGAAGCCTAAGATGAGCTGCAATCCTATAATCATATGTTCATGGCTTCTCTTGCTGTCTTCGGCTTCACTCGACAGAATTCTTAACCTTTGGTGCTTCCCAACATGATTTCCTTGACAGATAGCTCAGTTCATTCAAGACTTGATATATCTCATCTGTCATCGGATGTCTCTGATCTAGCGAGTGAAATTCGATCACACTGTCATCGACCTCAATCAAGCTACACCCCGGTGGCTTTTTCACCTTTACTTCCCTCATCGAAACTTTGAGTCTTGCAAGGTCTCCCCACCTTCCACTATCTCCATATATGTTCGAAAGCAGAACGAAGTTTGCAGGATTTTTAGGCTCAATTTCGATAAGCTTTTCGAGGGCAACCTCGGCTAGTTCTACATTTTGGTAAGTCTTACATGCCCCTAATAAGGAACTCCAAATGACGGCATCTGCTTCAATAGGCATTTTCCTAATGAAATCCATCGCTTCGTTCAACTGACCAGCTCGAGCTAGAAGATCAACCATACATCCATAATGCTCAATTTGGGGTGTAATGGAGTAATCCATAGTCATTGATTTGAAATACAAAAACCCTTTTGAAACCAATCCCATGTGTGAGCAAGCACACAAGACACCAACAAAGGTGATTCCATCAGGTTTCTCTACAGCATTCATCATCAAATCAAACATATTCAAAGCATCAGCGCCACGGCCATGCATTGCCAAGCCATTGATCAAAGTGTTCCATGTGATCAAGTCTTTCGACGCCATGTTGTTGAACACGCCGATTGCATTGTCAATGCTTCCACATTTTGAATACATATCAATCAATCCATTCCCAACAAACACATTCCCTTCAAGTCTCTTGCTCTCTGCATAGACATGTACCCACTCCCCAACGATAGAGCTCCCAATCTCGAACAGGCAGACAATACGGTCACAAGCGTGGCATCATTGGGCTCGACGGCAGACTCAACTAACATTCTTTTGAAAGTCCCTAGAACTTCAAAGAACCGGCCGTTACGAGCATACCCCGAAAGCATTCCATTCCAAGAAAACACATTCTTCACAGGTATCTCTTCAAAGAACTTCTCCCCTCCATCAACATCATTGTTACTTACATACCCAAGCAAGACAGTATTCCAAGACATCACATCTCGCATCGGCATTTCACGAAACAACTTCCGTGCCGCACCCATGTCCCCCGCACCAACATACCCCGAAACCATGGTGTTCCACAACACGACATCGCGCTCAATCGCCAAATCAAACAGACGCCTCGCCGCCTCAACATCACCCGACGAAATGTACCCGGAAATCATCGAAGTCCAAGCAACCACATTTCTCACAGGCATTTCATCAAACACTCCAAATGCACACACAACATCACCACCACCAGAGTAAACATCAATCAACAATGTCCCTATAAACCTATTCCCAAAGCACCCATTTTTCACAACCAAGCAATGAACCTTCTTTGCTTCCTCAAAAGCACAAACCTTTACACAAGATTTCAGCACAAATGGGAAAGTAAAGCAATTTGGGCTCACATTTCTGCTCTTCATCAGACTGAACAGAACCAAAGTTTCCCTAAAGAGATCACTTTGAGAGTACCCTTTAAGCATGGCGTTCCAAAGGAGCACATTTGGTTCGGGCATTTGATCAAACACTTGGCGGGCGTAGGAGAGATTGTTGGAATCAGTGAGGGCAGAGACGAGTTTTGGGGATACGAATTGGTTGTGTTGGAGGCCATGCGTGATTATCTGGTTCTGGGCTTGTTTGATTTGGTTTAGGCGTCTACATGTTTGCAAGATTGAGATGAAATGCTCTTCGATTAGGCGCTTTGAGGGGAGTAGGAGAGGTAGTCGAAGAGGAATTTTTGCAACAAAAACAGGGGATATATTTGGGTTTCTGAAACTCAAATTTCTTGGCGGCCAATGGATCTCAACTGTTTTAACGGTTAAGTTTGTCAAAGGGAAGTGCTACTTTGACAGCACCAAACTCACGCCAAGTCTGAGATCCGTTGTGCGCGCTTTGAGATGCGTGGACATAATTCTCGGTACATAATAGGGTGGCGTGTATCTTGAGACGCGTACTAATGGTTTCCAAGGCCGATGGACTTGGGTGTGCGAGTGTATCCGATGTGACAGTTTAAGTTACTAAGTAGACAAACAACCAATTGGTTCGAGTGATAAAAGATAATTTCCCGTGTTTGTGTTTGTCTTAAAGGAAGTGCGTGCACACACAAATTTGGTGCACAACATGCGAACCGTGTATCCCGTGACGCACACGGACGGGGGTGTGAGTTCGGCAAATGCGGTAGTTTAAGTTACACCTTAAATCCTAGTAGGTAAACAACCGATTGGTTCGAGTGATAAAAAAAGATAATTCCTTTAGGTGAGATCTCAGTTTTGTATAGTAGATTAAAGAAATTGGATTAGGAGGGTCCCATGGTAGACCCGATAATGCTTGAGTGTAGATTAATTGGCTCGGTTGATGCTAGACACTAGAAACCACTAAAAAATCCTTGCTGAAAACCTACGTTTTTAGGGTAGATCGATAATAAATCTATTAGATTAGTCAAATCAATGGTTTCGAAACAAGAAAGCTAAAACGCCACTCATAACCTCTTGGTAGATCGATAATAAATCTATTAGATTAGTCGAATCAATGGTTTCGAAACAAGAAAGCTAAAACGCCACTCATAACCTCTTTGTCAGAGTAGCATAACATCAATCCCAAATTAGTCGAAGTCGACTATATGGATCAAACGTGTCTGCTCAACTCATCAACCCAGAATTCAAATTATAAATATATTACACTGTACATTAAAGAATCAAATATATTAAGCATCTAAATTTGTATTTTGAGTCATTGGCTATTACAGATAAATTGGGGGCACTTCCACCTAATGATAATTTAACAAAAGGTGTACACAACATAGACTGTCACCAATTACAGCAAGAAGCTCTGGACCATTTTTTACAGTCTGTTATTGATAGCTAAATGAGAATTTTCCATCACTGTAAAGAGATTTACCAAAGATGAACAACACTTCAAAACTTGGTATTTCCAGTGTCTTCCACCTCCCTGATCAGGAAGTCCAGAGTCTCTTCATTCTCTTTCATCTGAATCCAGTCGCGAAGGAATTTTAGAAGTTGATGGTATTGTGGGGGTATCAGTTAGCACTGCAAATATTTAGAGCACCCTTAAAAAATTAGCCACATTTAACCTCAGTGAATACTCCAGAGTCGAATTTCTGACACAATGCTTGTACTGCCAATTCAACTCGCACTTGGTCCTGGATCCATAAATCAGAGTCCAGTTACAGAAGTAGATCATTGACATCAAAAATCAAATGTTATGCGAGCTCAAAAGTTACATACCTTTCCGACAAAACTAACAACCAAGGGACCTGTTCTGGCTTTGCGATAGCATCCTAGAAGTTGCAAGCAGAACACCAAAAGTTAACATCAAATAAACGATCAAGTTTCGATCTGCCTGAGAAGGCTTTCCCATCTAAATCAAATTTATGCATATCCTTACCAATGTTAATATCAGGGAATTCAAGGCATAGTTTTGATAGGGGTTGAGCAATTTCTACCTGTTAAAAGAACAACCACAAAATCAAAATGAAAAGAAATGACTGATTAAACAAACATATCAAGAAAATAATGGGGCTCCGAGACGGGTCCTGTGCAATTTATCGATATATAAACAATAAGAAACTAAGACAGTGTGGCAAGGTAAGAACTGTACTACTAGTAACAACACGACAGTTACATACATCAAGAAGATGTGTACTGAGTAGCCTTGACAAAAAAGGGGTCATCGACACGATTAGGCCACCAGAGCAACTTAAGTGAATTAGACAATCCCATTGCAAGTCCAGTTCGGTAGTATTTGTCGCAGAGAAAATCAGCACATTTTGGCATTTTATCTGCAAGAAACATCCACTGCATCGTTAAGGCTGTAAAATCCTCCACATAATACTACTGCCAGTATCCAAGAAATGGTAGGTTACAGAGCATTATACTGAAACTACGCAACGGCCTGGAGTATTAGGAACAGGGCACAAAAAAAAAAAAAAAAAAAAAAAAAGAAAAGGGCGAAAACAAGCATGCGGTATCACTATGGGAACAAAAAGTAGAGCTTTGAGCTGGATTCAAAGACAATTTCCTTTCATACTGCAAATAATGCTTTCAACGACACCAAAAAAAAAAAAAAAGTCCGGTTAAACCAAACCCTATCTTGTTTTAACCACCCCTATTATAAGTTCCCCCCACCTATTTTTTATAAGAAAATTGAATTTGTAGTCTTTCTAAATTACTCATCCCTAACGTCTTCCTCATGCACACCCTAGTGCTAATAATGTAGGAAGATTGCATTATTTTTAAGATGGTTATCAACTTTTTTAAAAAATAGTGGGGTGAACTTATCAATAGGGGTTGTTACAACATAAATAGAGTTTGTTTTAACCAAACTAAAAAAATAATGCTTTCAAAGGGACTTGTGCAAAGGTGACACCCTGATATGAATTTTGATTAAAAAGATAACTTTGAAATTGAAACAGTGTCTCAAGATGAAAATGACATTCATCTAATAAATCTATCATGAAAGAAAACAATACAAAAAATTACATGTGGCGGATTTCATTTTATTCGGAAGCAACCTCAGAAGGAAGAAGAAAAATAAAGCTTGCATATAATAGACACTAAATTTTAGGAGCTTCAAGCACAGGTTACATAGCTTTGACAAAAAAAAAAAGCACAGGATACACAGTACATATCTTTGTAAGTTCACATTAAAAATCACTTTGAACATAATCAATCTAAGTAATAAAGAAAAGATGCAGTTTTTTTTTTTTTTTTTTTTTTTTTTTTTTTTGCATGAGATGCAATGGCTTTTTTTACAAATGCAATTATGCACCTTATACATTTTGGATAAATCAAAAGACACACTAAAAAGTATAACATTATAGTTTTGGTCGCAAACACACACCAAGGGCACAGGTAAGTTTTCATGGAGCAGTAGTTCAGTAATACCCTCAGGCAACCAAGCCATCTGCAACAAGAAGACAGGAATTAAAGCAAAATCAACATCAGAAATAATCAGAAATAGCATTATGCTATTGATCTTTAGGTAGCTTTAAAATTGCAACATTGCAGCCTAGGTTCAATCAATTGCATTAACAATGTAAATTCAATTCAAGTTACCTTATTTTGGCCCCCGTTGTCATGGTCACCCCTTCGTTGCCTAAGATACTCTTCTAGCTCTTCATCAGGAGCCTAATGTTTCCAGCAACAAAAAGCAAAGGGAAGAAAATGAAAAAGTTAGTTTTGCATAAAGTTGCTAATAGCACAATACTGACATATTGACATAGCTAAACAGTTAAAATACGTCATTTTTGTCAAGGGCTACAGATTTTAACACTTGACAAAATAAAGTGAAACAAGAAGATGCAGAATCATTTGGAGGATTGCACATAGCCGGGAAAGTTGTGTACAATTGACTGTTGAGGCATAGGTTGATAAGCCGTTAAGGAATTGGTAGTACTTAAAAATTGGTATAAATAGACAAGTAATGAATATGATTCCCACAAATTAAGTTTTACTAGAAGTCTTTTTAGTAGGAACTTGGAATCCTTATCTAGAGGAAAACAGAACTCCATCATTCATAAGAATAAAAATGAGATAAATGGAATGCCTGACTAGCTATTTCACATTAACAATAAAGATCTTCTAGCAGAAGCTCAACGCACCAAACGAACTCCAAAGGCTTTTGCAACAGCTGCGACAGAAACATCCGAATGCAAAGGCCCATAACCGCCAAATACAAATACCTATAAGGGTAAAAAAGCTGACTGATCCAATAATATGTGAAAGAAAGTGCACCAGAAAGTATTCGCTCAAGAAAAACAAAGTCATACTGTGTCACAAGAAGACTTCAGCCTTTCAACTTCATCAGCTACCGAATCAATCTGCATTTTTGGAACAAACGGTAATCATCTGCATTGCATATTTCCTCTTACCTTTTCATTTTTCAACATCCAGGTAGCAATAAGCATTTGATCTATCCATCCAGCCCAACTAATTTTAAGGCTTTGTTGTTGTTGTAGGTTATGTTTATGTTTATTATGTTCAGGTAGCAATAAGCATTTGATCTATCACCTCTTTCATACAACATTTAAACACTATCTTTTGTTTGCGAAAATAAAAAAAAATCCATTAGTATTAAGCTGATTTCTAGGAGGGATTTGAATGGTCTGGAAAGCTCACCATCAATTGCACTTAATCAAGCACAATGGAAAAGTTTGATCCATGTAGCCGACCCCAATTAATTTGGGACTGAGGCTATGTTGTTGTTGTTGTTGTTGTTGTTGTAGTATTAAGCTGATTTCTAATTGAAAACAAAATAAGTTTTTCAATACTTCACAATTTGTGAAGGAAAACTGCAAAGCACAAAAAACATTTTCATGATCTCTAAAAAAGAACTTTGAGGATAGTTTCAATTTTTTTTTTAAATAAAAACTGAAATTATTTTTTAAATATGAAACCTCAGGTGTTCGCTTCAACCAATAGTTAACCATCGTCTTCGGGCCAATTTAAAGGGGTTACAACTGGCAGATTATGTTAATCATCCAAATTCAAATCTGAGGCCCATGAAGTCATGGTCACACTGATGAAAATTTCCTTCATTTGCTAATTCTGCTACCTACTACTCTGTTTTCACAATAAAATATCTACATAAACAGAATCAGAGCAAGGATAGTTAATTCACCTCACTTTGAACCATAGTAATATGTGACAGAGTCCAGCCTATCGAGTGAAGCTTTCTGCGCATTGAAGGTCCCAGGTGGTCCTCAACAATGCCAAAACTGAGCTATGGAAGGACAGAGACTCATGTATCAAAAACTTCAATTGTGAATAATAAGACAAAAAACATACAAATACAATACCAATGTTATCAACTAAATATCTGAGCCAATGCCCCTTCCGAATAACGATATTCAAGTGAATAAATATCTACATATAGAGTTATAAAATTATATCTTCAATGAAATAATTATTTAGCAGCAGAAGCATCAGCTCCAATATCTTCATAGATGTGGTTTTCAGGAGAGTGATGCATTAATACACAAGCACCCACGCTAATGCTATTGGAGGTCAAAAGTGCATACTAGGTTGTGACTTTTGTGAGTGCAATGAAGCTGCATTTGTCTAAAGAAGATAACAAATGTTGCAAGACAAATAATGCACCCATTAAAGAGGGAACTGAATTTAGAATATATACACACCAAAAAAATAGAATATAAAAACTCATCAAGACTTGACAAAAGAATAACATGAAAAAGCACATAAAAATGAATACAATGAATCCATTTATGTAGAACCAACCAACCAATACTTTGGGATATAAATTAAAGAAAGGAAGGTTGCTATATTCACAGGAAGCCAATTTTGTCACCACATACGAGCAGTACATTTAGTAAGAGTAACATACAACAGGACTTACAGAATTTCATCACTGACAATAATGATTGAGGCTGTACGGGTGCTTTTCTTATGTGATTCCAGGCCATTGCTCATGGCAGGAAGTCCTCCAGAAGCAGGAGGGCAATATCGCTTTGCTCTACCTGCTCTTTCTAGCCTTCCATCTGTAAGCAGATATGCAGGCCGAAAATGTTCTCCACTGTAAGAAGAGTCTCCCTCACACAACAACGCATTTGGTACTGTGTCATGTATACTTCCAATAGAGGTATAGCTGTGAAACACCAAGACAGTAAAAGCTATTATTAGCAAACAAGAAACTGGCTATATATAGTTCAAAAATCCTGCTCTAACATTTAAGAACTAGACTAACATCTTCAGAACTCAGTGGCCAAAGAATCTCTAGTGAGAAGGATGAGCCAACAGCTGCCAAAGGCAAGGTTGGGGTTCGACTCAGGTTGGGCTCAAGGGTGTTCATTGTAATTAATTTGGTTTCTTATCAAAAAATAAAAAAATAAACAAAAATCTTCAGAACTTAGCGTCAGGATAGTAGTTATTTTAAAGTTAATTAACAGAAAATACCCTTGATCATAGAGACTGCAGTATTTAACCTTGCATGCCAACAGAAATGCCCATACATCCCTGTAAACAAAAGACATGATGACTGAAAATAAGTATTTTCAATGTTAATAAATCCAACCATGCCTGCCACGTAATATCCAAAGAAAAAAAAACCTGTATGACCAATCCAAGATTGGATTCACTCGCATGAATGGTGGCCATCCAGGTGAACTAGGAGAAAATTGTTCCTGCCCAACCTGCATGGACCAGAAAAGATGTTAAGGACGCTAAAGCAGTACTTAGCTAATGTCGAAGAAGCTATCTCTAGTGTTGATGCAAAGATCTGACTCATTTACCGCATTGGGATCACCATATCTGGTGCCAAGAAATATAGCTTTAAATGGTTTTTCTCTCAGTAATGCCTCTAGACCAGATTTGAAATCCAGTCGAATTATTTCCAATTGCAAGTCATAACTGCAAACGGAAAGGCAAAAATCCAAATAGACCTATATCTTGAGTATGAAGTAAGAATAGAATGGCCCAATATAATATGAAATTAATTGTTCCCTAACCTAGCAGCTGTTTCATAAGTAAATGAATTGATTTCAGGAAAAGCAGAGGAGCTTTCAAAATAGATAGTTCGCATAGGACACTTCAGTTCATCATTTGACAGGTTCCCTTTAGAAGCAGCAGATTTCTTCTTCAAATGTAAAAAATAGCCAGCCCTCAGAAGATGAAGCAAGACCTGTGACACCAAGTTCAAAGTAAATGATAAACAATAGAGACATGGTTGATTGTATTAGAAAGGAAGTTTTTTTAGACAACATGCTAAAAGATTTACAGTTGAATCTTTCCCTCCGTTGAAGCTGAAGGCCACTTCTTCAAACCTGTCAAGAACATGCATCTTCAGTTCTAACATTGAGAATATCGTCTTTTATTAATTTCATTAATTGAAGCAATGCATGCAAAACTTGCATTCCAAATGATGAAAAATGATCACGTTCTACTTCAGACACACGAACACAAAAACAAGGAAAAGACTGCCATCTGGAAGTCAGTCATAAACGTGACATTCATTTGTATCTGCATATTTGTTGTGTGTAAGAGAGTGGGACAGAGGTATAGTCTCAAAAGAAGAACTTGCAATTTTCATTTTGATTATAAATTGTTCTGCATTAAGACTATATTTCGTAGACGTGCAAACTTCCGGGAGAGCTTCGAAACATAAAGTTTTAAGAAGATGGGCACGAAGTTTCACCTTTGTGGCACCTGTAACCCAACTACTAACTAGCATGAGGTGGTGCATGCGTCTAAAACAACGGACTAAAAAACCACATAAATGGTAGAAAGCGTATTTATGACTTTTACCAAGTAGTCACTAAAAGCTTTCTGTCTCAGTTTTGGTCTCGTAACACATTAATTAGGATCCGACCATCTTTAGTGAGCAATATAAGTTGATAAAAAATAAGGATAGAAGACTTTATTCCGAATGCATTGCACTACTTGGGCATTAGATGAAAGTTTTAAGAGGCGTATTACTCATATTTAGAATAAATCATCATTAATTTTTGCAATTCCAACTTAATTGCTATATAATGAAACTATCATTGTTGCGTTGTCAAGATCCAGTAAGTGGTTAGCACCATCCAAGTCCAATTGACTACTAATTCTTGATCATACGGGCATTTGGTACTCATCGTGGTCCAAGTGATGCTACATACATTATATGATTCACAATTAACTATTCTCACCAGTACTCGCAAGACAACTAAATCAAACAAAATCAAACGAAAAGGAAACCATGACTTGGTACAATAATCTTGCAAGTGCAATTGAAGTAATTAGAGTAACACATGAGTTTGCAACCCCAGACTAATTTTTCTGGCTCCATTTAGAATGATTACGAAAACAAGCCTATGGTTATAAATACATTTAAGAGAATGATTCATAAAGCCACTATCCAACGTTAAAGGTGCTTGAGATCACAATTTTCCTTGTGTTTCTCATATTTAATAGGCTCGCATTATCAAGAAACAGGTTAAGTTTTACATTTTGAACTCAAAAGAAGAAAGAATTAGATTTTTGCTACCATGTAAGTAGCGAGGTAATATTCTAACAGCAAAGCCAGCACATTCAATTAATGTATAAAATTTCCAATAGCAGAAGACTCTAATTTTTGTTTTGGAGCACTACTTACTTCCATCAAAAGAGAGAGAAAGAAAGATAAAGACCCTAAAAGTAGAAGAAATGCTGCCAAATCCTCTTAAAGGTGAATGAGCTTTACGATGTATTCAAACATGAACATTTTGCAAATTGAGCTTGTACTTCTTCTGCCTTTTCCTCTTCCACACAAACACGTAAAAGCACATTTTAAATTTTATTTGAATAGATTCCAAATGCTCAATTACATCTCTAAGAAATTACTCCAAGTTAAATGTTGTATAGAAGCAAGCTTTAGAATTTTTGTGGAGGGTAAAATTCAGCATATGATTCTTAACATGATTAGTATGCTCCAATTAAAGGAACTCCCAGCATATAATCAACAATTCCCTACATGCAAACCCTTATTCAAATCAATACCATCTGTTGATTTGCAAAATAAGAGCACATTAGAATTAGTGATTACCAGTAACTCAGTCAACAACAAGTTCCATGAATACATAGCTCTTAGCCAATGTTCTTTCATATGCTTTTTTGCAAGTAAAGGCCCTTAATAAGATCATTTCCTTAAGCTGAATACTTCATCATTCACAAATCACAATTATTATAGACCATATCCAGATCCCCAACACTCTAATTTAAAAACAATGTGGAAGAATAAGGAAAAATATGAATAAACACTCAAGTTTCATAGAGCCATGAATGCTAAGTACTGCATGAATCAACTTATGGTCCCTAAAGAACAAGGAGCCTCAACAGTACCCCGAAAGCTGGACCCCATCGATAATATCAATCACATTCAGCAACCAATACATGTGCCTCAAATTCACAAACAAAGACTTGCCAATTCGGATTCAATCACTTTATTCTTGTGTATTTCACCCTAGATTTTATGGACAACATGATGTATAAAGTCCACCTTGCACTACAAATCCCAATATTCCATCGTCTATGCGTTACATATTCAATGATATAACTTGTAAACAAAAAATTCCCAAATTTACTCAGCACACACTCATTCAACAATAACAACATAGCCTTGTTCCCAAATTAGTTGGGGTCGGCTACATGGACCAAACTCTTATATTGCGCTCGATTTATTGCAATTGATGGTTGTGAAAATAAGGATGCTAAGGTGGATGTACAGTAAAAAACTCACAAAGATAGAATAAGAAATAAAATAATTCAAAGAAAAGTAGGAGTAGCACCAATCGACACAAAAATTAGGGAAGGGTGCGGTGGTTTGGAAACCTGCAAAGACAACCTACAAATGCCCCTACTAGAAAACTTGACTCAATAGAAACATAAGAAAGTTAACTTGGGCCGCATTAATTAGGAGGGATTTAAATGGTTTGGAAAGCTTACCATCAATTGCACTAAATCGAGCAGAATGGAAGAGTTTGATCCACTTAGCCCACCCCAAAAAATTTAGGATTAAGGCTATGTTGTTGTTGTTGATGGTCGTGAAAAAATAAAAATCCCCAAAATTAGTAACACTTAAAGTTGACAGCTTTACTACCAACAACTCCACCAACACAATATTCATGGAATGAAGAATCGTTAATAAGTAAATGAAGCCCAATTCATCAAAACCCTAGCTCGCACATTTGAAAATCCCAACTAAAGAAAACACACAATTTCAACATGAAAGGAGGCCGGAAACGTACTCGTAGAGAGCGAAAGCTCTCTGAATCACATAGATTGCGTTGTCGTACTTGGCCTTCAATCTCCGATCTTCGCTCCCCCTAATCGCCCTATCGATCTCCATCTCTGCAATACAACGGACACGCGCGTGCGCGAACTTCACCAAACCAAAAACACAAATCTTTTCTACGATTTCAAGTCTGAGCGAGTCGATTGAGAGCGAGAGAGAGAGAGAGAGAGAGATTGAATCAGAGAAGGTCGAAATCTGACGTTTTTTCAACAATGGCGTCGTCGTGGAATAGACGACGTTGTTGTTGTTGTTGTTGAGATGCGAAGGACTTCAACAGCGAGTCTGTGAGTTAGAGATTGTTTGGTTTACGCTTCGTTCGATGCCACAATTCGCCTATCCTGTTAATTGACCAAAATGACCTTCACCTTTTTGGATTTTTGTCTCTAATATCATGCCCTTTTTAAAAGATAAGTGCTAGAATGACAACATGTCACCCCGTAAGATACATTAGCTGACAAGACTCATCCATGCGCACCTCGTGATGCGATTATATACATATTTCGATGTATAACACGCGGGTCGAGGTCGCATAGAACACTATCGCGAGTCAATATGTCTTGTGATGTGACATTTTTGTTGTCATTCTAGTATTTTCTTTTTTGAAAAGTGATAGAATAACAACTCGAAAGTCATATCATGTCTTTGAACCGTAAGTAAGAATCTACAAATCTCGATACATAACATGTAAATCAAAGCCATGCCAACGGCTCTTGTGGGTCAATATGTCTTAGGAGTGTAATTTTTTATTGCCATTCTAGTACTTTCTTTTTTTGTTTTTTGTTCTTATTTTAGATATTTATTGGAAAGAAAGTTAGATATTAGTGTAGCCTGTTTGTTTGGTACTCCAATGGCATTTGTATTAGGTTGAGAGGACAACCAAGCACAAGTTCTGTTATGTTGGTAACCATCACTTGGATTTAACATTTAAACATTGTATGTGTTTTTTTTAAAATCAATAACATTGTATGAATTGAATGATTGCAATTCAAAGTCTAATCTTTCAAGAATTAAGAGTAAGATTATATGGTAAAAAATAGAGTCGAATTGCCCCAGCAGCTTGGGTATGGAAAGAATTGGGCTAACACGCCAAAGGTGTGAACTTCCATTCCTTGCCCTTATCCCTCTGATTGCTGCTTTGGGTTCCTTGGTGGGAGGCAACTAAAGACCCTCGAAAAATTAGTTAGGCCCACCATCGATCCGGTATTATCGGTAATGGCTTACATACCCTTGACTGTAAGAAAAAGCAGAGTCAAATTTGAAGTTTTTTATAAGAAAAATTAGGTTTGGAGATCTTGAAGTCAACTTTCTTACACTCAAATCCAAATAAACTTTTGCCAAAAGACTTCTAAATTAACTAGTTCTGCTGTTGGAGAGATTACACGTCCAACACCAACTTTCTTCCACAGTGAAGTGGGAAAAAAAAAAAAAAAAAAAAAAAAAAAAAAATCTAACAAACAAGAGAAAATGTGGGATCTAAAAAACCATTTGATTCCTCCTCCCATGACCTTGCATTTTTTCTAAGAAAAACAAGAGAAACATGTAACTTTACATAGAACGAAAAGGACAATAAAGGTTCTAGTACTTCTAGATGTGTTTACATGATTCAAGGTGCATCTAACAACACACAAGTATTATGTACATGGTTGGAGTCCCCCCGGAATGGTAGGTGCCACAAAAAAAATCTGACCAAGGACCACCAAGAAAGGCGATAGCAACTCTTACCATACAAAGCGTGAGGATTTTGGCGTTTCATCTTCATCTTCTGAAATCATTCCTGCTCCATCAATAAGGATATTAGTTACGAAAAACTATTTCTTTCACAAAAGTTAAAAGCAAATTAGAGAGCTTAGATACATGGATAGGCATTAAAAAATTTCCTTAAAGAATAGATCAACTAGCCACCTAGGCTTGTTGATTGTGGATGATAGTCTCAAAATAAAAAATTCGTAATTGTTTTTTTTCAAATTTAAAACTCATGTCCGCAGTTTCATGTCAGTAATTGACAGTGACGCCGAACCCTAGGGTTCACTCAATAATTCCTTAAGGAATATGTTCATTGATAAACATGATTCTCCCTTTGCCGCAACAAATGATTTGCAGTAAACTAGCGCTTCACAAATAAAGCTTACTCTATTTGAATGAAGCTTCAGCAGAATTTCTCAAATTCCCAATTTTGCGAGCACAAACACAAAGATCATCATAAAGACGACACTTTAACACCTAACCATTATCCAAATGTTATTAGGTAAAGTCGATAGCCCCCTACTGTAGAGAGATGTATTGGGCTCAATCCATTTAATCTTGAGAAAAAAAAAACAAAAAAATACATAATACTGAAAATTATGTTATTGCAGAATGCAGATAGAGACCCCAACATGTCCCCTAGAAAGGCTTGATTATATGACAAATCCTCTGTAAAATCTCTAATTAGATTGTCCACTTCAGAAAGCATCAATGGAGAATTATTGCCACATCACAAAAGTAAGATGAAAATTGTTCAAAGAACAATAAATTCAGTGCAAAGAAAGAAGAAATTAAAAAGGAAAAAAAAAAAAGCATTAAAAGCTTTCAATGCAGACAGATAAATCGGTTGAAAAAGAAAACCCACTCTTGTCGAAGCAAACAAAAAGAAATTTCGTTTGATCTCCGATTTGGCCTTTTTTTGTTTCTTCGTTAGGTATGCTTTTAATATTTATTCTGATTTTTGAACAAATAATTATAATTGAAAACTTTCAATTCACAGTAAACTAATTTTGGTCAGTGATTTTGTGATCTACAGCAAATATCATGCATCAAATATGTGGAAGAAACACGGTCCTAAGGTTCATAAGCAAGAAAGCAAATTATATAATAAAGGATTGTATGATTAAGGTGATAACACCATTCCTTGTAAATCCCGCAATATTAACTTTATCAAGCATTTCATCTTGGTTCCTTGCTCTCCATCCTTTCGCAATAATACCTGCATCATCTAGATTTTACCATGAGGCTGTATATGAAACTCTTTGAAATGCAATTTGCAGTCTGCTACATTACAGCCTAATCATATTTGCTGGTAATCGTTCACGTGCAGAGCGAATCCAACTTCACAAATGAAATTCATCTTGGTTCCTTCTCCACATTAAGCACTTGTGAAAATCTATTGCAACAATGAATCCAACCTCAGTTTCATATTCTATTCAAGACCCTAAATGAAATCCGTCCTTATCTGCAATAATGAGAGAGTAATCTTAATTCCTCTAAACTTCCATACTGAAATTAATTAAACTATTACAGTGACTTAGTGAATAGTTGGTAACTTGGTTATTTACCTACCAGATTGGAATTAATTGAACATAGGTACAAGGAAATTATTGAGGGCATAAAACATTTTTCCCTATAATCTGCACTTACGTTGGAAAGCAGCGTGACTCAATCCAAGCCCTAAACTACTCCATCTTACCATGGATCTCATTCTTTGCAAGAAACAGAAATGGTAGACTTTCATTGGTTTTCAAGTATGCTTAAGTTATACCATATTTGGAGGGATAAGCAAAACAGGACTAAGCGAAATTCCAACAGTGCTCTAGATGGTGGCTTACCAAATATCTCTAGGCATTCCCATGTTAGATTCACTTCAAAATTGGGATACCAATGTATAAGGTTGTCTTCTCAGGGCTTGCTTTTATCAAACTTTTGTTCTATAACTCTTATCACATCAATACAACAACACGACACCATAGCCTCAATCCCAAATTAGTTGGGGTTGGCTACATGGATCAAACTCTTCATTGCGCACGACTTGGTGCAATTGATGATGTGTTTTCCAAATCATTTAAATATCTCATAATTAATGCGTTCCAAGTTAGCTTCATTCTACCCCTACCTCGTCAAATTACTTCAATTTCTATTGAGTCGAGTTTTCTAGTACGAGCATTAGTAGGCCATCTTAGGAGGAGTGCAAACCACCGCAACTGCCCTTCCCTAATCTTCGTGTCAATTGCTGCTACTCTTACTTTTCTTTGAATTCTCTATTTTTTATTCTATTTTTACGAGTTTACCACACATCCACAAAAGCAGTCGAATTCTAAAATTCTTGGAAAAGAAAAGAGCACAAGAGTTAACGAGTCTCTATCCACATTCTTCATCTTTAGCAAGGAATCACATAATCCAAGCAAAAACAACCACTCTCCTAACAAAATGAAGCCATACTAAGATGATTCAAGACACTCATCAAGTAAATCATTAACAAGACTTGCATCCTAAATTAGATTGCAAACCATGAACAAGCTTTTCAAGCAAACAAAATCACTTTAAATTTTAAAACATAAACACTATTTTTTTTTTTTTTGATATCCGTGGATATTTAGGCGAACTTGACTATTCTCTCGAGGCCCTAGTGCAATCGACCTGACCATAATCCAGTGGCCTTGACAATCATGACGCAACAGGGAATTGAACTTGAGACCGTGCGCCTACCTAACCCACACTATCTCAAGCACTCGCTCTTACCGTTGTGCGAACCCGTCCAGGTTAAAACATAAACACAATAAACAACAAGTGTAGGAGCAATGAAGAAGATGTAGCAGTACCTCAATCAAGTGATGGATGCCCAACTCTCCATCTTTCACACCAACCACCAAAACTATTCATCCTCACCACTCTCATCACTAAAATAACCACTCCTCTTCTCCCTCTTCACCTTCTTCCCCCACCCATCTCCTCCCTCTCCCTAACCCCTCTACCATCAACAACAGACGCCCAATTATCATCCACAAACCCTTCCTCCCCTTCCTCCTCCTCCTCCTCCTCGCGCCGCCACCGCCCACTTCCCCCGCCCTCCCTCCGCCCGCGCTTCCCCGGCGGCGGCCTCTCCTCGGCCCAAGCTGGTTCCTTGGACACTCATACGACAAGTGCCCGCCCTCCCCGCACTCGTAGCACCGGCTCTTGTCCTTGTAGTCCCTCCGGCGGATGAACCCGCGGCGCGGCCGTTGTCGGTGGCAATCGACACCTTGAGGGCGCGCTTGTTGAGGATCTTCCCCTGCATTTCATTGACGGCCCTGCGGGCGTCGTCCTGGGCGACGAAGAGGACGAAGGCGACGCCGCGGCTTCGGCGCTGCTGCGAGGAGGAGCGGCGGTCCTTGAGGACGGTCACCTTGGCGACCTTTCCGAAGGTGGAGAAGATCGTGAAGATGTCGGAGTTGGTCAGGGAGTAGTCCAGGTTGCCGACGTAGACGGTGGACTTGGAGGGCGAGCCCGCCGCTTCCGCCGCCACCGCCGCCGTGTTTTCTGGGGGTTTGGATGGGGCGGTGGCGGCGGCGGCGGCGGCGGCGGGGGCGGGGGCGGAGGCGTAGCGGTAGTAGAAGGTTTCGTCTTCTTCGCTGTCGCTGTTGTTCTTCGCGTGCGACATTGTTGTCGATGGATCGATATTGAGGTTTGGAAGTATCAAATACAGGGAAGCGCCTCGAACTACGTACTAATAGTGATTTGAGATATATCTAACGGCCAAAAAGTGACTTTGTACTGTATTCGAATTTTGATTTTTTAACATTTAATAATATTGTTATACAAAATATTGTCAAAATTTATTAAGTTTTAAATTAAGATATAATTAAATATTATTTTTGACAAAAAAATAATAATTAATGATTGATTAAATATTATAAAACAAACAACTTCATTAAATTTATAAATCATTACACATTAATTTTTTAATTATAAGCACAATGAAAAAGTTTGATCCATATAGCCGACCCCAATTAATTTGGGACTGAGGCTACGTTGTTGTTGTAGATAATTTTGTTTCATATTGATTACATATTAAATGAGTTTTAACAACGTAAAACAATTTTAGATGTTATAAAAATAATTTTAATGTAGTGTTTGAGGGGTGGGCTAGTGTGACGACCCCTTCTCCAAATAAGAGCACTGCCCGGCCTAATCCCTCATTAAGCCATAATCTCTCATATATGACCTAACAAGGAACTAGTCAGTCTTATTTAAACACCTAAAAACCTACCAATTATGTCATATTCAAAACACGATACCACCTAACAAATCATAGTTAATTTAAATTTTCAAACTAACAAATTATTCAGAGGAAGTCTTCTGAAGTTACTGGTGGAAATAAGGCATAACCTATTGTGGAAAAATCAAGAAATAGAGATCACATGCATATATAAACAAAAGTAGTGATATATATAACATGTGTCTAGTCAGATGTTCCTATCACTCAACCCAAAAGTAAAAAAATATCATGTACATAGAAAATGTAATACAAAAGAGTATAAAACGTACAAAAATATGTCGTAGCAGTCCTTCACTGGCTCAGAGGTAGTCATCAATCTTCTCTTTGCCTAGTCTGTTACTCGGCCGATCTGCACCCATCGTCACAAACTAGACGGCGAGTATATGAAATTATTTAAGTAATACTGAGAGACAATGATCCACATTCCCAAACAGGCAACAAGTATCAAATAACATAATTTAAATAACAACTAAGCTGAAAGAAACATCATGCAAAAAGATATTTGAGTTAACCAAATATGAAACTGACTCAAGGCTAAGTAGTAATGGATTAGGGTCAATCGGCCGTGAGCTACAACATCACATCAGCCTTTCCACTACAATTTGAGCTCTGCTCTATATCATTTCATTACAAATTGAGCTCTATATCATAATTTCAAAAGGTCGTATTTATGATTACGCCTTTTCTATTCCAAGTGAATTAGTCATCACCGGAATGTGTACTTGCTAACATACCTGAGTTTTTTAACTTGTCATGCTCACCCAAGTTATTCTTGCGCCAACAAACCCCGAGGTCTGGTTACCCCGTTCGAGGCACATTACCCCGTGTGTCATGCAAGGTAGTGAAGAAATTCCCTAACATCCTGGAAAGTCTAGTGACCCCCGTATGAAATCTGAATTTCTATCATCAAATGACCCTAACCTCAAACCACTTTCACTTTCAATAATGACTCGGTAATAGAATTCAAGAGATGTAAATGCATACTAATGCACAAAGGATTAGAGTCAAAATAAACAAACTACCCTAATAGCATGCTATATCATTGACTTTCAAACACAACAAACAACATGACAAAGTATAGGAATTGGAATAAATGATAGTAACAGAGTATGCTATGAACAACGTCATAAAATGAGAAATAAACAAGTCATAACATATGGATTTCAAAGGTAAATTCAGTCCGAATAACTGAAATTGAATAAATAAATGGAATGAAATGTAAATAAAGGTCTCACTCAGTTTACTTACATACACAACAATTCCTAAGTTATCCGGTTTCTCGTCACGTCGATGTACACACCCAACACCCCGTAATATCTCCTTTACGGTCATAACATTTGACAATTTATCAATTTAGATTCAAAATTAATTATGTAAAATTCCTAACTTGGTTGAAATCGAATTCGAGACTAATTTGTCAATTACGCGCTTTTCGAGGTAAAAACCTCGTCAAAGTCTCGTCCGAGAAATTTCAAATATATTATTTTTCATAGAAATTTATCAATTTCTATTTATTTTGTCGAAATATAATTTTTCCTAATTTTTCTGGGATTTTTCCCGATTTTCCTCCCTTTTTCTCTTCTTTTTCTGTTTTTTATTTATTTGAGTTTGGGTTGAACTGGGCCGAACCGGTTTCGAACCGGCCCGGTTCACCCAACCCAGTTTCTCCTCTTCTTTTTTTTTTCTTTTCTTTGGGCCTGAACCGGGCCGAACCGGCCCGGTTCAGGGTCATCTTCTCCAACCTCACAGAGCATTTGCTCTGTTTCACAAATTTTTTTTTTCAACTTCGCTGGGTCGTTGGGGTTGGTTCTCAACCCCGACCCCAAGTTGGGTTCGTGCAGGGGAAACGACTCCCCTGCCGTCCCTAACGTCGGACAACAACAACAACCGCGACCAAACAACAACAACAAACCACAAAACACCACAGCACTCACCTTGCATTACTTCGAGCTCGGTCACTATTTCTCCTTCTTCTTCCTCCTTCTCGGCTTTTCTTCGATTTTCGGTTTCTTCTTCTCTGATTTTCTTTTCCTTTCCACCGCCACCGACTTTGAGAGATAATGTGATAGAGTTGGACTTTGATTTAGTTGACCCATATATATAATTTGGGTTGGTGTGTTTGTGAGCCACACATCACCAACCATACACGTATCTCGAGGCACATCATGTGGTCTTGCTCACACCACTTGTCCCTTGTGTCACTCTCAAGTGACTCCAATACTTGACACCCTTTATATAGATGTGTGTGTGTATATCCATGCCTATCTAGTGGTGTATGTTTTAATGTTTTACTTTAGGCCCTTTTTTTTACATAGATATTTCTAGTAGAGGTGGCCGCATATATACCACTAATCATATATCATTTTTTTTTGCAATATAATTGAACTAGTTACGCTTACCCCACGAGCTGCTACATCGGGCCCACGTCGGCACACGACTCGAGGCGCGTCCCACTCATCTCGGTATCTGCATACCCGTATAATTGACTTAGTAGTCTACACATATACCGTACACTAGGCAAAACAACACTACAAATATAACATATACCTCGGCCACCGTGCCTCGGTTGTGACACGTATCTCGTTGCGGGTCCCACGTCACGGGTCATTTAGTCCTGACAAATGAATTAAACGTGTATTAATTATTTGGGCCGTGACAGCTAGCCTACATACTTTCGATTTTAATTACTCAAAAAATGAAAGGAAGAATAATTTTCTTTTCTATTTTCTTTTTCATTGTTTCAGGATACAAGGATGGGACAAAGAAAGAAAAATCAGAGAGCAGCAAATTGAAATAGTGTCTTACTCCAGTTCACTCTGATCATAAAGGTCAATGGTGTTGGGCTTATATCTGCAAGAGTAAAACTACTAAAATGTTAGTAAAAAAAATCTAGTATCGCGAAGCCTCCTTGCTCCGAGCTTGTTTGAAATCCTCTCACTAAGTAGCAAGGCATCATAAGAGAATTATTTTTACTGCTTCTGAAAACATCTGATAGCAAAATCAACCAATTTTTGCATTGCCAATGCCTACCTGATTGCTACATTGAACCCGAAGAACACCATAATCTCCCATCCATTAAGGTTGATGTTGCCATCGTAAAATGAAAATTAATTATGTTATTAACAAGAGAGGTGGAAATTAACAAATTTATAGGCCATGTTCATCGATGAATGATTAATCGATCATATCAAATAGAGATAGCATCAATTGCAACTTGAGAATTCTTCAACCGCCCCGCTGAAACCACTAGAACCATATAGTACAATCTTAATCAAACTATCTTCATGTAATAACTAAAAAGTAGCAAACATTTGAAAACCAAACCCACAAACTAATGAAAATCATTTAAAGTGAACAAGAGAAGGCATCAATAAATTGTCATGTACCAATAACAAAATTTAATAACAATAAACTCAAGTGGAGTTTCCATGCTTAACATAGATGACAATCTTGTGCTCAGGGATGGAACAAGGCATCAATAAATTGTCATTTTTCAAATAAGTAACCAATGCTAGAATTCTTGGATGCGATTTAAAAAGATGAAAATCATGCCATACAAAATCATAATCATGGCCTAAAGAACATCAAACTTACTAATTACACACAACTCAACTTTTCCCTACGGTCTGATTAATGATAGATAGATTGATATATAACTTTAAAAATAGATTATAATAGTATATGAGCTATGCATTATAGTTACAACAGTGTAAATTTAATAAGCAACTGAATATATAATTAAAATTAAAATAATATTTATGAGTTTGAACAAATTGTGTAATATAAATATTAAATATTAAATATAATATACAATGCTAAATAAATTGAAAATATGATAACGAAAATATGAAACGCCTAATGCTAAAAATTAAATATAAAAAGTCTTTCGTATTTTGTAGAATATTCATGATGTTGACTATACTTCCTCTTCGTTATCACTACATAAGAAATGCATTATATTAGTTTATTTATAAATATTATAAGTAACTAATTGATAATATGTAAGTTCAAATAACTTACTCAACATAACAATATTTTTTTGGACGCTTATTTATTCTCAAATCATTATCAATATTTTTTCTCTTCATGTTGACTTTTTGGTTGTTGTCGACTTCATATTTATGTGTTGAAATATCATTTGACAACTTCCCCTATCATTTTCAAGAATAAGAGAACATGTAAAATTAAATTAGATTTCAAATGTAATCTTGTAAGTTACTGTAAAATAAAATAAATACTTCATTATGACGAAAATTATCTCAATTTTCTTCATCACATATAGTTGAAACGGTGAAATTTTCATTTCCATTGGCTAAATTGTAATTAGTAAGTTTTAGTTTAAAAGTAAAACTTCTTCCTACAATCTGGGAGAGTTCTATTGGGATCGCATTATTTCCGTATGTCTGACAATATAAGCAAAAAATAAATTAGAACAAAAGGAGCATAAAAATGAATAAAATATAGATTATATAGAATATCGCATGTGCATTCAATTAGTTTTATATTCTAAATTAAAAAAGACGTACCGAAGATGCCTCATTCAAGATTCTTTCGCCATTGTCTTTACCAATAGTATTTTTTACTATGCTATCGAATAGAACAAAAGTTGTGGACCCCGAATTGTCTTCGATGTGCACATGAACTTAGAACATGAAAACAAATGTTATGATCATCAATTAGAGTTTTGACAAGATATATGTATATACAGTACAACAACAAAGAATCTTAGGAAATCGAGAATTAATAATATATAGTTTTAATGTAAGGTTATAAGAGTCAAAGATGCATGTTAAAATGATATACGTAATTTATAAAAGTGACATACATTTGTATCATATAATCTTAGCATACCTCCGATATGGTGTTGTACGTAACAAATCCTTTGCACCTTCCGCAATAATATTGTGATCCCGATTTTTCTAACTTGACGTAATGCGAATGGCAAGTATTATAATGTGGCTGTCCTCGCTGCCCCGGGGTGACGTGTCTACGTGTACTTCTTGCCAGTTGGCCCAACTACACGTGTACGGCACATGCCCGTCCTTTTTTGTCTCGAAATTCGTATCCACTTGTGTGTACAGCGTATAAGTGACATTTTCAGCGGACGTCGCATTAATTCAAGAAATATTAATAATCAAATAAACAAATCCTATTGTGGAAAACCCTGAAAAATACTCTGTATAGAGATAGACGATTGTACTATATAAGGTATCTACACGTACAATGTCATGATACTCCCCAGTTCCCAAAATAAATCAAAATATCAAAAACAAACACACGTACAAGTAGTCTTCGACAGCAGTCAGTCAGAGGTAGTCGCCTAAGATCCCCTTGCCCTTACTTGTACTCGGATCTGCACTCAATCATCACAGAAGAAAATGGATGACGAGTCCAAGTAAGTATAATCCCAATGAACTCCTCGAGCATTCAAATAAACAAGTGGAATTCAATAAATATTGTTAAATAAACATGCGAGTAATGTAAACAGACATAACTGTAATTAGAGCATCGCATGCATAGATAACAATAAAGTGTAAATGTATGTGCCCTGTTCCCGATCGGACTAAACCATACTTGGAATATCCTTCCAGGATCCCACTAGTGGGCACACCCAACTAGCTATCACCTGGTCCCTCTCGGTGGTCGGCGTAGACCTACGACGCACCGACACATGTAGCAGTTCATTAGCTCGGATCGTTATCCACCGAGAACTCCTGATACACATGCTATGGTCTAGAATGCATAGACATATAACGGAAAATCCGGTGGGAGTAACTCAACCAACCGTCCAAACAATGACAAGATATAGATGTAATAAAGACCACAAGGAATACTGGAAATGAATGGAAATACAAAGCGAAATAAATACTCAGAGTTTTTCAATTGGGTTTTACAAACCTCACAACGCACTCCAATACCCCGTAATCAATCCCCGAGTCCAAGTCCACTAAGTCCTTGGTCGCCAATTGATCACCCGTGTCCACCTATGTCCATTTATCAATAATTCCGATTTAGCATGACAATTTACGACCAATTTCTAAAATTTTAGGCCAAATTGCCCATTTCGCGCTTTTCGAGGCAAAAACCCCGCAAAAGTCACGTCCGGAATTTCCAAATATTTTATTTTTCATAGCAATTCATCAATTTCTATTTATTTTATTGAAATATATTTTGTTTTTCGGAATTTTCCCAATTTTTCATTTCTTTAATTTTGTTTATACTGTTGGTTTGGGTCGGGTCGGGTCGGACCCGAACCTGGACCAGAATTGGTCCAGGCTCGCCCTGTGGGCCGAGCCTGACCAGTTTTGGGCTCAGCCTAGGTGGGTGCGCGTGTGCACCCCCTCCATTCGATCGAACCAGGGAAGTCCTTGGTTCGATCGGCATAATTTTTTTTTTTTTTTTTCTGTTGGGTTGGGGTTGGCTCTCAACCCCAACCCCAAGTGGAATCGATGGCAGGGGAGACGCCCCTGCCATCTCCACTCTCGAACCTCTCGGCCTCCATGGCCGAACTCACCTTGATCCTGATGTTTCCACCCTCTCTTCTCTCCTTCTCGGCTTCTCCTTCTCCTCATCCTCTCTGTTTCTTCTTCTCTCTTCTCGGTTGTGTGAGTGAGAGTGTGAGTGAGAGAAAAAGTGGTGGAGAGATAAGCTTTGACTTATTTAGTCACATAGCATCTCCACTCACATGTGCATCTCTATGCATCCATAACCCTCCATTTATTCCAACCTAACACCTCATTGACTCCGAATTGTAATACTTTTGGGACACTCACTTGTGTTTTAAGCACAAAATGTCATTTTCGGGCGTTTCGACGCCCGATTTCGCGTCCGAACGGCGACATACGTGTACCGCCGCGTCACTAGCCACCTAATACCCATTCCATATTAGTTACTTGGCCAATTTTTATTTAATTTGTGTGTTTTAGTTTCCCCGACCTAATATTTGGTCCCATCAACTATCCAGTACCCGCGTCGACACGCATATCGAGGCGAATACGATTCACACAATCTCGCACGTATTGTTATGCAACATAATGTATTTCAATAAATTGCACCGCAAATAAGCATCCAACACACAATAAACTATCGTACCTAGGTCCCCGTGTGTCCTAGCCTACCGCGGCGTCTACGTAGATCCGAGAAATTTGGCGTCCACGTCAAATTCGAGATAATTAACGACATTAATAAAATGGGTGTTACATATAATGCCAAGAACCACTTGAATTTATTGATGTGATTTTCACTTTGCAAACAACGTACAATTCTTGTGTGAAAAACTAACAATTAGTTTAATATTGTGAACAAGTCATATACTATTATTTTGAATATAATTAGTAATGTCTTACCGTATCTTTTGATCTTTGGCGTTTCACTTCCTTTACAGTCATAGTTTTTGCCTATCTGGACTTGTGCAAATCTTTGTAGCATTTGTTGAGGAAAGTGTTGGTTCACCTGTTGATAAAAGTTTTAATACTTGCGTGGATCGAAAAGTATAATTAAATTCAGTATTAATGTTACAACGTATGTAGAAATTAAACAACCTTGTACATGTATTTTAATAAATAAACTTGCTGCAATTACCTCTATAAGTCTTGACATTATTTGAGGTAATTATAATCACCAATGAGTCGGATGATTTGCAATTGATAAATTCACTACTTGTTTCAATCGCTTTTTGGCCCCAAAATGTTGCGTTCACTTGTTTGTTTTTGAAGATAAAACGTAGGATTAAATTGCTAAACACAATGGTTCATTTTTTTAAAAAAAGTAATTTCGACAAAAAAAGAATACTTGTTGATTTGAATACGCAAAACAATTTTTTTGACTATTTTTTGTTTTCCTTTAACTTCTTGATCTACAAACTCGCATATTCGAACAAGATGTCATAGTACATCTGTAAAGAACAAAATAGTAGTAATATCGTATAAAAAAAGTGGAATTCATGTATTTTTGCTATTGATTGATTTTTTTCTTGCCTGATGATTGAATGAAACTGTCTTGCTGTTTTGTCAATTTTTCGAATTAAACTATTTCGAATTTGTGGTTTCGAATTTGTACGCTGCCCGTGTGTTCTTGTATAGAGGTATTGCATGTTAAGTGTATCACGCAGTCGTGGCTTACAACCTTGTACAATATTTTTCTTTCCACTTTGAAGTTCGAAATGTTGTAGAACTTGCCTTTTGTGAGGTACTCAAAATCAAGAGCCAAATAGATGGGTATGGTTGCATGTATATGGTCGTCTTACAAAAAAAATTTGTTATATGATTGTTAATGCAAGACATAGTTTACAAGAAATAATTGCATTTAAAAGAAATTGAAATAGAACTCACATTCTCATCGAGCAAAATGATATCCATTGATCGTTGAATACCTCTTCCTTGTTATTTTCGCTCTTACCTTAAGTGTATGTTTAGTTGTGCATGTATCTCTTATTGAAGTCAATGATGTTCACATTATCGAGAATCTTTAATAACTAAGTAAAAGGATTTATCATAGAAAGTGAAAGGAAAAAAAATGTTAGCTAGAATTAAGGAGATGTTATTGGTAATACAAGACAAATTAATATACACTCCAATCGTTCATCGTATACACTCCAATCCTTCGATTAATGATCAATTAGCTTCATCATATACGAAAACATATGTTTATCGCAAGTCTAGATCCGATGGTTACTTAGTAAATGTACATGTGTGATTTTGCGATTAATTAACAAACTCACCACACAAAGCGATTAACATGATATTTTTTTTTCATGAAAAACAACAATCCACGAAATTTATGCGCAATCAAAACAAACAAAAGCAAAAAGTATGATAGCCAGGAAATAATAGTAAACAAAGATTCTAAATATTGAAGCCAAAACTATGTTACTACATCATTTAATTTATAGTCACTTCATAAACACAAACAAATCAATATTATAGTATCAAAGGCAATCAACACTTCACCTTATTTTCTAATGCACTCCTCGCTCTCATCATAGATTGCTGTGCTTATGCCTGGGAGTAGTATTTTATTAGACTCATCACGCAATTGCATAGAAGCTGAGGTAACACTCACGTTACCTTAGTGTGGGTATAAATCACAAAGATAAAAATGTCTTTGGTAAGGGTTTGTAAGAGCTATAAAAAGGACTTTGGTAGAGGCTTAAAACTCCTACCATAGGCCCTAAAGATATGATAAGAACTCGAAGTTAGAGATTTGAGGACAAATGTTGTAAATGGGAGAAATAATGTTGCAACAGATGCACCAATTTATCTAAACAACATATTATGATCCCACAATGGTATCTCATCCCCAACAAGCTAGCTACTTTCTTTAGTGACATGAATTTAAAAATCTTAAAACTCCTTGTAGGAATCATTAGAGGATATCCCATAATGTTTCTACAGTTATTTTTTATTAACTGAATGAGCAAAGTGACTTGACAACATATGTGTTTTTTTCTATATATATAAGAACATGTCAAATAATGGATATTAATTCAAGAAACCCAATCCTAGAACCCTTAAACAAAGGTAAACTGCAAACTAATAGTTCAATTATCAATTAGCCTTTATAAACTTTTAAAATCTCATAATTCTTACAAAGAATGATGTAACGACCCTAAAAGTTTAACACGTGTCACGTGACATCTCAGGACCGTGACCCGGACTCGTCTTGATGTGGCACACTCGGTCAACCCTCGGGAGTCGACACCGAGGTTAGGACCCGTAGCTCGGACCCACGTGGACACCGTCGATAAGTCCAGGGCACGCCAATCGAGGTATAAACATTTATTTTTGTATAATGTGTGTTAAATTGGTTGTATTATTATTAATTCGCATCGCACCAGTTAATATTTTTGTTGGTCGTAATGTGCGTGCGTAGTGACGAGAGTCTACGACGTCGCGGGGTGCGCGTAATGCGGGTGTATGTGATAGTCAGGGGTTTAATATGTCACATCACACCTACCCATCACATCACTCCATACTTCATTTTTCTCTCTCATACTTTCTCTCTCTTCTCCAAATCAAACCCAACACACCCTCTCTCTCTCTCTCCAACGATTTCATCTTCTTCCTCACACCTTTCCCCCTCATTTTTCTCCATTACCAAGTCTCCACCGCCAAGCTCTCCTCACACCTCCACGATCTCGCCATCTCTCTCACAAAGTCTCTCCCTCGTGGCGACCTTCACGACAACCTCCCTAGATCGAGGTGAGTGATTATTTTGTTGAAATTTTAGGAAAATTTTTGGAAGTTTAATGGTGGTGGGTTGGTGTTGGGTTGTTGATGTTGTTGTTTTATTGTTGTATATAATGTTGTTGTTGATTGAAAAAAAAAAAAAAAAAACACAGTTGAACGAACAAATAGCAAAAGCTCTCTGTTCGTTCAACGAAGAGGAGGGTAGCCGGGCGGGTCGAGCCGACTACTCCCATGTGGTCGGTCGAGTTGACCCCGGCCCAAGAAGGCGAGTCGGGCCGACCCGGATTCGATTGGGACCGGGTTGGGTCGACCAGTGGAATCGGATCGGACCGACAGGTCGGGTGGACTGGGTCGAGTCGACCCGGGCCCACCCCAATAATAAAATAATAATTAAAATTAAATTAAACTGATTTTTTAATAAAATAAATTACAGAAAATAGATAAAATTATGAAAAAATTCAAGAAACTCTAGAAAAATTAGAAAAAAGTTGGAAAAAAGAGTTCGATGCTTTCTCGGGTATTTAGCACCTAGGTATAATTCGAAAAGTATGCTAAAATTAATCTTTTTGAAATAAAATTACAAATTTGTGGTCTCATTATATAAATTCACTTAATGTGACTCTAAAATAATTAAAATGGTATAAATGGACACCAGGGACTTAAGAGGTTATAGTCGGGTGTCATATGCGCATCTCGAGGCGTGAGCGAGACGTTTTGAGGGTGATTTGCGATTGCTTGAGATAAGTAAAACCAGCTAGGAAATGCATATCAGTTCATTTGAGCTTATATTTTATTGATATTGTACCGTGTCCTTTCTTGGAATTCCCACCCACTTATGAGTGTCCGAGGGCCAAGTGAGTCATACAAGTGTCTCTGATTGGAGTGGTTACTTGCTTGCAACCGGGGCCATGACCTTGAGTCACTTGAGTATTTGATCAGAATGAGATGTGTTTTATCCGGAGCACCGTTGATATCTCTCATTTGCGACGATTTAGGTACAACAAGCGACGCCACGTCTTAGGACCCGAGTCTGCTTGGCGTTCTGCTTAGCGTTGTCGCGACTCTATGACCCCGACCCTGTGGCACCCGCACTCGGTGGTCTTGGACTACTTGGGCACCTCTCTATTGTTTCATTTGACACTCATTTCTCGTTGTATTTTCATTTTTACAGTTTTATTATCATGCATTCCATGTAACTTTCTTTCTATCAGCATGACTTTTAGACTGCTTTATTTATTTTGAATTACTGTTTAGATCATACCGACTTTTACTTAATGGACTCGGCATTCTTGTGTTTGACCGAGTGCAGATCCGCAGCCGAGCAAGGACAAGACGCTGACACTTGGCGATCTACTCTGAGGATATCGAAGCGGCCCTCCTCTACACACTTTTGTAGGTTTTTGGCTTTTTGTATTACTTATATTGTTGTTATCACACTTGGGATACTTGTTTGGGTTTAGAGATACAAATGACTTGTATATCATTTTTGCTTAATTATAACACTTGACACAAGATATACATGAATATACATGTTTACAGGGTTCCACATTTAGGATGTCTGATTCTTTTACTTTATTCTGAGTTATTTAACGTATTAATTGCTTTCGCTAACTTGTAAAACTTGAACAAAATACAAATAACTCGACTTAAAATTATGAATTTACTTATATGGATGGATCGGAAGGCCGACTAGGCCTGCGTTGACCTTGCGAGATTGGTACGGAGGTCCACGTAGGCTTAGGCCGGGCGGGGCCCAATTTGTGGGAAACTAGGGCTGTCACAAATGAGGCTGAGACTACAACTCCCTCAAACCAAAAACCATTACCAAGGCCACAAAATATTCCAAAACTTGTGATTTCCATGGATAAACCCATCATGAAGATGGGAGCTATTCATGTAAAAAAATTCAGTTGAGTAGTACTTTGTATTGATAACGTAGCCTAAATACCAAATTATGAGATTTTTAGAGTTTGGAATACACAACTTTGTTTGAGGTAGTTCTTCAATTTAATAGTATTGGAAGCTTAATCCTTCCTTAATATATATAACAATAGCAATGAAACAACAAACTACATTAAAAACAGCTGTGGCATTCAAATCAAACCCATTGCAACTAACAGTACCAAAAACACCTATTGAATTAACACAACTTTAAAATTATTTTACCAATCAAAGTAAAAATAAAAAGGGATTTATGAAGCAAAACATGTAAGAATCAGAAACCTTAAACAAGTTTAAGAAATTAAAGAACAGAACTGATTCAGAACTTATTGAAACTCTTACATTACCTGCAATGGAGATCGAGCAATTTTGATGAGACAAAATAGTAGGAGAACGTGATTGTAATATTGATTAGCGCGTGCTAGATAGTCGAGGTAGCGCACTACTGTTCAAAATTAGCGCGCTAATTTCTTAGCCAGTACTAAAATCAGCAATGTCCAAAAATTGTTTAAACACTATAAATGGGTTCAAACTCACTCTAAAACCTATCAAACAACTTCATGGAACTAAGAGGAGATCTTGGAAATTCGGGAACGCATTTCTGAGTGTCAAGAGGATCGGATAGGTTAGGACAAGCGTTGTGAATTGTAAGTAAAGCTGTGAGAATTCTATATTTCATTTCATTGACTCTTATTGTTTTATAGTCTATTTGTAGACGTTGCTACGCGTAATCTCACATTATGTTGTTCTTGTTTCTATTCATGTTTGAATATTGTTGATATGATGCCTTGTGAGATGTTTCATTGATTCTAATTTCTACTCTTGATGATATTCTTGATAGATAATTGATCAAAAGCATGCTATCGGGATAAGTTGGAATTGATTAAATTTGTATTCTTTACCTTGAGCTTTGTATCCTAACTAATTTTGAAATCCTAGAGAATTAGAACTATTTATATTTGGAAACTAAAGTTGGGATTATCTAGTGTCCATTGCACATGAGATGTTCGGTTCACGGGGATATGGGTCTACCGGGGTTCCGGAACTCACCACTACACTTGCGCGGCACGAGCTATGAGACTCGGGGTGATCGGCAAGAATGAGATAGATGATGTATGCGTAGAGCGCGGCTCCGCTATTTGTATGAGATATGTTGAGCGCAACTCCATATAGTAATGGAAAAGGTTAGGTGATAGCTTCTCACCGCTGATCGGATGTAGATCATCTCAACTTAGCCTGTGTCAGTCTATACATTTTTAACTGTGGTATTTACTTGCATTACTTGATTCAGCAACTCTTTTGCTACTTTATGCTTTTAAATACCTTTCTTATATTTTGGAAATGTGGAATAGAATTATCCAGTTATTACTTGATTATTCATATACTCATCGTCTAGTTTGTGACGGTGGGTGTAGGTTCGTCGAGCAGCAGCAGACCAAGGAAGGAGAAGATCAGCGACTTTTTTTGAACATTTCGGCGATTCTCCTATCTCATTTTGTATGACTCGACTTTTGTTGTATTACTACTGTTTATGTCTTTATTGTGCATTTTTGGGTTGTACAGTGGGTTGAGTGTATAGTTCTTATTTTGAGACTGATATATACATGCATGTGATGCTGTGTATTCATGGTTTTCCACACTTAGGAATTTTGAGTAATAAGAGCTTCCGCATAATCTTTAAACTACATGACAAAATTCAAATGATAAAAAAGTCTTAATTAACTCTAAAATCTAATAATATTGAAACACGTGTATTGAAGAATATAAGGACGAAAGGCTGACTAATACGTTATTAAGTTTTACGTGGTTAGGATTAAGGCTTGATTACGGGATTAGGCCGAGCGGTGCCCTGTTTAGAAGAAGGGGCCCTCACACTAATATTAGTTAATTTATCAATTTTCCAAACTTTGGAATTTCCCAAAGTCACATTAGAGTATCAAATCCGTCATATTAATTCATATTATACCCGGTATCAATCCCCGGGATAGGCCCTCAATTGCCTGAATCGAAACCCAAATTTGAAAAAGTGTTTTTTTAATTCCAGGCAAAACGATGTCGCAGGTGGCATCGTGAGAGTCACTGCGCGCTCGTCAGACTCCTTCCTACGGGGTGCTACCTGGGGTTTTTTCGGAACCCCGGCTCCAACTTCGCGACCCGAACTCGATCCAATCCCTCGTGGCTCACCAAAACTACCATAGGGTAAAACTCGTCCAAAATTCAAACCAAAACCCCGACAAAACTCGACGAAACCCCGACAAAACTCTGCGAAACCACGAAAAAAACTCCACAACTTCAACACCACCACCCACAATATCTAATACCATGATAATTGCTCTCAATCCAACTCGAAAATCATAGCAAAAACCCTCAAACCAGCGAGCTAACTCGCATATCCAAAATCCACGTCAAAACCCGAAAACTCATACTCGAAACGTAAAGAACGACGAGGAGAACGTGAATCTCACCTTTGATTGTCAATTGCTCATTATATGAATCTTTACTTGAAACTCACAAAAATCCCCCAAATTTTTGTCCAAAATGATAGAGGAGAGAGAAAAGGTGGTAAAATGAGATATTTTTTTGAATTTGATAGTCTTTTTGTCATCTAATGTGTGTGTAGATCCCATGGATCACTTGGTTGGTTGAAATAAGGTCAAAAAGTCCATTGAATGTGACTTAGATTGGTGACTTTGTCACTTGATCTTATCCTCATTCAATCTTATACACTACATTCGGCACTCTTCGCTCACATCGCATGATGCATATCGTTCGCGTACACTCATTTTGTTTTCTTCTCGTGTTATCTATTCATGTGATGATCGTAGTACAATTGCATGTTTAGTTTTCGCATGATTATTTAACATGATTATTGATATCCATTTACTTTCTTATAAATGCTCGGTGTACTTCTTTTGGAATCTTACTAATTGTACTCTCCATCTGGCTTTTTGTGATGGTTGAGTGCAGATCCCAGTACTAGTAGGGGGCAAAGGGATTCTTAGCGACTTCAACTGATTGCTCGCGGTTGAGGACCCACTAGTATGTGTTATTTTGATATTTTGCTTTACTTTTGAGTATTTGGAGACTGGAGAGACAATTGTACTTTCTATATGTTACTTGCTTATTAGTATTGTCGCCTATATACAGAGTACTTTCTTGGGTTTTCCACATAGGACACGCTCTTATGAATGATGTTTTATATGACGATGAACTTATTTGTTTTAGTTACTCTAACTTAAGACTTCAGTTATATTAATGTTAAAAGCGATTTAATTGTCTAACTAAACTAATTGAACGGAATGAGTTAACATGCATATCGAGGAGTAGTGACGCGACAACCGACGTCAATGGCGCGTAGGATCCAGTAGGTCAATGAAGTGATAGGGCTGCGGGGCCGCGACGCTCTACGTTGTGGCCTCGGGATTTAGGGTCGTCACACACAGTATCCAAACAGATCACCACCACCGCAACCTCACCTCTAACGTTGCAAATGTGTACGAGAGCAAGCCCTAAAAAGTGTACGACAGTGAATCCACAAAACACCTCTTTTTCTCGCTTAAAACTTAATCGATTCTCTTCTTCAATCGCTCTTCGTCTCTCCGAATCTCTCACACTCTCTCTTAATTTCTCGCTTTTCAGTTCACTTCGTGTGTTCGTTTGTTGTTTGATTTATAAGGATCGATGCACGAAGGCACGGCACGGACAGACGGACGGACGTAAGCTCTGATTTTTATGGCTTATCGGATGGATTCAGCGGCTCTCGAATGATTCCCCCATTTTGAGTCTGTTTAGTGTCAGATTTTGATTAGGTTTTCTCTCTGACAGTCTCTTCTGCGAAATGGAGGGAAGACGACCCAGCTTTTTTTGTTTTTTTTTCTTATTTCGATTCTGTGACAAATCAGCGACGAACTAAAGTTTGTCTCTGATTTGTTGCAGATTTGTTGTTGACACCTTTATTCCACACATCAAACATCACTTCAGAAAAATACGGATATCGAGGCTTGTCTCTAATCGGTCGTTGAAATAGCAACAAATATTGAACGTGAATACATGGCAGGAAAATTTTGCGACTAATTTGTGACAATTACAAGTCGGTCATTAAACTTTTGTCACAAATTTGTTGTTAAAATAGTTGCTACGTAGTCAACTGTGTCAAACGCCTTATCTGATGCACATTTGTTGTTGATTTGTTGATGTTTTGCAACTGATAATGTCTGTCACTATTTATTGTTGCTATTCCACCATTTTCTTGTATTGCCCCTAGTCCAATGTGTGTAAACCCAACTAGTAGAGCCACATCCGGTTGGGGTACGTTGTCCTCCAAGTCCATCATGGATCTTGGTAGAATAATCCGATTTTATACGAATCCTAGTAGTTATGTCGACTTATGAGATCTACTAGGTTCACTTGGGCTTTTTGGTTAGTCGTGACCGACCAAAGTTTTATGAGTCTATTATGTTCGGTCAGATCTATTGTCAACATATTGGTAAACTTGTAATTGCTCTTTGTGAGGTTGTAATTGAGACAAAAATACCTCTTAAAGGGGTGAGATTGCTCATGGTGAGCATGTAAACGACTTATATTTTTGAAAATGAGATTTTGGTAAAATTATGACTTATATCTCAATTTGTTTTATACATTTATTCATGAAACTTGAAATGCTAAACATTGTGTTGCTCACCTCCGACCAATCAATTGATTGTTGGTAGCTAAGATAATAATTGTATCATAAACCATAAAGTCTATAAAGTGCAATGATAGCAACCTCTTAAAAAAAATCTCAACCAAATCACATTCAGAACCGTCAGATCACTTTGAGATACGTTACAACCCGTCTCGTGACTCTCGTGCCTTCTTTGAACCAAGCGCTTCTGATAATACCAATTCCAGTCACACAAAAGTCACGCATACACTGTTTACATTCAGATAACACCGAGATTTAAAATCTAAGATCTCAGTTTAGCCTTTGAACGGACCACGATACCCAAGTGGCCTAACCGCGTAGCACTAGCATCCCCTGTTCACACATCTATTTCGGGAAAAATACTAAAATTTCCGAGAACCGTGCGATACATCTGACGATATGCTAGTCGTATTTCGACGTATATCGCACGGTTTATGAACAGACTACCGACCTAGTGTCTTATTTGAGTGTTTCATTGTAGGCTTCCTTCCATTTTTCAAGTCTACCTTTCTTGTTTCGGAGTCTATACCCACTTTTTCTTCTCTTCACTTCTTGTTTTTGTTCTCTCTCAAATCACGTTCCGTTCTCTCTCGATCTCTCTTCGCAATCCACGATGACCAACCAAGCAGCCGAGTCATCTGAACCGTGAGTCCTTCTCGAGCCCTAACTTTGCATCCCGATCTTCGATCTCGGCCGTCCGTCGATCGATCTGATAGATCGGCTGCTGTGTTTGTGATCTTGTTTTCTGATTTAGGGTTTTGATTGTTGTTGAATCTGTGATTTTCAGGAAGGGCACGAAGAGGGATTTCAGTACTGCTATATTGGAGCGGAAGAAGGCGGCGAACAGGCTCGTCGTCGACGAGGCGATCAACGATGACAATTCGGTCGTGGCGATGCACCCCGACACGCTGGAGAAGTTGCAGCTCTTTCGCGGGGACACCATCTTGATCAAGGTGATTTTCTAGGGTTTGAAAGATGTAGTTGTTTTTGATGAATTAGGTTCTTTGATTTTCTAGGGTTTCTTGATCTTGCATCTTTGTCATGGATCGGATGTTGTTGTTTAGTTCAAAGGTTGTAGTTGTAGGAGTTGTATGTTTGTTTAGTAAACTACGTGGATCGAACTCTTGTACTTAGCTCAAGTTGATGCCTTTGATGGAGTTATTTCGAGATCCAACAATTCGTTCCCAATCAATGCACCCTAATTTGTTGTAGGTTTACACCTGCACTATGGAATTGAGTTTAGTTTCTATTTTGTTTAGTTTTCTAAGTAGGGCATCGGCAGGGCGTCTTTGGATGTGACCAAACTACTACATGCCTTTCCTTATTTGTTTGCGTCAATTGGTGTTACTATACTCTTTTTCTTTGGATCCCCGTATTTTTTACTATATCATGAAGAATTGTACCTTACATCCATCCAAACTTCCTTATCTCCAATTTTCGATTGCACTTACCTTATGTGTGTTTTGTTTCTTTCCTGCCCAATGTTTACTTTCAAAAAGTATAATTGGCTTGATTGCAGTCTTATAGAATTTTTCTTTTGGCTTAAGAGGATATTTCAACCACATATCATAATTGTTTCGCTCTTCCACTTTTCCATTTCTCCTCAGCATTTTCATACCTCTTTAGGGATTTTATTTGGACTACATGGATTTCCATTTTCATCTTTTTCAAGGCCTCTTTAACTTTTGGGATCCTTAAAATAAACAATAAAAAAAGCTTATTTTTCTTTCTTAAATGTCATTTTCTTCCTTTAAAATTTTTTGATCTTCATTCTTAATACATATCACACATTATGCAACTACTCATTTCTCGCGATATCATGTTGACATCTAATCAAGGTTCCACACTCCATGTATTATTTTTTTTGTCAACTCATTTGATAATTGACTCCTATTTCTTGTTGAATGGCAAATCTTTGGACTTGTGATGAATTTCTAATCATGCTTGATACTGATTTATCTGTATTGAGCGCCCTTGATTTTGTGGCTTGTTTTTGAGTTTCTGGATTTTGCACCCCCACCTCGTAAAATTCTCGGTACTTTGAAACTATTTGCTTTTCTGTTTTCTTAAATGTCAAATGGAGCATATGATAAAGTTCATATTGAAGGAGTCGTCTTATGCTCTTTTCTTGTTTGCTTGTTGACATGTAGGGCAAGAAAAGAAAGGATACAATATGCATTGCTTTGGCCGATGACACGTGTGAGGAGCCAAAAATCAGGATGAACAAGGTTGTCCGATCAAATCTTAGGGTCAGGCTTGGTGATGTTGTATCTGTGCACCAGTGTCCTGATGTTAAATATGGGCAACGTGTTCACATACTGCCAATAGATGACACTATTGAAGGTGTTACAGGGAATCTGTTCGACGCATATTTGAAACGTGAGATTTATTGTCTATTTTACCTCATTCTCTCTTTTATGTTTGTGTTGTTAGTATAAACATTTTCCAAAGTAGTTTTTCATTTTTCATTCTTTTAAATTTCATGGTATTATTTTCAAGTTTCAATGATTTGAGGGCATCTCTCTCTTCTTTTTTTTCTTGTGAATTTGTTATGTCTTCTTCCTTCGGTATTTGTTATCTAGACTACTTATCAATTCAGTACATTGATCACTTTCTGCGCTGATGGTATTGAGCCAAGAATCTCTCTTTTTGTTTTTGGAAGGGGTTAATGATTTTAGTAGGTAGGATTGGATTGAGATAGAAGCAGCATTCTTTGGATGTGAAATCAGCATTCCCGATGAAGTACATGGACAGGGGATAGATGATACTAGATTCTTTTAAACAACAATAAAATTTTTAACAAGCCAACCACATTCCTTGAACTTGCTTTCTCTACTTTGTCAATTTAGTTTTCCTAGAGATTATTTGGAATGGAATTATTGCCTAAGCAGTGAACTGAATTTTACTGTTTTGATCTACTTGGCAATTGGGATTGATTATGCCAATAGATTGATATTACATTATTCTACAAGACTAGTAGCTTCTAGTAATTTTACGCTTTATCTTAAGTAACATCACTATACATTCTATTGGAATCTTAAATCAAGGTTAACATTAGCCAACCCAACCCAACAAAATCGAAGTTACAATTGATTACTTGTTGCATAATATACTATAAAGAAACAATGATTCAATCAAATCAAAAGATCATTGCTTTTAATATAGGCCAAATGAAAGGTAGATAGAAACTAATAAAGGAAGAGCTGACGAAGATAAAATAAAAAGTTTTAGCGTGAAATCAATTTGAGTAAGAAACTTTCTGTAACATGAAACTATTAACATTTTCTTTTTGATCTTGTTGGTGTTTATTTTGAACGGTTAAATCTTTTTAGTTGGATGATGCGTGTTGCAAATAAAAGTAGAAGTGGACATCTCTTCGTTTCCAACTCCTTATATCCCACTTACTTTATGTAACACCCACTTACTTTATGTAAGTTATTATTACAATTATGTATGGAAATGTAACTTGTGTCCTTTGGTCTTACCAAAGGCCTATATAAAGGGGTCACACCCATGTAATGATACATACCAATGTTGGTATAAAAGTTATCCTATTCCTCATCTCTATTCTCTTGTTACCTTTTAGTTGTTTATTTTACTTTCCTAGCTTTAGCTTTAGCTTATAGCTAGTTTTACAACAATGTGTTCTATAGTTCTTGGTTTACATGATTTTAACTCTCTAGGCTTTCAGTTCAAAGACAGTATTTCCCTACATTCTGTTTGTTAGTTGGGAATTAATTATTTTACAACATTGCCTTAGTTTTTCAATCCATTCCTTGTACTACTGAAAGGTGATAAAGTGGTATGCTATATGTATAATTCATCTTCAGTCGGTCTTTTTATGAAATTATTTTGGACCTCTTTTATGATGGAGATGCGTTTTGAATAATTGCCTGCTTAATTTATGTATCTCATCAATGGCACCACACCTGTGGGTTTTCTAGATTTTTCTGGTTTTCATTCACGGGACTCCTGTTGAGAGGGGCAGCGCGTGAGACTTTCCTTTTGGTGCACACATCTAGTGACTAATTCTTGTGCGTTGTCTCCATCTTATTTGATTGAATACATTTATTATCTTATCTTGTTAAACATATGAAAATGATTTGGCTGGATATTCTCTATGGTGTTCTCTTGAGATAGAATCACTTCCTGTATGTAACTATTTCTTGGTGTTGAGAGGTTCTTATTTTGTTAACTAATGGTTTTCATTCTTACCCTTTCTTTAATCTATTCAGCTTATTTCTTGGAGGCTTATCGGCCAGTTAGGAAGGGCGATCTTTTTCTTGTTAGAGGTGGAATGAGAAGTGTTGAATTCAAGGTCATAGAGACTGACCCAGCTGACTATTGCGTGGTAGCACCAGATACAGAGATCTTTTGTGAAGGTGAGCCAGTAAAGAGGGAGGACGAGGAAAGGTTGAATGAAGTTGGATATGATGATGTTGGTGGTGTGAGAAAGCAGATGGCTCAAATAAGGGAGTTGGTTGAGCTTCCATTGAGGCATCCACAACTTTTTAAATCAATTGGTGTCAAGCCCCCCAAGGGTATTTTACTTTATGGACCGCCTGGTTCTGGAAAGACATTGATAGCAAGGGCTGTTGCAAATGAAACTGGTGCATTCTTCTTTTGTATTAATGGGCCAGAGATAATGTCCAAGTTGGCCGGAGAGAGTGAGAGTAACCTCAGGAAGGCTTTTGAAGAAGCTGAGAAGAATGCACCTTCAATAATCTTCATTGATGAAATAGATTCTATTGCTCCTAAGAGGGAGAAAACAAATGGAGAAGTTGAGAGGAGGATTGTTTCACAGCTGCTAACACTGATGGATGGGCTCAAATCACGTTCACATGTTATTGTCATGGGAGCTACTAACAGGCCAAACAGTATTGATCCAGCTCTCAGAAGATTTGGAAGGTTTGACAGGGAAATCGATATTGGCGTCCCAGATGAGGTTGGGCGTCTCGAGGTGCTTCGAATTCATACAAAGAACATGAAGCTCTCCGATGATGTAAGCCAGATTCATCTATTTTTTTCTTTTTCATGATGAAAGTCCTGGCTGCTTTTATTTATTCATTAATGGAACAAGCTCATGAACTTTACATTTTCTCTTCTTTGTTACAGGTTGATTTGGAAAGAATCGCAAAGGATACTCATGGATACGTTGGTGCAGATCTTGCAGCTCTGTGCACAGAAGCTGCATTGCAGTGCATCAGAGAGAAGATGGATGTTATTGACTTGGAAGATGATTCTATTGATGCAGAAATACTGAACTCTATGGCGGTTACAGATGAACACTTTAAGACTGCTCTTGGGACAAGCAATCCCTCTGCTTTGCGTGAAACAGTGAGTACAGTTTTTTGCTTTGTCATAATATTATAGCTTTAGGGACATGAAATTTGAATTCTCTATGTTAGTAACTTAAAACTCTTTTGATAAACAGGTTGTTGAAGTGCCTAATGTCAGCTGGGACGACATTGGAGGGCTTGAGAATGTCAAAAGGGAACTTCAAGAGGTATGCCAATGCAGAAATCGGCCTTTTGGTTTTTTAGAAATTATGTTGCCTATATGTACTTGGAACCTGAATTTTATTTACACTTTTTTGTCTGTTTGTTTTGTTTTACAGACTGTGCAATACCCAGTGGAGCATCCTGAGAAATTTGAGAAGTTTGGTATGTCACCTTCAAAAGGAGTTCTTTTCTATGGCCCTCCTGGCTGTGGAAAAACTTTGCTTGCCAAGGCTATTGCAAATGAATGCCAAGCGAACTTCATTAGTGTGAAAGGTCCTGAGTTGCTCACTATGTGGTTTGGTGAGAGTGAGGCCAATGTAAGAGAAATATTTGACAAGGCTCGGCAATCTGCTCCCTGTGTTCTCTTCTTTGATGAACTCGATTCAATTGCCACTCAGGTTCGTGTGCTTATATTGTCAACATTGTTATTTGTTTACTGTCATTTATTTTCTCTTTGAAAAAAGCTTATTGTCATTTTATGTGCATGGCTTACATCGGTTGGTAATTTTGGAATGTCATATTATATAATTGTTGAACTTTGTTAAAAGCTTGATTTGTTTGCTTCATTTTATTAACGACAGAGAGGAAGCAGTTCTGGAGATGCAGGTGGTGCTGCTGATAGGGTGTTGAATCAACTTCTTACTGAAATGGATGGAATGTCTGCAAAGAAAACAGTATTTATAATTGGAGCAACCAATAGACCAGATATCATTGATCCTGCATTACTGAGGCCTGGACGACTTGATCAGTTGATTTATATTCCTCTTCCTGACGAGGCCTCACGATATCAAATCTTCAAGGCGTGCCTTCGGAAGTCACCTCTTTCAAAAGAAGTGGACCTGGCAGCCCTTGCCAAGTACACACAAGGGTTCAGTGGAGCTGATATTACAGAAATTTGCCAGCGTGGTTGCAAATATGCAATTAGAGAGAACATTGAAAAAGTAGGCTTCCTTAATCCTTGTCTCTGATTCTTGAAAATTATGTGTATTCTTATTCACTTCGTAGGGAGTTTGTTGAATTTGGTTTCTATGGGTGCAGGACATTGAGAGGGAGAAGAGAAGAAGTGAGAATCCTGAGGCAATGGAAGAAGATGTGGATGATGAGGTCGCCGAAATCAAGGCTGCACACTTTGAGGAGTCAATGAAGTATGCTCGTAGAAGTGTGAGCGACGCCGACATCCGCAAGTACCAGGCTTTTGCCCAGACGCTGCAGCAATCTAGGGGATTCGGAAGTGAGTTCCGGTTTCCAGATACATCTGCAGCTGCTGGATCCGGTGGTTCTGACCCATTTGCCACTTCTGCTGGTGGCGCTGCAGAAGAAGATGATCTGTACAGTTAGAATTTCTGTTTGGCATCTTGACATCTCAAACATGCTACAACTTCCTGCTTCCCAGGATAATTGGGTGAAAGCATTTAGGCCTAGACCTTAAACTGGGACAATTGGTGGATTCTTTTCTCTTTTTTGTTCAAGGATGGGAGATGGGATGTGTCTCGTGCTTTGCTGATTCATGCACGGCGCCCTTGCCGCGCCGTGCTCGGTCTCAGGGTTCTGACTGTTTTATTGCTGTATTTTGAGTTAAATCAAGTTAATTATTCTGGGATTCACATTGTTTAAGCATTTTTATTGCACCCATTGTACTCCTTATTGCAGGGAATGTTGGTAGCTGAGATACAATCTTATGTTTTAGTTGATTGTTCGTGGTCAGTATTGGGTGTTCTCATTAGTCTTTTCATGGAATGTTTGAATGATCGGTTCCAAAGCTATTGTGTCATGAATCGGTGCATGTTCCTTTGTCCATATCAAAGGCTTCACCCGAATTTGCAGTGAAAGCCAGTCATATTCATATGGCTATCAAGCTAAGTGATGATCTGTCTTGGAATCAAATTACTTCAATTGTTTCATGTAAATGATGCAATTGAGACACCAAGCAACTCCTTGAAGAAATTTGACGATATAAATGTAGAGTTATGATCACTCTAGAATGCATTACTTAAGAAGGAGGACTATGAAACCATCAACTACATTAAATCGATCAAGTAGAGTGAAAGGGCGATCCGTGTCAACTCTATGAAGTTGAAAGTTCGAATTCCCTAATTTTTTGAAGTATATTTCTTATAAGATGTGTTAGTCTCTTGTGGAATAATTGTGGTAGACCTAGACACCACAAGCTCTACCAACAATTATTTCGAGATTAAAATTACCTTAATTTCATACTTAGCATTTAGCCTTGCAAATACGGACGGCCCAATTGTTCAACGTGTGAAAAAAGATGGTCTGCAGCACCTGCAATGGAAGGCATTCATTAGTGGACTTGGTTGTGCACTGGTCAACCAACACATGCAGATCAAGATTGATTTGCAGTCTTTGAACTCTCATTTGGATTCTCAAATACAAAACCGTTTGGTCTTTCAA
This sequence comes from Stephania cephalantha, assembly GCA_039657325.1. Classification (NCBI taxonomy): domain Eukaryota; kingdom Viridiplantae; phylum Streptophyta; class Magnoliopsida; order Ranunculales; family Menispermaceae; genus Stephania; species Stephania cephalantha. The sequence continues at coordinate 53,981,901 of CM077572.1, forward strand.
TTGTAGTTGGAACTTGGAACATGAGAGTGAGACGGTGCTTTCAATACATGTGGTAGGAGTACTCACTGTTCAATTCCTCTGCATTGTTTTGGCCAACTCTCTCTGACAACAGGTCTCAGAGTTTGCAGAATAGCGAGTGTTTTTATTTGACTGCCTCATCTCAGTCTTCATGTTCACATTTCATGACTTCCCCATCACGTGAACTCCAAAAATCACTGCATGGATGGTCGGTGACTTTTCTACCATTTTGATCACATTGAATAGGTATGTGAATTAATGCTGAAGAGTACATGGTATGGTATGATGGATGGTATGCGCTTTTTAACCGAACCCAATTAATTTGAGGCAAAATTTATGTTGTTGTTATTGTTGTATATCGCAATTTATACGTCGTGACGCGACATGGATACAACACATTAAAATGGGTAATTAAGAGGAGAAAGCAATACTAACAATAGTGCAAGGTTAAAAAGGGGCAGGGAATTGAAGAGGATCAAGAGATGGAGAGTCATGATGTAGTGATGTTTGTTTGCAATGTTGTGTGTATGTGGACATGTTTGGTGGATGATAGGAGGAGTTGATGAGGCTGACACACTTCTTTGGGGACAAGAGCACATGAAATTGGAGCATAATGTGTCCATAGCTAGACGCCTCTTGCTTTAATTGCACCTCTCATTGGCTTCTTCTGTTTGGGTCTTTCCTACACTTAATTGATAGCTGCCCCTCATCTTTCAATTCTTACAACCAGCCCTCCATTTGTATTGTACCACAAGTTAAAGATGTACAAAAATATGAAGAAAATGTGAAAGGGCAGTTTATGCATCTAACTTGGCTACATTTTATAAATTTATAGGGTACTTTAATCAAATCAATTGACTTGGGAAGTTGACATTATCATCAATCGCACTAAATTAAGACAATAGAATAACTTAATCCATATGATTAATGACCCCGACAAATTAGAAATTAAGCCTTTGCTGCTGTTGTTGTTGATCGGATCAATTGATCACCAATGTCATTTTAAAGGGCTTTTTAAGCTGCTATAACTGAGAGTGCTTCTAATAACATGAGCGATGAAATTGCAAAAACTGCTTCGGAGATTATTTGGTATCATTTTTTGAAATACTATATCTTATTTTTTTAGAATCAATCTTCCGACCACACATAAGCGGAATGCTTTTTTTTTACTGCGCTACATACGTGGTTGGCTTTCGTTCTGTATTTGTTGTTGTACACAAATTGCATTATTTTTTCTTTATAGGGGAAAAAATAAAAGCAAGCCATATACAGAAGTACATGTGTTTTTTGGTTATATTAATGAAATTTGACATTTTGGACTGGCTGAGATATATGCAGAAGTTACCTTTGTCTTTTTGTTTTGGATATCTGTCTTGTCTCGGAGAAATTAATTTCCACTTGTAAGGTATTCACTAGTTATACCTACATTTCTTTTTACTTCATTGGTGAAAAGAAAATGTGCATTAAAATTGGTGGGACCATATACATTTACAACTTAGTTGTAATTGAGTTGGGATCGATAAGAGAATTATTGTTGTCATGTTAGAGTTTACCCCACTAAAGCTGAAGTCTTTGTTTGCTTTCATAGAACTTCTATTTTGATGACAAAAAGGAGAGCAAGATTTCTAGGTGTTAATACCCATGTTTTGTGGAATGAATCTAAGTGATTTGGCCTTTCATCAAAACTGATAGATTCTTTTCTTGGTAATGTTTTTATTTTTCGGAAGTGTTGCCAACTTAGAATTCCCAAATTCAACTGTTGAGCTAGGATTCTCTTTTTGGGTCTTCTATGTATTGAAATTCAATTTCATAAAAAGTTGTCACTATCAGAACACTTTTTTTTAATCTTATAATTAATTATTTCTTATGGCTTTTGATGTGAACATTATAAAATATATATTAGTTCATTTCATTCAATAAAAAGTTTTACCTATCAACACTATTGGTTTTCAAAAATAAAAAAATAAAAAAAAATCTATCAAGAGTGGTGAGATAAAATTAGTTAGTTAGTTTAAAAAAGGGTTAAAACTTTGAACTAGCCACCTAAAATTCCTTCCGAATTGTTTAAAGAAATGTTAAAACTTAAAGCTCCAATACCAATTGATGATTAGAGCTCGAGTATATAATAAAAGTTGACAAAATAGAATTCAAATTTAATTAAATTTAACTTGTATGATGAAACTCTTATAGTAATTAATTGAACTGGTTAGTATTTAGGTCACCAGAAATTTATCTATTTTTAAGATTTACTCTTGTTTTATTAGAAAGAATTAAACAACTTGCTCTCTCGATCGGGTTCAAACGCATGACCTCGTGCACTCTCAAACCCCATACAAATTATTAGATCACTCAATTGATTATTTTCTAAAGTTACAGGAAAAGTATTTTGCTGATCAATTATTAAATTAAAAGATATTTCCAAATGGAAATAAACCTAATTTCAATCAAGACAATGTTGAAAACTTTAATCTAAACCTTTCTTTGGCACGGGGAGCTTTTGAACTAAGAAGATGGTGACTAGACACCAACAACCTCTTCACTCGCTCCAATAATTAAATGTACTATAACTATTTCAACTTCAAAAAACCAAACAGTTGCTTTTGAACAACCTCTTAAATAAGCTGAAAAGGAGTGAAATTTGGAACTCAACTAACATAGCAAATGATTAAGAATTTTAATTTTAATCATATAATTGCAGACCTAATTTATTGGAGATTTCGATTTATAATTAGAATAGGCCTTAGGAATATTCGACCAAGTCTAAGAGCATATAAGATTGCAGCAAAGATATCATAAAAGCTTGCGGCTGGTGTTTAATTCCACAGGGAACAAGATTACGGTAATATAGTATTCGGATTACTCTAGCTATTCTATAGTGCCTTGCCAAACGCATTTAATTAGTCACATGGACTTCTCATGACAATCACGATGCACATGTCATTATTAGAATCTTAATCGTGCTTAAGGAACATTCAATTCTTTAATTGCCATTGAACTCGACATTCATTCGTGTTTTAATTTATGTATCTAATATATGCAAAAGGAAGTTGCTAATTAATCCAATTTAGGCATTTAAATTGAACACCTAGATTGATGCAAGACTGGAAATCACATTTTTTTCTTATGAACGGAGGTGATACTCCTTCATAAATATGTACATAAAAATAGTGTTACAAAAATATGAATTGTACAAAAAAAATAAAAAATAAAATTGGGTATGCTCTTCAAATACACGGGGAATCACATCGGTTGCTCCTCCTTTAAGTCAGTCGATTTGTTAGTTAGCCAGTTAATCAGCCAATATGTCAGTCATCCAGTTCATCGATCTGTCAGTCTCGATTCGCACCTCGATATGCTGGCTTACGTGTCCTTATCATGCCACCTTAATTAGATGTATAATGTGAGTGTCCAAAGTGTGTCAATGAAGCATTTAATAGATCGATTAGCCATCTTCACACTTATGAATCAAAGTAGAAGTTGAACCAACTTCACTTTCAATGTACCCTTCTTCTCATATGTTTAACTAACATTGAACATAAAACAAACACACACGAATGCTCTCTTCTATATTTTAGGGAAGACTCCACTTTTGGAAACAAATACATCTTGGATTCCAGCTAGGGTGGTCTTTCTTCTATTAGATTCAACCATAGAAATAAATACTTGCACCAATTCCAAAGGCAAGGAAGGGAACCAAACCCTCCACAAGGGAAGGTGCCCTTAACCATTTCTAGCTTTAGGTTTGGCTGCCCATTTTGCCTTACCACTTTAGGTCTCCCACTCCTTACCTTAAACGAGGGAGACCCATGTCTAGTAACCCTCACACGTGCCCCCCACGTGCGAAACTAGGGAACCCAATGAGGCTAAAACTACCATATATACTTATATAGTACTCTCTCTCTCTCTTTCTAAATTGTCCACTTTCCACACCCACCTCTGCCATTTGACATGACACCATAACCCTATAATTCAACACTGTCATCACCCTCACGTGTCTGCACACCTCACACGTGTCATCACCCGTACGGTCCTCCATTGCATTCACCATTTTTCCCAAAATAGCCCTTGACTTCTTCAGAGCAGTGTTCTCATAGCAAAAAGATTCTCAACATTTTGAAGCAAAGAGTCACAGTGTTTTTTTTTTTTTTTTTTTTTTTTTGTAGTTTCATGGGCTTAACGTAATTAAGATGAAGCTCAGGGTCAATAGCGTTAGCGGGTCCCACACGCGTCTGTGCTTTGAAATTTTTTTGAAAGGAAAATAAAAGCGGGAGTAGACCGCACGAGGGGGTACTCATGAATAGCCGTGACCATGTATATGCGTACCCTCTCACGCTCTTTTAAGGATTCTCGCTGTCGGCTTCAAATCCCCTTTTAAAGTTCATCAAAATATGTTTACTTAGAAATCGGTGGGAGCCGAAGATGAGACAACCTCTAATCGGATTTTAAAGTTTTCCCACGTAAATTACTAGAGTAACTCATTTTAGACATCATTTCATTACTTGTGCGATATACGTCTCGTGTTTAGGTGTATTGCATGATCACCGAGGGAGTCAGTAACCAATCTTAGTACTCAAAGTGATTTACCCGAGCTTTTTTCATTTGGTGTAGTTTATCTTTCTCTTTATTAGAAGTTCTAAAATTTTTGTCTTTATCTTATTAGAAGTTCTAGATTTTCTTTTCTCTTTGTTTTAGATGAAAGATTTTATTTTCTCGTTGAAAGTTCCGTTTGTCATTATGTGGTTCTACCGATGTTTGTGTAATGCGTGTGTTTTCGATGTTATAGAATATAGTTCATGATTGCTACATTGTTGTATTCACAACCACATTCACGGCAGATTGATATTATTTTCAACAAATAAAATTACTTACCTATGCTCTGCAATTATAACGTCTCTCTGAGTAGTTGGGTATGCCTCAAATCACACAAAACATGTGAACCAATGTTCATATATATGAGGGGCCAATATGAAGGGGAGCGTGTAATTCCAATAGCACTTCCATGTGTATAGTACGATTTGTAAGAGATAAGGCGATAGTGTTAATTTGGACACTGAATTGACGTTGTTTCTGTGCTATCTTATGTTTTTATATCTCACAAACAACGAACCGCCACCAGTTCATCATGTTTACATCTTTATACGTTGTAAAGTCGATCTCCAATTATTACAACAATCAATCATTCAAGATTAAAGTTCATTTTTTTCTTCTGCATTAGATGCACATATGTGTAAGGCATTAATGGGATTTTTTTTACCAACTTTATGAGGAGCTGGCAACTTTAAATGAAGATCAATAATCAGTTAGATTAATCAAGATTATTACATAAAACCAAGTTTTTGTTCAATAACTAACACTAATTCTTTTGTAGAGGACTGGACGTATGAGCGGATATAAACAAAATAAAGACAAAGACATTATATATTCATGTCCCATAACAACACTGATAGTGATATTTTTTGAATATGTGTTGATTAAATAACATTGATAGTGATATTTTTTGAATATGTGTTAATTAAATAAAATAAGAGAGCATATAACATACGAGGATTATTCGTCAAATCCAATTAAAGTAGGAGGGGTCCGTCTAAAAAAATGTTCACACATTCTTAATTACCCTAAAAAAAAAAAAATAAAAAAGACTTAAGGAAGAAGAGAAAACCTCCTAGAACGTACATATATTACAATATTTACAAACTTGCTTCAAGTAATTTATTATTTTTGGTGAACTTGAACTAATCTATTTAGAACATTTTATCATGATTCAAACTTTTTATTTTCATCAAATCATGAATAATATTCAAACTTAATGTAGTCTTAATTTGGTTTTTTGAAGGGTAATATATCTTCACAAAATATTTTGTGAAACGGACTCCAAGAACAATTTGACGCCTCCATGGATAAGAAGACTGAACGTGTTTGGCTAGCACAAATTAGCTTGTAATTCAACTTATAATTTGTAGTTTAGCTAGAGTTTCAAATAGATTGCTTTCAAATTTTATAAAGCTTTGAATTAAGATTATTAGCAAGTGTTGCCAAACAAGCAACAAGTAATTTTGTAATTTTAGGGAAGAGATGTAATTAACTTAGAAAATCATTTTAAGAGAAGATAAGGGTAGGAAACCAAACAAAAACAAAAACTCATAAATACAAGCAAAAATCAAAATTAGTGAATGTTGAAAACGTGTGGAACGAAAGTTAGTCCCACATCTATTAAATTAATGAAACTTCGAAATGAATTATATAATTGATTTACTCCTCCCAACTAGCATCGAGAACTTTTAAGTTGAAGGTGGTTAATTAAGTTTGAAACAATATCGGTGCTAGCGGAGGAGATCCACGGGCTCGCCGTGAGAATTTTGAAAGGGAATGAGGGAGAGACATTGATATGATAAATCCAAAAGTGCTAGCTTCAATTCATTCTCGTATTTCTAAAAAAAATGTGCTACAGTTTCACCAAAAGTGCACTTCAACACAAGACATATCTAGCTAGCTATCTAGTTACAAGCACTGCTCTCTCTTTGTACTTCTACTTCTCATTTGTTTGTTGATTTGACTATGTTGTATATATACACATACATTAATTGATGATGATGATACTAATAGTACTATAACTCCAACTTAACCTCCAAATATATGTATGAATCAATCCATGGACGATCCATTGTCGATCTAGGCGTCGCCGCAGTCGTGCCAGCAAACGAGCATTGCGACGCAGCGGCGGAGAATGTAGAACTTTGCCCTCTGTTCCTTCACCAATCTACTGCACCTCCGTCCAAACGACCTACAAGGCTCCCTAACGCACTCGAACCTCTCGATCTTCCTCGGCTTTCCCATCATCACTTCATCATCACCGTCCGATTCCTTCCTCATCATCGTGATCCCCATTTTCCCTTCAATGAGACGGATGGGGCACAACAAATGAGCACTCTTTTTTTTTTTTTTTTTTTTGCTTAGTGTATATTACTAGTGAGTGAGTGAGTGAGTGCTCTGTAATATTAGTTGGTGTTGTGAAGGGTGTGTGAGCTTGGATAGCATTTGAGGGTGGGGGGTTTAGTGGTATTTATAGAGGTTTTAGAGAGTAGTGTGAAAGTGATATTGCCAGACTTGGTTTGTGTAGTGGCAGGCAGAGTTTAATGAGGTGAGAAGGGCATTTGGGTACTGATGGTGGGCTGGCAGGGGAACTGTGACCTCGTCATGTGCATTTAATTTGTCTGGCAGGGGAGAAAATCCGTTTGGTCATTGTATTTTCTCCATCTTTGAGAAAGAAAATAAAAAATAAAAATTACTGGTCTACCAAAAAAAAAAAAATTTACTGCAATGTCTAGAATTACCATGACTATTAATTTCACACCAAATGCACATTAACCTGCAAGAAGTATCAGATATAACTCGCAAAATTAGAAAATTCAAACTTGTAACATTTACCAGTCACTAGTAGATTCCAACCGTTAAATTAAGACAACAACTATTCGTGTAGTGTGAGGGGCTTTTGGACAACAAAGATCTCAATGCAAATTGAAAGAGCTCAATGCATTTGTTGTGATAATAGAATTGTTAGTCTTAGTGAACCATATGTTCCTTAATTAGAGGTTTTTTTTTTCTTTACTTAATTAAATGAGAGCCGAACTCACCACTTCACCCAAATTTTGTTATTTAGCAATTGATGCCTCTACCATCTCATCAAAGATGTTTTGGCTTAATTAGAGGTCTTAGATCTCATCTTTTTTATGGATACAAAAATTCGATATAAACTAACTGTATAGCATTTTAAAAAAATTGAAAATTAATCAAAATAAAGCCAAGGAGTTATAATAAAATTGACTTAGAGGGCTTGGGCTTACTTTGAAAGAAACCTAGCCAATACGAATATCTCATTCATGTTACCCTCGTGAATTCACATAGAAAACATTTAAAGATGTTCGTGCTATTGAAGAATTTGAGTAAAAAAAGCTCAATCTATTTAAGTGAATGCTTGCTTAGTAGTAGAAGAATTTTAATTAAATATAGCTAAAATTAATTAATTCCTTGAGGACCAAAATGCCCTTGACTTTGGTGCAACGGTCGAGAATGAAATTGAATAAAAATAGTAAATTAGGGTGATTTCCCAAGTAGCATGTTCTAGGCTCGATCTCAATGTTAGGTGAAAACCGAGATCCATCTTTGAAAATTTAGTGACACTCACGTGTCATGTGGCGCGTGCCACGTGCTTCGTGTTCAGTATATATCTTGTAGTTTTGACCCTCTATTTATAAAAAAATATATAATTTGTTTTTTGGTTTTCTAAAATATATTTTTGTGGAATACATATAATATAATTTAGTCCTACTGATTTTGAGATTAGTAGATTAAAATGTGATAAGAAACGCATATGATATAATTTAATCCCACTGATTTTACATCCAAAGTATGTAACAAATAAAATTGTCCTTAATATATATATATATATATGTTCTCCACTGCTGGAAACAGGTGAGTTCTCACAGATAATAGCTCTCCAGTGTGGGAACCATTTATGTAGGTATTACATGGCTCTTTTCATATATGATTGGCCTAGCTTGTCTCGCTAGTGGGAGAACTGTGCCTATGCATACACATGTAATTAGCTGGGCAGGACTCAGTCATAAGGACCCCCTCTATAATAATGCATACACCATAGCAACCTAGTTCTTGAAAAAAAAAAGGCCCAACACATATACAAATTAATTCCATATGCATTTAATTTGGAAAATGATTTGTTGACATTTATGGGGCGCACAACCTATGTGGCGCCCCAGAAATGTGCTTTTTCGTGGGCCCCATAGCTGAAAAAGGGGCGCCACAGAGGCGTGCGCCCCAAAAATGTCAACATATTACTCTCCATTTAATTTCTCTTTGTTTGCATGTCCAGATTAATCTAGACCTAATATTGTCTCTAATACGCTCATATGCAAAGATGAGTCCACAATCTATATATTCAACCTAACTTCCCTTACGAAAAATTTATGAAGATGGAATTAGGTCTCAACATGCAAGAAAATCGATGTTTTACTAGCAACCACGAATTTCGTGTTGGACACATTACTCATACTGAAAATTACGTTGGTATGTATATTTTGCACTTTACACATACATGGGTAAGTTTATCCTATTTGAATGGCTATCATGTAAAGAGCAATCCCACTGTTGATTTGTTCGACACTTTTATTTCTCAAAGCATGCCGATGGGCCTCTATTGTTTTCTCTTTTTGATCTACATATATGCATGTATGTATCAGCTTCAATGATCATTTTTAGATGCATGTACGCTTTTTTGACCACATTGAAGATATATTTCGATCGGTGCTAACATATTAATTGATTGGTAGTTCTCTTGTTGTTTTCAAGCCTCAATTTGGTGCTAAAATTGGCAATGAATGTTGGCTCTCATTTTGTTGTTGCCATCATCTTATTGTTAAAGTTGGCTCGAACCTTGCCAGTTCTCCATGATATAGACAAAGTTGTCCACGTTTCAGAATACATTACATTAATTTGAAAGTTGCATATACGAAGACACACATACATGTAGACTTTACTTAATAATAGCCAAAAAATATATGTAAGTAAAAAAACAATGTGTTTCTTTAAAATAAAGTCGAGTTCATTTGCTAGTTCAATGAGTACAAGTCTCTGGCTTTCGGAAAAAAAAAAAAAGAAAAAAGTAGAGTCTCCATTTTAAGTCATTAGAATGGTCACTTTCTGCTTACAAGAGTTTTACACCTTTGTTGGCTTGAGCTTAAATTAATCGGATCGAGTGGACTTCCAAATATATAGAGTGCCACCCAACCCACCCATTTTTTTTTTAAAAAAATAGGCCTTCATTTATGGGCCGTACTAGTACTGGGCTTAATGAATCTATGGTCCAGAACATAAAATGCTTTTGGGATGAAGATTTAAATACAATATATGAAGTCCAACGTCAGCATTGATGTCTGGTTATGAGCTTATAATTTCTTGAACGCTTATATTTATGCCTGGTAATTAATTTGGGTCACGAGAACGACGTCTGACTAATTTCTAAGATACCATTGCACTCTTTCAAGATATTTAGAATTTCAAACATACATGTAGATACATATAATCACATACATTTATATATCGTTTGCATGCAGGTGTGGCTCAACAAATGGAAAAACTGATGCGGGACTTCCTGTGGCGAAGAATGAATGTGGAGAAATCTTGGGCTTTGGTGGAATGGTCGCAAGTTTGTCTTCCAAAGAAATTGGGGGGCCTCTGTTTTGGCAATCTACTTACAAGGAACAAGTCCCACATTGCAAAATGGTTGTGGCGTTTAATATAAGGAGCAGAATGCAAGTTGGGCTAAACTTATCAAAAGCATTTACGGTATGGACCGCAACTTGTGGGACTCGGGAGACGATTTCCATCCATTTTATAGAGCACCTTGGAAGTTTGTAATGGAGACCCGTCAAGAGTTCGATAAGGGCATCTTTTGCGAGCTTGGAAAGGGAAACCGCATAAGGTTTTGGCATGATCATTTGGTGAGGAGGGAGTGCTTCAAATCAAAATACTCGGATTTGTATGCATTGGCACATTATCCCTAAGCGCCCCGCCTCCGCAGACATCTCCGCGAGTCTATAATCTCCGCCAAGCATCGATATCGTCCCAACTTCAACACCTTTCAATTTTGTGGGGTTTTATCTTAAAAGCGATTCAGACTTAGTTAAGAGGAGATCACCACTTATATACTTCACTATGAAGTTTCAATTATCCGACGCGACTATTATTTTATCCACACATCTCAACATAAGCCACTGTGGAGAATTATTCAAAGATCAACAAAGTGGGACATAGTCTTTCGACGAAGCTTATCCGATGAACTTGGAGGACAATTGGAATTACTTGTGGAGTCTATACAAGGGAAACATATATCCACGTGCGGAGGAAGAAGATAAAAGAATGTGGAAATGGGATCCCTCCAAGAACTTCACGGTGAAGTCATGTTTCTTCAATTTGTGTATGGAGTCCGCAAATAACTCATGCAACACCTATAAGACAATTTGGAAATCTCCAGCGACTATGAAGACGAGGGTGTTGGTTTGGCTAGCATGGAAAGGTAAGCTAAATTAATGTGGTTGATGTGTTGCAAAAAAGATGCCCATATCTTTGTTTGCTACTGTCGTGGTGTGTGTTATGTAATAATGCGTGCGAGTCAATCGATCATTTATTTCTTCATTGCACATTTACAAGATGGATATGGAGAGAGATGGCCTTTCATTTGGGAGAGGTTTGGAATGCGCCATAACGACTAAACGACTACCTAGAGGAGAGCGAGGCATATCGGTTTAGTGGGAGAAAAGGAATTTTGTGGCGAGCGGGGATGCTAGCCTTGATTTGGATGATATGGGAGGAGAGAAACAATAGAATTTTTCGTGAAATGGACTGAACTAGATTGGAACTATGGGAGATGGTCAAGAGACGAGTGGCGACAGTGTTGGTTGAGGCTGTGGAGTTTAAAAATTTGGGGTGGAATGAGTTGAGTGGCCCGTAGGGTAGACTGCTAATGTAAATGTTATTTTCTCGATAAGGTGGAGATCCGGGTTGGGGGGCCAACTGGGCATTGCTAGAGAAGATGGGTCATACGACTAGGGAGAAGAGATGAAGGGGCGAGTCTAACGCTGCTGGAAGAAGGTGAAATTCGATCCTCACTTTTGATGTTTTGTATAGCCTTACTTGTAAAGGGAATGGGCAAAGAAAAGCCCTATATATAATTTTTGTAACTTTTACCTACACATACATATATAATGCACAATATCTTTCTGATAAAAAAAACCATTTATATTAGTATACATTGTTATGATATGGATGAACAATTGACTAAGATTTTGGATAACCACATTGTCAAGCATGGCTTTGTCATTGAGTTGTAATATCAAGCATTGCTCTTATTTGTATTCATATCTAATGTACTTACTATTCTATGTATTGTCAATGTTGCTTGTGAAGAGTTGTATGACATGTGATGTATGTGTTACTTGTAAACATTGTCAAGTACATTTATCATCATCGCCAAATGGCCTATATAAAGGTGTCAACCTCATCAGTAAAAACACACCAAGTTGAATGAAAACTTCTCATTCCAACTATCTCATTTCTTTTATTCTCCTTTGTAGTAGTAGTTTGTAGTAGTAGAAGTTCTTAGTCTTCTATTTTCCTTCTTTAGTTCTTAGCAATTTCCAACTCAATTTACAACACGTTATCGCACGAGCTTGCTCTTCGCACAAAGTGGGAGATCTTGAAGTTCAAGAAGGCTTGTTAAGGAAATAAAGCTAGGAATGTATAACTTTTGTTAATTTAAATAAGTTCAATTTATTCCATGTTATCATGATTGCTTTCTTTTATTACATACATCACTTACATATGCATACTTTATTCATACACTATGCATTATAACGTCACCGATCGTGAAAGTATGCTCGTAGTTGCGTCTTGCACGATCTTCTACATCGTAAATCAAAAGTCAATATGTGACATAACTAGTTTTCTCGCTATACTACAAACGATTAGTTATGCTTTATTTTTTGATTTTTATATTGCAAATAGTGCTATGAGTTTGGGTTGATAATGAGTAAGCCTTGTCCTAGTAAAGCTAAACATTGAAAGTGGAGACGAGTTATCCCGTTCGAGAGGTATGATTTTAAGTAGACTTCGTCTCGCCACCCAACCCGGAGGTTGTCTCACCAACTCATACAAGTAGTACATTTTGTATATTAATAATCAAGTTGTGAACATATATTTAATCGTATATTATTTATTTTATATAAAAGAGAAAAACTATTTACCCAATTTCTTGACATATTTTCAGACTTTGGCAAACCTTCAAAAACTTGAATTTGTTGCCCTCAATATCACTGCCAATAATTATTTGTTATTGCAACTGAATGTCGAGATACATCTCCAAGCTAAAGACTTGGAAGAAACTATTATAGAAGGAAATGAAACATCAATGCAAGACTGTGTGAAAGCACTGATATTCTTTCGCCATCATCACCATGAAGGTTTGAAAAGTGAGTATCTCAATATGAAAGATCCTCTCACCTTGTGGTTAAGCTTGAAAGAGCGATATGATCACCAAAAGATGGTGATATTTCCAAAAGCTCAAAACTACTGGTCGAATCTTAAGCTACAAGATTTCAAAACAACTCATGAGTATAACTCCACCATGTTAAATATTACCTCTCGTTTGAGGCTATGTGGAGAAAATATATCTCGATGAGACAATGATGGAAAAAACATTCAAGACTTTTCATGCCTCGAATCTATGTTGTAACAAGAATATCGAGCGCGTCAATATAAAAAGTACTTAATTAATTTCTTGTCTCATTGTGGCTAAATAAAATAATAAGCTTCTATCAAGAACCACAACTTCCGTCCAATCGGTTCCGCTTCAATTAATGAAGCAAATGTTTCCTCTTATAATGACCATAAAAAACGGCCAAGGAAAGAAAAACCACTGGACATGAAAAGGAAAATGATCAATCGCCAAATATCGTGGCAAGCCCTATTCTAAATTCCGTGGCGATAAGTTCTAAAATAAATGGGATAGAAATGATGCCACTCTAATAAGTGGAAAGAATGCAGCTGAAAATGGGCAAGCTCGTAATCGTGACCAACCATGCCACATGTGTAGTTTGAAAGGCCATTGGGCTCATGTATGCCGCACGCCTAAGATTTTATTGATTTTTATCAAGCCTCCTTAAATGAGAAAGACAAAACAGCTTGAGATGAACTTTATCGTTGTCTGAGATGGCTCGTTTGGACATTAATTATATGGATGTCCCAAATTTTCAGATGATCCAAACACTAATCTCGATATCTTTAACGATCATATGTAATGCTTTTCAAGAATTATATGCACTAGTTTTTGTTATATATGCTTTTTAGTTTATATGTACTAGTTTCTTATTATGAATAAAATATGACTCTTTTTCTAATTTGTCAAACATTATTTGTATAGATGATCATCAAACCATGTGTTCAAATCATGAATCAAATATGAAAGCGATATATGTCTTCATTGATTGTGCTATAACGCACACAATCCTTAAAAAGAGAGAATATTTCTCCAATTTGAACTTAGCCGAGGCTAACGTACAAACAATATTTGACATCTTCAATTTCATTAATGGCTCGGGAAGAGCAAATATTATATTGCCTGGGGAACAACAATTCATTATGACAATGTCTTATACTCGAAAAATCCGTAAGGAATTTACTTAGCTTTAAAAATATTCGACAAAATGGATATCACATTGAAACCATGAACGAAAATAATAGAGAATTTTTATACGTCACATCGGTTTCAAATGGGAAAAAAAGTATTAGAAAAATTCTCACTTTATCCTCCGGATTATATTTTACTCATATAAGGCATGTCAAAATGAATGTCGTCTTAAATAAAAAAATTAATGATCCAAAGACATTCATTTTATGACATGACCGACTTGGTCATCCAGGATCATCAATGATGCCAATAATAATTGATAATTCGCATGGACATCTTTTGAGGAGTCATAAAATATTTTTAGCTGATGATTATAATTGTGTTAGTTGTTCTCAAGGTAAATTGATAGTTAAACAATCCCTAAGTAAAATTGTTGTGGAATCTCCGCTTTTCTTAACGCATTCAGTGGGAGACATATGTTGACCTATTCATCCTCATGTGGACCATTTAGATATTTCCGGTTTTGATAGATGCGTCAACTAGGTGGTCACATGTTTGTTTTCTTTCGACTTGTAATGTTGCATTTGCTAGACTTTTAGTACAAATCATTAAGTTAAGATCACAATTCATCGACAACTCAATCAAGACCATCCGTCTTGATAATGCTGGAGAGTTTCAATCTCAAGCATTTAAAGATTATTGCATGTCTATAGGAATTACCATTGAACATTCTATTCCACATGTGCTTCCCCAGAATGGTTTGGCAAAATCTCTTATTAAACGCATTCAATTATTTGCTAGGCCTTTAATTATGAGAACTAAGTTACCAACTTCAGTTTGGGGACATGCAGTCCTTCATGCAACATCTATCATTCGTATATGTGCCTACTACATACCATGAACATTCCCCCATGCAACTCATTTTAGGTAAACAACCAAATATTTCACATTTGAAAATTTTTGGTCAGGCAAATGTATGTTCTTATACCACATCCCAATAGAACTAAGATGAGTCCACAACAAAAACTTGAAATTTATGTTGGATTTAACTCATCGTCCATTATAAGATACTTTGAGCCCATAACAGAGGATTTATTTACCGCACGTTTTGCTAATTATCATTTTTATGAAGTAATTTCTCCACTATTGTGGGGAGATAAGAAGCCAATTCAAAAGGAATGACGCGAAATTGCTTGAAATGCATCAATTTTATCACATTATGATCCACGCACAAATCAGTGTGAACTTCAAGTTCAAAAGATCATTCATTTGCAACAAATTGCAAATCAATTACCCGATGCATTTATCAAGCAAAACGAGTGACAAAATAACATATTCCAGCTGTAAATGCTCCTGCATGAATTGATGTTTATGTGCAACAAAATGCACAAGAACGAACGACACGCTCAAAGCGTGGAAGACCAGTTGGTTCAAAGGATACAGTTCCTCGAAAGAGGAAAACGAGAGAAAATAAATGCAAATCAAAATACTCACGAGAAAGCACAAGAATCCTTTGACAAGAATTTGTCAGAACAAGTTGATTCTGACGAGGAACAAGTGCCTATAGAAAAAGAAGGAAAATATGAAAATAATGAGATCTCAATAAATTATTTGAACTCTGGTAAGATTTGGGATATAAATAATATTGTTTCTGATGATATATTTGCTTTCAATGTGTCCTTTGAAATATGTGAAAATAATGATGATCCAGAACCACGATCAGTGGACGAATTTCGAAAAAGACCTAATTGGCAAAAATGACAAAAGGCTATCCAAACAGAGGTAGACTCGTTGAAGAAACGATAGGCTTTTGGATGGTTGTTCAAACGCCGATGACGTAAAGTCTTCGTTTCTGATACAAATAAGTATTTGTACGAAAGAGAAATGAAAAAAATGAGATTACAAAGTACAAAGTAAGACTTGTAGCTCAAGGTTTCTCACAAAGACCTGTCATTGATTATGAGAAAACATATTCTCCTCGTTATAGATGCAATCGCATTTCAATTCTTGATAAGTCTTCATGCGATTTCTCAAGTGGTTTGATATGCATCTAATGGATGTCGTTACAAAGATATCTCCGTGCGTGATCCCTAGATAGTGAGATATATATATGAGAATCCCGAAGGATTTGAAATATCCGAAGAAATAAAATCAAAACCTCATAACATGCATTCTATAAAATTACAAAGGTCTTTGACGGATTGAAACAATCCGGACGAATGTGGTACAAATGCCTTAGTGATTATTTACTTAAAGAATGATATGCAAATAATCCACTTTGCCCATGTGTCTTGATTAAAAGATCATCAACATAATTCATGATTATTGATGTATATGTTGATGATTTAAATATAGTGGGAAACCACAACGACATCATTAGAACATCCGAATACTTGAAAAATGAATTCGAGATGAAAGAACTTGGAAAAATAAGACTTTATCTTGGTTTGCAAATTGAACATTTTTCAAGTGGAGTACTTGTCCATCAATCAAATTATATTGAAAAAATATTAAAAGATTTTCTATGGACATGACACATCCATCGAGCTCTCTAATGGTTGTCGATCACTCAAGTGGATAAAGATCCATTTCGACCCCAGTGAAAGTGATGAAGAGCTACATGGTCTCTGAGGTACCATACTTAAGTGCAATTTGTGCACTTATGTATCTTGCAAATTGTACAAGACCTAACATTGCTTTTGCTGTCAACCTACTTGCAAGATATAACTCTTCACTAACTCGAAGACATTGGAATAGTGTCAAACATGTTTTCCGATATCTTTGAGGAACAAGTGACATGGGTTTATGAAACGACCCTCACCTGAAATAGGGTCGGGACGCCCAGCCCATACCGTTGCTCAAGCTCGATACTTGAACCATGCCCAAATAACGGTCTGGCACGCCTAATTCAACCTGCGGAACAACATACTACCATATAGAACAATAAATTCGGAATTTAAATCAAAACTAAAATCCATGAATTCGCCAAATCAGCGTGATAGGAATCCAACAATATGATAATCTCATTAAGTTTTTAAATCAACCTTAAAACATCCATAATGGTCCGAAAATAGATAAGGGGGGTTCAACTCTACCCCAAGTAAAACAACCTAGAGTTACAACCCAATTTATTGTTCTGAAAATCAAATAAATATATTATATAAAATAACTATGCAAATTCTCACAAAGCAATGAGACTTCAAGCAATGACTTTCCCCTTGCCAAGATCGTTCGCACTCGTAGAAGAACCTGTATTGTAAGTAGGGTCAGCTAAAGAACCAACGAAGCCCAATAAGAGAATAACTACGCTTAAATATTAAACATGCAAGTAATACCTATAAATCAAAATAAAACTAGCATGCATTTAAAATCATGATACATTGAAATATGTAGCATGCCACCGTATTACTACGGCTCTCTAAGAGGCCCTTAAGATGTAAGGTGACTTGGTTCCACCATACATGTATGGCTCCCCAAGAGGCCTTACACGAAGTCAACCAAGGTAGGTAATGACCTCATCCCAAGTCATTTTGTCAAAATCATGAAACCTAATTATACTAGTAGCAAGCCACATTTAATAGATGAAGCGGATCTCCCCACTTACATCGACTCGCGCAGCCGACGCCTATAACAACTCCCCGGTATGCTTGTGGTTCGATGCAAACCTTCACGCGACGCTATAAAATCATAATACATCACATCAATAAATACTTTAATTTAAGTTAATTAAATTTTTCATTAATTGGTCGTTGGGATCCACTAATGTGGGTCCCCCATCGCCCGATGTGACGGCCGAGGGTGCGGGACCCGATCGGCCTCCTCGAAGACGTGATAGCACTCCATTCGAAAATAATTACTTGCTTTTACTTGTTATATATATAAATATACATATATATATATATATATATATATATATTATTTTATTTTATTTTTTTTGGTTCAAAATAATTCAACCCCGGGTCCCGTCCACGGCCGAACCTCCCTTGGTTGACCACCAGGGGTCGTTTGACCCCAGTCGAGCGCTCGCCTGGGCCGTTGTGATGTGGATAGGAGCAACGCTCCCCCACCGCCCATAAATCGGGGGCGCACTAGCACCGCAGGCCGTTCTGGCCAACCCTGCGGTGGTGTGCGACGAGGGGGGCTTCCTATCACGGGGCCTCCTAGTGAAGGCCTCACCATGGGGCGGCGGCGCGGCACGGTGATGCCGTCGTCGCTTTTCCTCCACGGGTGGCCGCGACTCGCTTAGCCCTCTTCTGGCGGCAGCGATGCTATTCCACCTCCCCTCTATTTTGTGTACATTTTTCACCAAAACTTCAAACAAAAAGAACTTAGAATAGAGATTACCTATTTTTGAGATCTGTGCAATTGTTATCTTCTCCTCCACCTTCTCCTCAACTCTGGGGTTTTGAACACAAAAAGGGGGGTTAGGGTTTTAAAATCAATTTATATTAGGGCTACATTGGTTTAAGGTTTGTGAATTTACTAATTTTCCCTTAGAGCATGTTTATTTAGTTTTGGGTCGTCACAACATCCCCAATTTTAAAGAACTTTCGTCCTCGAAAGTAGAAATAAAGTTATACCTTATGGTTCGAAAAGAAAGTGGAAAGTTCTCCATCATATAGTCCTCCCCGCTCCCGAGTCAACTCATGTTCTCCGTGGAATTGCCATCGAACTTGCACCAACGAGATTTCTTTCTTCCGTAGCTTATGCACCTTCCTATCCACAATTTGATAGGTTGCTCGTCCCAGACACGTCTTCTTTCAAATCAACTTGCCTCCAATCAATCATCTATGCATGTTTATTATGTGCTTCCTCAACATAGAAACATGGAAGACATCATGGACTCCACTAGCCGCGTGGTGGTAACTCGATGCGATATACACGGCCTATTCGTTTCTTGATCTCGAATGGCCCGATGAACTTAGGAGATAATTTTCCCTTCAATCCGAATCGGTAATGCCCTTTCATTGGTGACACTTTTAATACCACCAATTCTCCTTCATTGAACACAACCTCTTGATGGTCCTTGTCAGCATACTTCTTCTGGCGGCTCTGGGCGGTCTCCAATCGTTGCCTAATCAGCTTTATCGTATCGGTTTGGTCATGCACAAGTTCCGGACCGATCAAAACGGCATCTCCGACCTCGTTCCAACAAACTGGAGATCTAGATGGTCTCCCATAAAGAGTCTCGAACGGTGCCATGCTAATGCTCGCTTGAGAACTGTTGTTGTACGCAAACTCGCACAACATAATATATTTCTCCTAACTCCCACAAAACCCAGCACACAAGCTCTGAGCATATCCTCAAGTACATGAATCAATCTCTCGGTCTGCCTATCTGTCTGTGAGTGAAAAGTCGTACTGAGATTGAGCTAAGTCCCCATCCGGTGCTGAAACCCACTCCAAAACTGAGAGGTAAACCTTGGATTACGATCTGACACAATAAACACCGAGACTCCATATAATATGACGATCTTGTCTACATATATGTTCCCCAACCTGTATGCTGAATACTCCATGGAAATAGGGACGAAGTGGGCTGACTTAGTCAAACGATCCACGACCACCCAAATGGCATCTCGAGTCATCTCTGCAGCCCCGAGAAAAAATCCATAGCTATGTGTTTCCACTTCCACCGTGGAATAAGTAATGGTTGCAACAATCCCGGATATCCTCAAGTACATGAATCAATCTCTCTGCCCGCCTATCCGTCTCATGAGTGAAAAGTCGATCGAGATTGAGCTAAGTCCCCATCCAGGTAGCGCCGAAACCCACTCCAAAACCGATAGTAAACCTTGGATTACGATCTCGACACAATAAACACCGAGACTCCATGTAATATGACGATCTTGTCTACATATATGTTCCCCAACCCGTATGTCGAATACTCCATGAAAATAGGACGGCCGGGCCGACTTAGTCAAACGATCCACGACCACCCAAATGACATCCGAGTCATCTGTCCAGCCCCAGAAAAATCCATAGCTATGTGTTTCCACTTCCACCGTGGAATAAGTAATGGTTGCAACAATCCCCCGGCTTTCGTGGTCCGCTCTTCACTTCTTCGACAAATTTCACAATTCTCGGGAAGTAGGTAGCGATGCCTACCTTCATCCCCGGCCACCAATACATCCTCCTCATGTCCCGATACATCTTATTACCCCGAATGAACGGTGAATCGAGATATGTGTGCCTCTCGGAGTAAGTCATTCCTCAATTGTATATGAGATGGTATCCACAATCTATCCTGAAATCTCAACGCTCCATCAGCTGAAAGTCTCCAATCCATATCATCACTACTATCTCGCAAAGAGTCATGTATTTCTCGTACTCGAATCTGGCTTCGACAATCAACCACTCTATACACAAACATCGTTCTGGCTCTCATCCTGACTTGCGCCTGACCTTCTGAAACATATGAGCTGATCCCTACGCCATCTGTGGGTACTCCCTGAATGTTCATTACGGTCTCAGACTCTGTCTCTAGTCATACACGGCTCATAGCATCTGCTACTACATTAGCCTTCCTCGAGCGATACTCGAGTGTGAAGTCGTAATCTTTCAAAAGTTCCAACCATCTCCGTTGTCGCATATTCAACTCACTCTGTGTGAACAAGTACTTCAAACTTTTGTGGTCCGAGTAGATAGTAAATTTCTCTACATACAAGTAGTGTCTTCACAACTTCAAAGCAAACACAATCGCCGCCAACTCTAAGTCGTGCACTGGGTAGTTCTTCTCATGTAATTTCAACTGCCTGGACGCGTAAGCAATTACTTTATTGTCTTCGCATTAATACACCTCCCAAACCAATCCCCGACGCATCGGCATACACCGATAATTCCCCGTCGCCTCGGTAGAATCGGGAACCTAAGGCGATAGTTAGATGGTTATTCAACAACCGAAAGGCCTCCTCACATGAATCATCCCATTCATAAGCCACGTCTTTCTTAGTCAAGTTGGTGAGTGGTGAAGCGATCGACGAGAAACCTTGCACGAATCGTCGATAGTTCCCTCGCTAAGCCTCTAGAAAACTCGAATCTCTGATGCATTAGTTGGTTGTGGCCACCTAATGATTACCTCGATCTTCGCAGATCAATCGATATCCCTTCCGTATTCACCACGGACCCTAAAAACTTCACCTCCGAATCCCAAAACTCGCATTTTCTCAACTTAGCATAAAGTTTGTGTTCTTTCAATGTCTCGCAACACTTTCCCGAGGTGTTCTTGTTATCCGATCGACGCGTGTCGAATGCGTCAAAATATATAATCCCGATGAGATTACCAATGACCACAAGAACTGCAGTAGAGGGCAAGCACGGGTCGAACCACGAAGACCAAGTTTCTTACCTATGCTACGAAATTAAAAATAACTCTGGGTGTTCACGTAAATAATATCTAAATTAACTAAAACTAGACTAAAAATAGCAAGTAAATATATCAATCAATGGGAAACAATCCAAACCATCTGTATCACAAATCTCCTCAATTTGGCATAATTTTACATACGGTCCTCAATCTAATCAAAGCATGCAATCCATAATAAATTAGTGTAGCTATATGACCCGTAACGTACGCGGTCCTCGCACTTCCCTATCTCGATGGTCAAGGTACGACAATGACCACTTCCTAGTCAAACACATAACCATATATTCAAGTGAATTAGGTTTAATGTGTTGACCGCAATGGACTTTGTGAAGGCACTACACCTAGACAACCTGATCACTAAGGCCCAATTTATTTTAGATCCCTATGATATTCAACCGGTCCCAAAAGGGTCTAATCAATTGGTATAGTCTGATGCCACTAATGTAGTCTATTGCACAAGTACTAAAAGCGCATAACCCATCAAGCATGTAAATCAAGATTTAAACAAGTGTTTAATCTTAATAATTCAACCAATATCAAAGGGAATAAAATATTATGAAAAACAAAATAAATAAATAAATAAATAAATAGATCTCACATATGTTTTTATGCCAAAATGGTGATTTGATCCACCTCTCGTTCAGATTGATGAGTTTAGCTCGGCCATCGTCGTCAAGAACTCCATCAAAATCCAAAAACAAGTGTAAAACAATAGTTTGTGAAAGAGAGAAGAGAAAACAAAGCCGCCTCCTAAAAAAAAACATAAAAACCCTCTCTGTCCCGATTCCTAATTAAAACTGCTGTGACACGTGCGCCGAGGACGATCAAACGGTTGTGATGAATTTGCTTCCAAGGCCCTGCCACGTGTCAGCATTTGATTGGGTGAGCTTGCTGGAACGTGTGTCGTGGCGAGTTGTTATTGGAGCAGAACCTGCTGTGATGCAGATGGTGAGAAAGAAGGCTGACACGTGTCGCTGCTGGATTGGTGGACATGATGCAGCTCAGCTGCTGACGCGAGCAAGAGGGGCTTGCCAATGGACGACTGCCACGTGGCGTGGAGTGGCAGGTGCGGCAGCAATTTGCTGGAGTATGCTGACCAATTGGTGCGTGACACGTGGACTGCAACAGTGTAAAATCGCCCAAAACGCGCATATCTCGAGTCGTATCTTTCGATGTCTCGATCATTGCATTATGAGTAGTCCATTTTGCGCAGCTTTTTCGCGCGAACTCAACCGCATAATCCAAAAATCCTAAAAATGAACAATAAAGATAATTAGGCCCATATGTCGAGGATTCAACAATAAAAATATATAAATAAACTATATATTATATGCATAAATAATGACCTATCAAATACCCCCAAACTTAAGACTTTGCACGTCTCGAGCAAAGGTGTAAATGACACATACAAATAAACTAGACCTCTAACACGACTATGCATTGACTCAACTACTCTATACCCGATTTAAAATTCATGGAGTTCCTTTGGTTTACATAGTCGCCAAGATAACAAATTACTCAAGAAATTTCGGAGTTATGATATGTCAAGAACTGCAACCCAAACACAATTAAGATCACATTTTCAAGACAAAGATATGGTCAAGACAGACGCCATCAACTACTTGCGGGTTTTCTTGGTCTATAAATTTAAGCACACAAGTCCACAATTTCCATGAAAATAGCGCATCAACGCATCAAAAGTACCATGCACAAGAAATGCAACCACATTCTCCACTACTGTAGACTTAGCACCAGTGGGAATCAATAGGACTTCAATAGGTTGTAACAAGGATGGGGATTGGTACCAAGGAAGTGGTGTAAAGGGTATGCGAAATGTTGAAAAACTAGAACTTAGATTATAGAATGATTACCCGAGAACATGAATGTGACTAAACCGCACTAAAATTCATTTTTCATTCAAAATGTGCAAATTCCTCACCTTTTTCCAACCACCCGGCTCCCTCGCTCCATTTCCCGTGGTTGCTGCTTTAGGTGGGACTCTCTAATCATGAATTTCCCATTAATTTGGGCAAGTAAACAATTTTTCCTCTCGATTTTTTTTTTCTCCTCATGTCACTTTCTAAGGATTCAAATATAAGTCTAGTTTCCAACTAGGTATAAGATATAAGGCTAATGGCCGAGGTTTAATGATGTGTAATCAAAGAAATCAAAGTTTAATTCTACTAAATGGGCTAACTAGTGGTAAGATGAAAGGTAGGTCTAAGGTTAAGGGTTTAAATTCAAAATAGCCTAAATCATTTCCCCAAAAGTTGTTCTAGTCATAAGAATTTAGACTGAGTGAGTTACATCCTCGTTCTAATACTCTAGAAATCGACTTGCACAATTCCTCGACTCGTCCGCCCCCTTTGGTATCTAGCACAGCTCAACCAACATACTAAGTCTCTAATAATGAAATCATAAAAACGTCAGGCACAGTTCTGTTTTGAGTGTTTCGTCTAATTTCTCCCGAGTCTCAAGTCACAGGCAACCATAGAGTACTCATCCATGCCCAAAGGCATGAAACAAAATATCAAAGCGACTCTAAACGAAATAAAAAATGAAAACTACATTAAAAATATGCATGAAAATGTATCAACTCCTAATAAAATGAGAAAGTGAAATATGAAGTGGCAAAGAAATGGAAGAAATGAGTGAATAAGAGATACAAAACACCACCGATACAAATCCGACAACAAGATATAGTTGAAAAATTTAAACGATCTCACCCGTGGTCTTTCGCATAGAAACCCATCCAGCCTTAGTCCACAATCCTAAAGTACTCCCCAAACTTATTTCGAATCTTGTCCTCAAGATTCAAAAAAGTTAGGAGCGCATATGAACACATACAACAGGGTGAAAAAAGATGATATATATGAGGCAAGGAAATGAGACAAGATCGTGCGTAAGACCGACACTAACCCTAAATCTACAAGACGAAAGAAGATGGGTGACCTTACCAGATCGCAGATGGGACTAACCGTAGTTACGTAACATGCGAGAGCACCGCAGAGCAATATCAAAGTTCTCAAAATCCAAAAAGCTATGCAGAGGTCACACACCTATAAAAAGTCACAATGAGATAATAGTAAGAATACCCCAAAAAATACTAAAATAAAAATAAAAAGGAAAAGGATAGAAGCTTGGGGTGCTCCCTGTGAGCGCTTTGTTTAACGTCGTTGGCTCGACTCGCCCGACTCTTTTCGGTCAAAGTACTCTACAACCGCGTAGAGTCTCGCTCTCGATCTCATGTTGTGGGAAGTTCTCGTAGAACGCTTCTACTCGTGCCCATTCACTTTGAAAACTTTCCCCGTGTCTATGCTCCCGATCTCAACTGCACCATGTCCAAACACATAAGTAACAACAAAAGGTCTGAGCCATCGTGACCTTAATTTCCCTGGATGGAAAGTTAATCCGGAATAATAAAGTAGGACCTTTCGCCGACTATGAAAGTCTTACGAGATAAGTTGCGATCGTGGAACGCCTTGGTTTTATCCTTATAAATTCGAGCGGACTCGTAGGCATCGTTCGAATTTCCTCTAATTCTTGAAGGTCCAACTTTCTCGTTCGTCGTTTACCGCGTCGAGTTCCATATTCGAGCCGTTTGACACCCATAGAGATTTATGCTCTAACTCGACCCCGGCAAGTGGCACGATTTGTCAAGACTAAGCTGCGATACGGAGACATTCCGATTGGCGTTTTATACGCCGTTCGGTAAGCCCATACCGCATCATCAAGGCTGTGTGCTCCAAATTCTTTCGTGACGGATTTATAGTCTTCTCCAAATGGATTTAATATCCCTATTTCGACACCTCTACTTTGGCCATTAGTTTGAGGGTGATAGGTCGTAGACGTACGGTGTGTAACATTATACTTACGTTAGAGATTTTCAACCACGCATGTGCAAGAAATGGGTACTCGATCACTAATCAAAGCCCGTAGAAGCGCCAAAAGTCGAAAAATTTGCGTGATTTAAGGAAATTGCATACCACCGACGAATCATTGGTGCGAGTGGCTTTAACTTCCACCCATTCGGGCACGTAATCCACCGCCAAGAAGATATAAAGGAAACCGTGTGACGGTGGAAATGGCCCCATGAAGTCGATCCCCCAAACATCAAAAATCTCGCAAAATAGGATCGAGGTCGGGCATGGCGTTTGATCCCCGTGACTCAGTGGTACCTGGTCGACTCGACATTTGGCACAGGTGTCTCGCGTATAGATATGAATCGTGAAAATGGTAGCCAATAAAGCCCGCTCTCCAAAACCTTCATAGCCGTCCCACGTGGACCGAAATGACCACCGCAGCATATGAATGACATAATGTCGATAGATTGTGTTTCACTGGGAGACACATCGACGAATGACTGTCCGAGCAAAACTTCCACAAGCATGGGTCATCCCATACATAGTGTTTGGAATCGTCCGAATCTTATCCTTCGGGCTCGCGTAAGGTGAGGTGAAAACTCCCGTGTAACGAGGTAGTTTACTGATCCGCAAACCAAGTGGAGTTCCTCGTAAATTGCTAAGAGATGTTCATCAGAAAATCATCTCGAAGCGGGACAGTGCTTCACCATTCTCGATACGATCGAGATGGTCGCAACAAGATTTTCTACACCACTTTATCTTTAATCTCGATGTCAAACTCTTGTAACAAGAGTATCCATCGAATGAGACGAGGTTTAGCTTCCTTTTGGCCATAAGATACTTTAAGGCAAAGATGGTCGTAGTAGACGACCACCTTGGTTCCCAAGAGATAAGGCCGAAATTTCTCCAAAGTCAAGACGACGCCTAGAAACTCATTTCTCCGTAGTGGTGTAATTCATCTGGGCCAAGGTGATCAAGAGTTCTGGGAGGCATAATATATGACATGAGAAGCCCGCCGACTGTTGCCAAGCACAAGACCCACTGGGCCAGGGGTTGGTCAAGCGCCGCACATGATCTCAAAAGCGTAGCTCCTGGCTAGGAGCTCGAATCACCTGGAGTAGATACGGAGAGAGTGTTTCGAGTGCATCGAATGCACTCCTACATGCCTTATCGAAATGGAAAGGCACGTCCATCCGAAAGGCGCGACACATGGGTTGTGCAATTTTGGAGAAATCCTTAATAAATCGCCGATAGAAACCGAGCATGGCCAAGGAATGATCGGATTTCTCGCAAAGCCGGGTAAGGCAATTTTTGAATTACTTCAATCTGCCGGTCTCACCTCCACACCCCTAGCAGTAAAACGATGTGACCCAAGATAAGACCTCGATCCACCATGAAGTGACATTTCGTAGTTGGGGATCAAGTTCTTCTGATACATCTAGAAGCACCTTAGTCGGTGACTAAGGCAAAGATCGAATGAATCGCCGTAAAAAGTGAAATCATCCATGAATACTTCGATGAAGTTGCTCAACGGTCGAGAATATGCTCATCATACACCTCTCAAAAGTAGCAGTGCATTGCACATTGCCCAAAAGGCATGCGCCGTTGCGAAAGTACCAAAAGGACAAGTGAAGGTGGTCTTTTCGATCCTCGTGTTACAGAATCTGGTGAAAACCAGAATAGCCATCCAAGAAGCAGAGTGAGACCACCGCTACACGCTCTAACATCCGATCAATGAAAGGCAATGGGAAGTGGTCTTTCCTAGTATAAGCATTAAGCTTCCTGCATCGATACATACTCGCCATCCGTTTTGGACGCGAAGTCGGGACTAACTCACCGCGTGAGTTCGTGACCACCGTGATCCCCGTTTTCTTGGGAACCACCGAATGGGATCGACCCACTGTCGTCGAGATCTAGTATATCATCCCATGGCCACAGAGCTTCATAATCTCCTTTTAACCACATCCATCATCTAAATGGTTCACTCTCCGTCGTGCTTCTCGTGAATGTTTTGACCCTTCTTCCATATGTATCCGATGCATGCACGTGGAAGGGCTAATACCTTTGATGTCGCGATCGTCCACCCTAGTGGCTTCTTTGAACTCTCAAGCACATGAATCAACTTTCTTCCTTCCGGTAATGTGAGTTTAGTGGAGATGATCACCGGTAAAGTATCATTCTCACCTAAAAACACATATTTGAGGTGGCCGGGCGCAATGGTTCGAGCTCCAGGTAGGGGCTCGCTCCATGTAGGGAGAAGTGCAGAGTTCGGCTCGGTAAGTCAAGATATGCTAGGGTGGGAAAATAAAGTGGAGCAGAGTCCAACTCAAAGATCAACTCCTCGATCTCGATCGAGGGCGAAGCTTGTTGTCGCAAATAATCGGTGTCGAGATGATTCTCTAACACCACTTTCATATCATCACCTTTCACGAGAAAGTGTGTTCTGGATGCAAGTGAGTCCACACCGTCCAAGTGCAAGCACCATAAAAGAAGAGGCATCGCAGGATGGCGCATCGCATCATAGATGTTGAACTTAATGAGTTCACCATCAAACTCAATGGTCGAGAACCACTATGAACATCAATCTCTGGTCTCGCGCCTTTAGAAAGGCCTACCGAGCAAGACCGAGGAAGAACGGGGCATGGCCGAGTCTTCATATCAATGATATAAAAGTCACAGAAATATGAGCTCACTAACCTTCACCAGGATGTCTTCCAAGACACCCACAGACGAACGACGACCTGGCCTCGCCAAATGTATGACAATTCCAAGATCCTTTAGAGGGCTAGCCTTCAATGTCTCATATATGGATAGTGGCATGACATCGATAGAGGCGCCGAGGTCACACATAGCTTTCTCGGATCTCAACTTCACCAATGTGCAAGGGACTGAACATGCCCGGTCCTCACACTTGGCGGGCAACTTTTTGCGTAGGATAGCCGAGACATTCTCACATACGGTGATTTTCTCGTTGCCTTTGAGTCGACCTTTGTTGGTGCATAGGTCTTTGAGCAACTTAAGATAGCGAGGCATGTGTGCTAAGGCATCAAGAAGTGGGATGTTTATCGCCACTTTCCTCAAGATTTCCAGTAATTTCCTTCTCTTCTCTCGCCTTTTTATTCTTAATGAGGCATTGAGGGAACGAGGGTAGAATTTTGAGAGAAGGTTGTGCTTCCTTATCCAAGTGTACCGTTTCAAGTGTGAGACGGCTGAACTTCGAGCTCCCGCTCGACTTCCTTGGATTTAGGGGGCCTCTTTAGATTTGGGTTCTTTAAGGCCTCTTCCAACTCTCTCGCCACTACGAAGTGTGACAAAGATTACATTCGCATTAGATTCGGATGCGGCTGAGATGGCAACTTGCCTTTCTCATCCGTACGCCCAACATGAAGTGGCCGCTGTTCCTAATTGAACCTCGAGACTTTTAATGCTAGAAGCATGGCTCGCGATTGTTTCATTTTTGAGTTGGGACCAAGTCTTTGAGAATCTGTCTTGATTAGCAATGAATGTCCTCATCATGTCTTCTAAAATCCCGACTCGAGCGGGTGGGACTCTTGAGGAAGAGGTTGTCCCTTTGGAACATATCTGGAGGAAGTTCGGGTTCGGGGACCATAACTAAAATATGGGCTTTTTACGGCATGATTATATAGGTGTTACCGAAGTTGTTGTCGTATCGATTCCTCGTGGTCCTTGGAATTCCGCCACCTAAAGCGTTCGCCTGCTCGTTTCGAATAAGGTAGGACAAGAGTCGTGGAATGGTCCTTGGTCGCGCGTAAGCCGCAAGCTTTAACTTGAGCTTTTCCCGAGGCGAGGAATCGCTCCATGAGATCGGTGAGTTTATCAAGCTTGCTATCGCGTAATTTGACCCTACTCCGTCATAAAGACTTCGTGAAGGTCCTCTTCATCGTCATCAATGTAATGACGTGATTGACTTGCTATGTAGTCATACAAGCTCAAACATCTCCTCAAAGTGGTTTTACATCCGTAGTCTCCTCCACAAGCATTGTCAATCATCCGTTTCTCAAGGGGCGTAAGTCCCATATAGAAGAAACGAACAATGAGAGGTTGCTTTGGCCATGTTGGGGGACATTGCGCAAGTAAGCGCTTATAACGACCCCAATAATCGCCAAAAGATTCGCCTGTTTCATTTTGATACTACATATTTCTCTAGTAAGTTGGGAAGCTCTAGATTCAGGGAAGAACTCTTCGAGGAATGCAGAAATCATGTCGTTCCAATTTGTGATGGAACCAGAGGAAGAAGAAGAGTCGCTTGAGCTTTATCCTTAAGGCGTAACGGGGAAAGCCGAGAGTTTGACTTCGTCTTCATCGACTCGAGGGGGAATCATGGTCATACATTTAGAATGGAAGTCCTTGATGAAGGTGACCGGATCCTCACTATCCAATCCATGGAAGACGGGGAGCAGTTAATGAAACCTGATCTCGAGCTCAAAATTACCCCCGTGGGTCGGGAATGCGATGCGGTGTGGTCGATGAGCCAGAGATCCCGTATCCCATCATTCGCCATCCCGATGGTAATGCGACTGGTCGGCTCGAGGTCGTGCCAAGCGGTTAGCTTGTGGCCTTTGTGGAAGGGATCAACCACTCGTTGATCGAATGGTTGATGTTGGTGTACTACAGCCTCGCCGTTCCACCGGTGCATATGGTCCACCTGGTGCGACAAACCGTCTGGGAGGAATAACTATGGGTTCCTCCCATCTCTCACGTGGTGCAATGGATGCAATGGGTGCATGTGGGTTCCCAATGTGGTCACCATCAAAAGGCCGCTCGTCGTTCGCTTGAACTCCGAGGATTGGTTCTCCGTCGAGTTACTTTCGAGTTCCGACGCAAGTCTTTTCGATCTCCTGATCAAAAGGGAGTAAAGATCCCATGGACAATGATCGACGAAGATCATGGGACATAAAGGTGAACACAAACTAGGTAAAAAAAAAAATAAAAATAACTTGGTCCCCAAGCAACTATAATGCGCTGCCAAAATTTGACGCGTGTCGAATGCGTCAAAATATATAATCCCGATGAGATTACCAATGACCACAAGAACTGCAGTAGTGGCAAGCACGAGATCGAACCACGAAGACCAAGTTTCTTACCTATGCTACGAAATTAAAAATAACTCGGGGTGTTCACAAGAATAATATCTAAATTAACTAAAACTAGACTAAAAATAGCAAGTAAATATATCAATCAAGGGGGGAAACAATCCAAACCATCGGTATCACAAATCTCCTCAATTTGGCATAATTTTACATACGGTCCTCAATCTAATCAAAGCATGCAATCCATAATAAATTAGTGTAGCTATAGACCCGGTAACGTACGCGGGTCCTCGCACTTCCCTATCTCGATGGTCAAGGTACGACAATGACCACTTCCTAGTCAAACACATAACCATATATTCAAGTGAATTAGGTTTAATGTGTTGACCGCAATGGGCTTTGTGAAGGCACTACACCTAGACAACTGGATCACTAGTGTGTCCAATTTAGCCTAGATCCCTATGATATTCAACCGGTCCCAAAAGGGTCTAATCAATTGGTATGGTCGGATGCCACTAATGTGGTCTTATTGCACAAGTACGGGTGTGCATAACCCATTGGCATGTAAATCAAGATTTAAACAAGTGTTTAATCTTAATAATTCAACCAATATCAAAGGGAATAAAATATTATGAAAAACAAATAAATAAATAAATAAATAAATAGATCTCACATATGTTTTTATGCCAAAATGGGTGATTTGATCCACCTCTGGTTCAGATTGATGAGTTTAGCCGGCCATCGTCGTCAAGAACTCCATCAAAATCTAAAAACAAGTGTAAAACAATAGTTTGTCAAAGAGAAAAGAGAAGAGAAAACAAAGCCGCCTCCTCAAAAAAAACATAAAAACCCTCTCTGTCCCGATTCCTAATTAAAACTGCTGTGACACGTGCACCGAGGACGATCAAACGGTTGTGATGAATTTGCTTCCTAAGCCCTGCCACGTGTCAGCATTTGATTGGGTGAGCTTGCTGGAACGTGTGACGTGGCGCGTTGTGATTGGAGGAGAACCTGCTGTGATGCAGATGGTGAGAAGCAGGCTGACACGTGTCGCTGCTAGATTGGTGGACATGATGCAGCTTTTGCAAGGTATGCGTCAGCTGCTGACGCGACAAGAGGGGCTGGCCAATGGACGACTGCCACGTGGCGTGGAGTGGAGTGGCAGCAATTTGCTGGAGTATGCTGACCAATTGTTGCGTGACACGTGGACTAGTAACAAGAAACCAATGAATGATGGTGTGACACGTGGACTGCAACAGTGTAAAATCGCCCAAAACGCGCATATCTCGAGTCGTATCTTTCGATTGTCCGATCACCGTGTATGAGTAATCCATTTTGCGCAGCTTTTTCTCCACGAACTCAACCGCACAGTCCAAAAATCCTAAAAATGAACAATAAAGATAATTAGGCCCATATGTCGAGGATTCAACAATAAAAATATATAAATAAACTATATATAATATGCATAAATAATGACTTATCACCGACTCAGTCTTAGAATATATCATGATGTCATCGATGAACACAATCACGAATTGGTCAAGAAACGGCTTGAAGACACAGTGCATCAAGTCCATGAACATTGTCGGGGCATTGGTGAGCCCAAATGGCATCACCGTGAACTGAAAGTGTCCATAACAGATGCTAAAAGTTGTCTTCGATGTCCTCCTCCCGTATCCGCAATCGATGATATCCCGATCTCAGATCTATCTTAAAGAAGAATTTTGATCCCCTCAACTGGTCAAACAAGTCTTCAATCCTGGGAAGCGGGTACTTGTTTCGGATAGTCACCCTGTTCAATTGTCAGTAGTCAATACACATTCTCAAACCGTCGTCATTTTTCATAACACCGTCGCTCCCCACGACGATAAACTCTGTGTAATGAAGCCTTTTCGAGTTAACTCCTCTAACCGAGTCTTCCACTCCTTCAACTTGGTAGCCCGCCATACCGGTAAGGTGTCTCTGAACCCGGTCTCGTGCCGGCATGAGGTCAATCATAAAGTCAATCTCCCGATGAGGAGGACTCCGGAAGATCGAAGGAAAAACATCTCGAAAAATCTCTAACCACCGGGATTTTTCAATCAAAACTTCTTGTCATTCCTCACCCAAAGAAGTCAAACTCGAAATGGTCTCTATCTCAGCCAAACTTGCGATCCTATTACTCTCTGGGTGGCGCCGGGTCGTTGTACAACCTTTAAACTCAAACGGGGGATGCCCGGATTTGGAAGACTACAGCTTTATGAAAACAATTTATCTTGGCGTGATACGCCGCTAACCGCCCATACCCAGGAGTACATCAAACTCAAGACACTTCAAAACCCGTAAATCAATCATCATCGTGTGATCCTCAATTTTAATTTTGCACCCTTCACATACCATATTAAGATAAATTGCCTCAAAGAGAAACCGTGCTCGAATCAAGTAAGGTGTGCTCTAACCTGTCAACCCCAAAGCATGAACTACATTCCCGATATAAGTGAAACAAAGGAGCCGTAATCAAACAAGGTATGCATATCTCGGTCATTAATGGAAATCGTACTGCGATCACCGACGCAAGGCCTCTCAATCATGCCCAACAACTACATTAACTCTCCTCAAGAAATTGGAGCCGTGCTCCCCTCGATGGTGGCAAAGTTATGGCATTTGCTCTAGATGTGTCCTGGAGTCCCACACCGATAACAAATCAATCGTGGCCTCCGGTATGTTGGAGTGGCCGAGCAACACTCCCCTTATGCGCTCGACTTTGGTCTTCTTGGGCCCCCGACCCTTACTCCTACTCGTCGAGACCTGTCGATGTGCGGACGCGGTGGCCCGAATGCCATGCTCTCGTCAAAGCCGTATGAGAGAGACAGTGCATGTGCACCGCTCACAGAAGGAGTGCGTGTCGCCTCGAAGTTGTACCCGAACGTGCATGTCCACCGTAAAACCCTCCAAACTTTGGTTTCTTGAAAATGTCATCCTAACTGTTAGGTAACCTCCAAAGCTACGTTTACCATGACCATACCGGACAGATCCCGCTCGAAACCGCATGAATCCCCCATTGAAGTGATGCCTCACACTCAAGTGCTCGTCGGTGTGCCCGGTGATAAGTCTCGCATCCGTACGCCACTACCATAACACTAATATTCGCCTCGCCTATCAATAAATCTTCTCATATGAATCCTGTCTGTCATCGGACATACTCGTGTGCAAACTTTAGCAACTTGTTGAACTTTGATGCATACTCAACCATCGACATATCGCCCCGTATCCAAGTGAACTCTCGAATTTCCGCATCCTTCACCGTCTCGAA
Source organism: Stephania cephalantha (assembly GCA_039657325.1). Classification (NCBI taxonomy): domain Eukaryota; kingdom Viridiplantae; phylum Streptophyta; class Magnoliopsida; order Ranunculales; family Menispermaceae; genus Stephania; species Stephania cephalantha. The sequence continues at coordinate 54,015,688 of CM077572.1, forward strand.
ACCATTCTTCGTAGAATGTACGCTTCGAACTAGAGCCAATTCATATTAGTCCACCGTGTCCTCTCTATAGTCATCCACCACTTGTGCATTGTATTCTAACGTAAACGTCACCACAGTGACTATGGTCCATTCATTAATATTCAAAGTTCTCATCCTTTTCTTCATATTTAATATCCATGCTCGCTTCAATAGGATCTTGCTTCTCCATAAAAGTGCGACACATCATATTTCATAAACTCTTTTTGTATCTTCGCTCCCTCCGACACGCCTCTAGATATCCGTTCACCATAGTACGCCGTCGCAATCGTGCAGTAGCAGACCGCCTCTCTTCTTCCGGTGATGATCTTCATGTATAAGCGCAAGAGAGGATTAGGTCCATGCCTATCGTGCTTGCTCCGCCGCCCAAGTTGTTTCCTCTCGTCGCATCAATTCCAATATATGTGTCATATTCCTTTCCCGTGATTGCGTCATGTCCGCCAACTCTGTCTGAGCATATCTCATGTCGTGAATGGCCTTCGATACGTTTTGGCCATACACCATGCGCCGCCTCCATTTTGAGTGCGCCAATTTCTCTCATCCCTAAGTTGTAGGAGTTTCCGCTTTCGATTGCTCATGATGCATCCGTGGAGCAAACAAGAGTTTAATTAGTCCTACATACCAAGAAAAGTATGTAAAATATCTAAACGCGATAAATATTATAATACAAAGTAAATAACATTTTTCAAGTGTTTTATTCAAGTTTATCAATCCCTTCCCATTCTAAGATTGATCATTTATTCTCATTAATTCAACTTAAACCAATGTCCCAAACCATTGGTTTGTTCAACTTATTTTTGACCTCGAAATACAAAGGCTCTACAAACTTAGGTTATTTTCTAACCTATTGTTTCCTAGATTCTAATCACTATGCTCGATACCAATCGAGACGACCTCACCCAAATAAGGTCTGTCGTCGCCTGCATCACTGTCGTTGCTCAAGCCCGATACCTGAACCAGACCCAAATAACGATCTGACGCACCTAATTCAACCTGCGGAACAACATAAGGACAATAAATGCGGAATTTAAATCAGAACTAAAATCCATGAAATCGCCAAATCAAGCATGATAGGAATCCAACAGCCTAATCATCTCAATAAGTTTCCAAATCAACCTTAAAACATCCATAATGATCCGAAAATAGATAATGAGGTTCAACTCTACCCCAAGTAAAACTACATAGTAGTTACAACCCAATTTATTGTTCGAAAAATTAAATAAATATATTATATAAAATAACTATGCAAATTCTCACAAAGCAAGGAGACTTCAAGCAATAGCTTTCCCTTGCCAAGGTCGTTCGCACTCGTAGAAGAACATGTATTGTAAGTGGTAGCTAAAGAACCAACTGAGCCCAATAAGAGAAGAACTACGCTTAAATATTAAACATGCAAGTAATACCTATAAATCAAAATAAAACTAGCATGCATTTAAAATCATGATACATTGAAATATGTAGCATGCCATCATTTTCATAGAGAGTAAGCATATCATAATCATAGAGCAACTTGAACAGTTTATATGGAGTATCAAGGATTGTAAAAACATAAGAAATTCAACTTTTTGCATGCAAAGGGGTTCCAAGAGATATACATATAATATAATAGATATAAATGCAAGTTCGTGGTCCCATTTGTCATTACCTTCCCTTGTTGACCAAACATCATAATATAATAAATATGCGCTGGTGACTTGATTTCACCGTGTGTCAACGGATCCTCAAGAGGCCCGGTGACTTGGTTCCATCGTGCATCCACGACTCCCAAGAGGCCCTTGCATAAATGGGTGACTTGGTTCCACCGTATTACTACGCTCCCAAGAGGCCCTTAAGCATGTAAGGTGACTTGGTTCCACCATACAAGTATGGCTCCCAAAGAGGCCTTACATGAAATCAACCAAGGTAGGTAATGACCCCATCCCAAGTCATTTGGTCAAAATCATGAAACCTAATTATACTAGTAGTAAGCCACATTTAATACATGAACGAAGCTCCCACTTACCTCGACTAGCGACGCTTATAACAACTCCGGTACGCTCGGTCCGATGCGAACCTTCACGCGACGCTATAAAATCATAATACATCACATCAATAAAATAGTTTAATTTAAGTTAATTAAATCTTTCATTAATCGTGTAGGTCCCGCTTTTGGGTCCCCCGTCGCCCGATGTGACGCCGAGGTGGGACCCTATCGCTCTCGAAGACGTGATAACGCTCCATTCGAAAGTAATTACTTGCTTTTATTTATTATATATATATATATATATTTTATTTTATTTTATTTTTGGTTCAGGGGCTGCTCAACCCCCGGTCCCGTCCTGGGACGAACCGACTCCCCGGTTGACCACAGGGTCAAACGACCCGCACGCGCTTGGAAGCGGGGGAGCAACGCTTCTCCCCCATCGCCAAAAATCTAAGGTGGGGTGCAAGTAAGGGGTGGGCGTGGGGACGGGGGCTTCTCAAGCTTCCTATCATGGGGCCTCCAATGGAGGCCCCACCATTACTGGCGGCATGGCAGCCGACGCACAGGTGATGCCGCCGCTTCGCCTTCCTCCGGCGGTGGTCGCGACTCGCCGCAATCCTCTTCTACGCGGCATGTGACGCTATTCCACCTCCTCTTTATTTTGTATACATTCTTCACCAAAACTTCAAACAAAGAGAACTTAGAATGGAGATTACCTCTTTTCGAGATATGTGCAATTGTTGTCTTCTCCTCCACCTTCTCCTCAACTCTGTGGTTTTGAACACAAAAAGGGGGTTAGTGGTTTTAAAATCAATTTATATTAGTGGCTACATTGGTTTAAGGTTTGTGAATATATTAATTTGCCCCTGGGGCATGTTTATTTAGTTTTGGGTCATCACAATTTATTTTACTCGAGGGGAGTAAAATTGAATCTCCAAGGTTACGCCGATGTCTGAATTTTTATATGATCCCCATAAGGCTCGCTCTCAAATGGGACATGTATTCACCTATGGTAATACCGTTGTATCATGGAAGTCAATAAAGCAAACTATGGTTGATACTACTTCCAATCATTCCAAAGTATTTGCAATTCATGAAGCAAGTCGTGAATGTATGGTTGAGAAACATGATTGAACATATTCAAGAATCATGTGGATTACCTTCAATAAAAGACTCTCCAACCATATTATATGAAGATAATGCAAAGCATGTATCGCATAATTAAGTGAAAGATTCATAAAAGGGACATAACAAAACATATTTCACCAAAATTCTTTTATGCACATGAGCTTCATAAGAATGGTGAAATTGATGTCAAACAAATCCGATCGAAAGTGATAATCTTGTTGATTTATTCACAAAAGCCTTACCAACTACGACATTTAAGAGGCTTACATATGATATTGGCTTACGTAAACTTAAGGACATTGCAAGTAAAGAAACAACAAGTTTCACCCATATGTTCACATGAGGGGAGTTATTGATAAAGGTATTACACTCTTTTCCCTTAGCTATGTTTTATCCTATCGAGTTTTTCTAGCAAGGTTTTAATGAGGCAATCCTAACAATATTTACTCATCTTAAGATTTATGAGAACAATGTACTCTTTTTCTTTTACTATATTTTTTTCACAGTGGTTTTTCCTAGTAGAAGTTTTGATTGAGGCACATTCTTTCAAAGAATTGTCATCCAAGTGGGAGTGTTATGATGTGGATGAATAATTGACCAAGATTTTGGATAACCACATTGTCAAGCATGGCTTTTGTCATTGAGTTGTAATATCAAGCATTGCTCTTACTTGCATTTATATCCAATGTACTTACTATTCCATGTAATGTCAATGTTGCTTGTGAAGAGTTGTATGACATGTGATATATGTGTTACTTGTAAACATTGTCTAAGTACATTTATCATCATCATCAAATGACTTATATAAAGGGTGTCAACCTCATTTTAAAAACACACCAAGTTGAATAAAAACTTCTCATTCCAACTATCTTATTTCTTCTTTTCTCCTTTGTAGTAGTAGTTTGTAGTAGTAGAAGATCTTAGTCTTCTATTTTCCTTATCTAGTTCTTAGCAAGTTCCAACTCAATTTACAATGTATATAACATACTAGTATTATTGAATAGTGTGATAAAGTCATATATTTTGCTCAATTATTTTTAAAAAAGTGCGAAACAAAACTCCAAAAGAAATAAAAATAATATATAAATAAATATTATACTCCAATTCATAAATCTCATCCATATACATGCCAATTTTTATATCTTTACAAGACACTCATGATTAAAATTTGTATTGCCACTGTCATCTTCTCAACATATATATAGGAATACCGCCACTTAGAATATGTACGAATATATTCTACAAGGAAAAGACATATCAAAATCAAATAAAAATTTGCAAGAAAATAAAAAATGCATGCATGCTAACACTTAATTAGCAGTGCTAGCTATATATTTTTTTGGATGAACTTAAGTGCGAGCTATATAAGTAGTACTTATATAGAATACTATGGTGTACTCCAAGAGTCATTGGCAGATGACAGACAAGGAATGCGAACGATATGACGGTTAATGAATCGACTAGGAGCAGAAGAACGGCGAGCCCCTTTGGCATGCAGTTCATGATCTCTCTTCCTTGGTATCGCCCTTTTGGTTTCGATTCGAACTATTCTTCAAGATCGCGTAGTCTTGTGGAGGTTTCGACGTCAAAACCCTCGAAGCATCGACCACTATGAGAGAGTACTTTTGGCTATGATAGCATGCAATTGGAACCAATGGAGGAGACAAGAAGATTGTGAAGAATAAGATAAGTGAAAGAGCAGTAGTTGTAGTTGTACACATTTTAGAAGAACAATATTTTTTGAGATACTTGTGGTGTTGTGAGATGTTATATAGTATTATATGAATGTAATTGGGTGTTTGGATTGTTTGTTTTGGTGTCAAGTGACAGAGAGGCAGAGAGGCAGAGCTTTAAATGTACTGGTTTCGGGGACTCAAGAGGTGATGACATTGTTATGTATTTAATGAACTCGTGAGTGTGATCGGTGTGAGAGATGTTAATTGAGTCATAGATGCCCAGCTTCCCCATATATGCCCCCACTGTACTCCATGTACGTGTTAGATGAGATGGTTGTGAAGGGCTTAATTGTAATATTTTATGGCTTTGATTTGGGGCAGTTGTGGTGAGGTTGGATCTTAATTTTATCAATTAATTAATCAATTTCAAACGTTTATTAGGTTCAATTAATGATACAAACTAGGAACATTTTTTAAGTCATGATCTTCAAGTCACTTAAATTAAGCAAGCAAGTTTGAGAAGCAATTTTTACAACACTATTTATGAAACTTCAAATAGCGTATAATGTCGCATTTGATAGGCTTTGTGAAGGCACTGTTTGGGAGTCCAATAAAGATAAAAAAAAAACTTTTTCCCACTCTTTTCTTTCTGTGTATTAGATCCAATTGAACAACCCATCTGGAGCTGAATTCTGGGTGGCATACTTTTGAGGGGTACATCTTTTGCTATCCACTTGTTTATAAGCATTGATGCTAATTGATTCCAAATCTCCAACTACATATAGGAGAAGTGTTTCTATCAATTTAATTTGTCAATTTACAATATAAAGACTTATATAGGTGATGCTTTCAATTTAATTTATCAATTTACAATATAAAGACTTTTTATGAGTCATAATATGGACACAAATGTAGGTTACATGAAGGAACAGATAAAACGCCTAAAATATTGTACTGGGCAGTCTGAGTTGAAAGGTATATTACACTACTACGCTATGGGATCTTGGTTCACATATATGGGAGCGTAGTTTTAAATGTATAGCTCAGATGCGTGAGCTGCTCCGGTCCTACTAGCAACCTTTCTTTTTCTAACAATTATGAAGCATAAGTGAAAACATGACTTCTGAGTTTCTTTCTTTCTTCCTTTCCCACTTTTTTTCAAAAGTTTCCACTTGTGAATTTTCTCCTTTTACTTTCAGGGTAATCCTGTTTCTACAGACTTAAAAAGGTTGATTGATCAATATAAAACATTTGCCATTAGTAATTTAGGTGCGAACAAATGAAAGTTGGGTTATAGGGATTGACCAAACTCGGTACCATCAACCAAGGGTCTCAAGTTCGAGCTCTAATTTAAGAAAAATCTTGTTGACAGATCTATTCATGCAGGCATACGCATTAGTTTGGTCGATTCAAACTAGTTACAGATTGTTTGACTATCATTTAGCGACTGACCATGTCTCCAAATCCATTTATCAACCTCTACAGTGGAAAACAGAACTATCATTCACCTGCAACAGTACTTGGAACACTTGCTGCATAGAAGGGCCAAGAGTCAAACCTCATAGAACCTAGTTGTTCTCCTTTGCTTCGCTACCACATCAATGCTATAAAGACACTGAAAATCTTAGTTACCATTTGTTGAGCCTCTTTAGTATCTCTAACAGCTCAACAACCATGGTACAATACACTAGGGGAGCAGCATCCACCTTTGAAGATTGAAATGCAAACTAAATAAGTTGATGAATGAAGTTTGGTCAAGTGATTGGTTAAAGCCTCGCCACAAAAAATTAAAAGGAAATATGTATAACATCAACAACAACAACAACAGCAACAGCAACAGCAACCGGCTCCGCGAGGCCTGTGCAGCCGATCATGGCCTACTAGTTGTCTGCCTACTTGAAGTTACATGTCAGATTTTTCTAATTTTTCAACACATTTCTTGCAGGATGAAGTGCATTTTCTGTTGAATAGTCAGGACAGGAGTAACACACAGAGAAGGATCATTGACCTCATTAAATCCTTGTGCAAGTGTTATATAATCCAACCAATAATCCAACCAACTACAAGTGTCGGCAAATGCAGTTTCTCGACCACAACAATTTTTCTTAAGAATCTACTGTCGTCTCATCTCTCTAAGATTGGTCTGTGCCGCCTTTCTATGCACTTCTAGCTTTGTCTCAACTTGCTAAAAAAAAAAAAAAAAAATGCCCCTAACTAGAGCAACAGCAAATTGCCTCAATGCTGTAACTTTCATAGTTGTTCCTGCTCCTCCATAACAGTTCCATTTCTTGTATGTGTATTTTCCTCATGCAACCTAGCCTCTTCATAAAAAAATCATTTTGATACAATAACCCAAGCTTCTCAATAGATTAGTTCTCCAACAACATCAACAGATTACGAAACAGGATCCTAAGATACAACTTTAAAAGGAGGAAGTTACTGCATCAAACATATCAAAGTACACACATGCAATTATCGAGAAAACGGAGGATGTAGCATTTCCATGTTTGAGGTTTGATTGCAAATTTGTAAGAGATGAGAATAAGCTCCTATAACATACACAAGATAACAGTATTATTTCCACAAAAATACTGCATTATGGACAGTGACATTCTATATTTTATCAACTACTTTACTAGATAATATATCACTAGGAAGAGCACCACAAAAATTGCCACAAGTGTGAACATTCGCCGGCTTGATTTCTTCTCAAAGACCTACGGTAACAAGAAGCTTGTTGTGGTAAGCAAAGAGCATACTACAAGAAAAAATCCATCTATACCATCAGCTAAGCTCATTGTAGAATCATTTATTTTCTACAACACTCAAATCCATCGACGTGCCTGGGTAATTTTCTACCGCAAAAATAACTTTGTTATCAAGAGCCAACCTCTTGGTAGATCTACTACAAGTACATTATTTTTTGCTACTACGGGCAAAGCTTGTGGCAGAAAGCAATCTTGAAAATGTAAAGCCCATTGTAGGTTAGATAATGATAGGTGCAAAAGGGATTGCTCGTTGTAGAATGAGAACTTTTTTTTGGTAGAGGCACTAGGTACAAGAAAAAAATACTAAAAGATAGAAGGATTCAGATAACTAACCATCTTGAACCGATCCATAGTTCCAGAAAGGATTCCCCTTGATGCATCCATATCATTGCCCTAAATAAAAAACATAAGAAACTGTGTGAAGCTACCAAAAACAATATTATGCAAATTGAACTCATAATGTTCCAGTCTACTTACCATTCGATCCAACATGCGGTTATGGCTTTCGACTTCCTCATTTATATCCCCAGATAACTGTAAAAACACATTGTTGTATCAAGTTTAGTATTCTTTGCAACGTATGAATTCATGAACCAACCCAACCCAGAGATAGCAAGATATAAAAATGACAATGGAGTAGGAAAAATCGAGCCAAACAATTGAGGTAATACTTAATATTTTACATGCAAAAATTGTAGGTGAAAAGGCAAGGATTTTGATGTCGCAGTAATTATGCTAGAGATATTTGCAAAGCATGGGGAAAGAACTCCCAAAGCTCCAATATGAAAGATAAATAAAAGTTGGAGAAGAATGCACGTTAATGCGACTTTTGTAATGTCATTTAAACTAAAGAGAAAAATTATAGCACTTTGCCTAAGATTCCCTTTGGTAAAAGAAATTAAGACAAATCCCACAACAAAAAAGAATAAACAATAATTATTAATTTGACCATAACATTTTTGAGAACATCTAAATTTCTTGCACAAGTAGGATATACAATGAAAGCAAATTTTGCAGAAGAATGCACGTTAATGCTACTTTTGTAATGTCATCTACACTAAAGAGAAAATTATTGCACTTTGCATAAGATTCCCCTTTGGTAAAAACAATTAAGACAAATTCCAAAACAAAAGAGAACAAACAATAATTACTAATTTGAACATAACATTTTTAAGAACATCTAAGTTTCTTGCACAACTTGGATATACAATGAAAGCAAATTTAGGACTGGTATTCCAATATAAAACTCACTCTCTTCAGTAGATTGACTCTGTCTTGCAATCCATCGATGGCTCTATCATTTTCATGCTCATCAATTTCATGGGAGTAATTGGCTCTGATCCCCCCTTCTTCAATGCCATCAAAGAGAGCAGTCCTATTACTGCGATCCCTACAGAGAAAAAGCTCCTTTAAGTAACAACTCCGTAAAAAATCTTAAGAAGGTAAACATTTCTTCAGATCAAAAGTCTTTCAAAAACATACGTGCAGGAAATAATTGAGAAATAATTCTGATAAGCAAAACAGTAAATATGCATGTATGCAAGACAATTACAAATTATTGTCCCCAGTAAAAAAAAATTAAAAATAATAAAGCCAGTAAATCACTCCATGGATTATGCATAAGTTAATATCTCCATACATCTTAAAGCTTTTATGAAATGGATGCTATTCAATATGAAAAAAGAATTATAAGATGTCATAAAAATAGATGTGCACGTGAAACAGAATAGTTATACTCATGTTAAACAGTATAAGATTGATATCCTATTAACAATAAATATAAAATAAGAACCTACATATACCAAAAAAAATCGATTAAATTAAAAAAGTTTCGTTAATTTTCTCCGTCACAGCTTGAATACTACCACAAAGCAAGTGTTGAATGCGGAAAACCTCTAGAACCTATAGAAGGTAGATAAACTATAAACAAGTCAACTGATACATAAAAATGGAACATTCCTCTATGATACACATAAACAACTAAGAGTCATAGCATAAGGTACACCTAGAATAGGCACTACCTTGTGAAGGCATAAAAAATATTTACAAGTTCACCAACGTCAACGTGTAGAATGATATTAATTCATCCTTAAATATTAATCGCAAGGAGGAAATAATGATATTGCTAATGCAAGATGAGAAAGAAATGATTAATATTATATTGGTGAGCAACAATAAATAATGACTATTTATACTAAATAAAAATTGAAAAAATTCTTGAATTCTGTTCATTATATGATTTAAATCGATTCTCACCAAGACAATTTTATGATGATAGTTGTGATTGTAAGGAGTCACAACAAGCGATGGTGGATCACCAAGCAATAATTTAAAAGTTGGAGCGTTTCAATGTAATCAGTTAATTAGAATACCTCTCAACCAAGCAATACCCTAGCCCTTCAGCTCACAACACCACCCCTCAACCCTCAATCGATGACCAACAACTTTGGGGACTGGCGACTCCTCCAACCATTCGCAACCGAGGACATGATGTCACAAAGTATTCTAAATATTTTTTTAGTAGTATGATACTATTGTTACAATATATATTGAATATGGATGACAAATAGTAGTAGACACATTAAATGTCACGTAGGACCTACAAATAACTAATTATTTGTTTCCTATCAAAGAAAATAACTAATAATTGTTCAGAGACCTCTAAAATAATTGTTGCCTAGGTGCCTAGTAATCTTGGATGATATACCTGTTTGCACCCATATCTTATCATGAGAACCACTATTAGCTCTACCATGTATGCAACTAAATTCATACACATCCTAAACAAAACTCTTCCTTCACCTTTCCGTGTGAGATTGAAATAATAAAAAAAAAAAGACAAAAGAAGAAAAAAAAAATGCATCTATAATTAAGCAATCAAAAATTTGGGTGAGAACTTGAGAAATCACTCCGTAGGAGACAACATTCTTCTTAAGAAAGTTCTCTTAGCTATCAAACATACCCTTGATGTGAAAAAAAAATCATCAACCCCCAAGAATAGCTGTTAAGGTTGATGCATGTACTTCCCAAACTCAAAATTTTTTTATTAGATCCGAGATTCATAATATGAATACTCAAGTATCTAATTTAGGAAAAACTTATTTGAAATCTATTAGGAACCCGTGCCCACATCCAATCCATAAGGTGTATCAACGCAGGAACAAAGTGGAGTATAGGATCATCTCCAACCAAGGCAAGCTATTCGCCTCGCCAACTGTTCCGAGTGGACATTGGGGAGCATTTTGAGTGTGAGCAGGTGGTATGAAGGAGGTGTGCTGTCGGTAGAGTATAGTCGGTTGCGGGATGAGAGAAGACTAGGGGGTGGGAGTATTAATTGCTTTCATCCGTTGATGTGAGAGGGATCCGTATTTTCTCTTTCGGGGTAGACATCTTGTCTAGGTGAGTGGAGAAGTTCTCCTACTCTGGGTTCTAGGTCCTTCTTCTCTCTATGTTGTATTTCACTCTCTTTTGATTCATCAATAAAGCTCGTTGTTCTTCCTCTTGTTCTCATTTCGTACTGAGTCGTTAACAAGTGGTATCGAGCAAGAATTGAGTCATGGGGCCAAAGATCGATGTGCGAATGGACACCGTAGAGACAGGGCCGAGAAGGGTTCAAGAATTGGAAGGGACGATTGAGGGTTTGAGGATCGGAGTTCCGAGGTCAACTCCACTCTCGCATCCGATTCTCTCACACCGCATGGAGGAGCTATTTCGACAAAGAACGCGAAGAGCTCACCGAGATCTCCCTGGATATGTTCATCCGGTGGCTCCAAGTTGCCGATCCGAGCAAAGTGGAAAGAAGATCTTGAGGAACAGAGGCCAGATCGACCGGTTGGGTCATACAAATCTGGTCCGGAGGTGAGGAAAATTAAGATGCCCACATGCGATAGCAGTGACTTGTTGGTGTGGCTCGACCAAGCAAAGGACTACTTCGCCCTTCACGACATGCCGAAGATCTCGAAGCTTCGAGCGGCGAGGATATGTCTCGTGGGTCCTGCTCAGATTTGGTTGCAGATAGAAGAACAACAACCCTTTGAATGTTAGGAAGAACTCAAGACGAGCTTGTCATTGAGATTCATAGAGTCGACCACCTACGCTTTCTATGTCAACAATTTTTTCAATCAAGCAAGAGTCCACCGTGAATGAGTAATGGAGAGGTACGAATTGCTCTTACTCCATCAAGAAGTAGGCTTTCGGAGAGGCATAAGATCGCTATGCGTTCATCAACGCTTGAATGATCGTCTTCACAAGGAGATGATGGGGGCATACTGGCAACATTAAAGGTGGTGGTGGCTCTAAGCTGGAGATAGGGAGTAAAGGTCATGAAACGTGGTGGCACGACACGACACATCTACACGTAGGGTTGGAGTGGGTTCCGCAGGTCATAAAGCTCTGCTAACACGTTTATAAACATGTTAACACGGCTACGACATGTTAATAAAGCGAGTCATTAACATGAATCATAAACCACGCTTAACTCATTTATGTTCAACTCCTTCATTTTGACTAGAAAATAATGTATAAATAATAAATATAGTATAATAAATAGATTGGTACAAAATTCACTCATTTGAATGCATATTAATAGCATGATTTATTTATTTTATTTATAGACATCTTTTATCATATTTTATTTTATATTTGAGAGGAAATATTTATTTTACTTTTAATATATTATTTATGCTTTAGATTTTATTAATAATTATTTATCAAGAAAAATAAAACTTTTCACCAAAGTAAAATTTAGATTTTTCTAGATGATTCGTATAATTTTGTTTATGTTATTATTACGTAGTCATTTTTGCTTTATTATTAAGAATAATAAAGACTTGAATGAAAAAAGTAAAGTAAAACTAACGACTATATACAACCACATTATATTTTATTACTATTTTAGTATCCTATGTTCAAATTTTATCATTTAGATATATTTTAAAAAGTAGTATTAAATTATAAAAGTTTAAATAAAATAAAATTTTTAAATACAATATTTAATAAATGAGCGACACGAATACACGACATGTATACAAGCATTTAACCACTTAGACAAAACGATTACACGATTAATAAACATGTCATGTAATGGGTTTGCATTATAATGACTCGTTTCATTTAAGCACTCGTATGTGGACATGACATTGTACCCGGACATCTGACTACGTGACAGATTGCCACCCTAGTTGGAGTAAGGCTCGTAACCGGTGAGACCTGGCGGGCTTAGTTGGATCCAGCAAACCCAAACCACCACAACAAACGTCAGGCTCAAAAAAGTGGTGAATCCAGGCCCACTAATCGCCTGGTGAGTCACACAATTGGCGATGCCCAAATAAGTGAGATGCAAAGCGAGCTACTAGCCCAAGACGGCACTCAAGCCAAATGAGCCACCAGTGGAAATCCAGGCTGCCTTCTCGTCTCACTTATTGTTCCGAAGATTTTCAGAACATTACCACACCAAATGTTTCCCCTCCCAAGACACACGCTTCGGAACCGAGTCCGAGGCCCAAGCTGCCGGAAGTGGGTCAGGTCAGCTATAAGTGTGATGAAAAGTGGTCTCGGGGAAACTAAACCAGGCGGAAGAGGGTGTTCAATGTTCCAACTCGTCGAGGATGACTGTCGACGACTCAGGGGACTCGCCATCCGAGGGTCACTCGACCAACCTAAGCTAACCTCGATCGAGCTCACGCGTGTGATGGGGCACCGACCCACACACCATTAAGGTCGGGCGGGGGCAAGAAGTGGTGGTTCTTATTGATGGAGGGGCCTCTCATAATTTCATTTCATCGGTGTTGGGTCCGCACCTTACAATCGCGCGTATCCCCAACGACCGCTGATTATGGCGTCTTTGCTCGAGGTGGAGCTGTTTTAACCGTCTCTGGGATATGGGGGAGCCCGTTGGCCTTCTGTGGGCTTTAGCTCTCTAGGATTTCTTGCCTATTGGGATAAGAGGTCACGATTTGATCTGGGGTGCAAATGGTCGTTTGTTAACGGTGGGGTCACCACAATCAATTGGCGTGAAGTTGACATTATCCTTGAATAAAAGGGTTAGACCATCACTATTCAAGGTGATCCTACTTTGCATCATGCTTTGGTTTCCTACAAGTCTATTCAACATGCCTTAGACTGGTGGTTAGGAATTTATGATTGAATGTTATGGAGTGGAGGTGTTGCCTACCGCCGAAACTCGTTGACCATGTGAGCCCTACATACAAGTCGTTTTAGACTCTTTTGAGTTTGTGTTCCTGGCTGCTCGCTGGTCTCCCTCCTCGCCTCGAGCTTGTGATAATGCAATTATCTTAAGGAAGGCACCAAACCTATAGTGAAAAGGCTCCCTATCGCTATCCCCACATTCGTAAGGCAGAGATTGAAACCATGGTCTTGGAAATGTTATCGGCAGGATCATCCACCGAAGTGAAATGCCTTTTTTCTAGCCCAAGTATTTATTGTTGGTTAAGAAGCAAAAACGGAGCCCGGCGATTTTATGTAGACTACACTGTGCCTCGAATAAGGCCACAAATCCCGGATAGGTTCCCTATCCCGAACATTGATGAATTCATTAGATGAGTTGCACTGAGCTTCAATCTTCTCAAGTTTGACTTATACGCTCGGATACCACTAGATTCGCATCCACCCCTCCAATGTTCCCAAGATCGCTTCCCCACCCACGATGGCCACTATGAGTTTTTAGTCATGCCTTTTGGTCTCTCCAACGCCTTCTTTGCCACTTTTCAATCCCTCATGAATTCGATCTTCAAAGGTCCCATTCGTCGATGTGTATTGGTGTTCTTTGATGACATTCTTCTTCTACGTACTTCGTGCCCCTCGCGCGACCACACGCGAACATCTTCACAGTGCCCTTTCTATTTTGCACAATAATTCACCCTTCGTTAACTTTAAAAAATGTTGCTTTGCACGTGCTAACTTGGAGTATTTGGGTCATATTATCTCTGGAGGAGTTCTAAGCCGACCCCGAGAAGGTGCAAAGCGATGGACCGATGGCTTTCGCCTTCTTCTCCGAAGGGAGTTACGCGGGTTCCTTGGGCTAACAGAATACTACAGGAGGTTTGTTAGAGATTATGGGAAGATGGTCGGCTCCAGTTAACTCGGGGCCTGTTGCGAAGGACTCGTTTACTTGAACGAATGAGGCGCATTCGTGGTTCAGCACTAAACAAGCAAAGTGAAGGAAGTCCATACACCGTCACTCACCTAATTTCAATGACCTCTTTGTGCTCGAGATCGACGCATCGGTCGTGCGGGCGCGGGGGCCGGATTTCACAAAAGGATCGACCCATTGCTTTCTTTAGCCAAGCACTTTCTAACGAGGGCACAAAACCAAATCGCTCTACGAGGCGTGAACTCATGGCAATCTGTCTTAGCCATCCGGTAAGGAGTCACTATTTGTCTGGGCGGAAATTTTTGGCACGGGACCGACCAAAGAAGCTTGAAATTCCTCCTCGAGCAAAAGGAGGTGGCTCCGAATACCAACTGGGTGGCTTCTCAAATTATCGGGTTTCAGCCAAGATTCATTACAAGCCGGCCACTCAAATCAAGTAACCCGATGTTCACGCCCGTCTCGATTCCCCTTCGACGCCGATTTGGCAACCTTAACGGTGTCTTCCGTGGCCGATGCCGACGTAATCAAGACGCAGTTACAAGTCGACCGTTCGTTTGGGACCTATCATTGTCGTCTAGTCGAGGGTGCACTGAAGCAAAACCCGCCAGGGTCCTCGATTGTCGTGGGTGTTCTTTGCTTCAAGGGTCGTCGTGTTATCTCTTCATCCTCTAGCCTCAAGTCACAATCGCTAGTGCGAATTTCATGCGTCTCCAACGGGTGGTCACGAGGGGTTCCTCAAGACTTACAAGCGATTACTCGCCGAGTTTTTGGTCTTGGGATGTGCCGAGACATCAAGTGCTTTTTGTCACTGCTTGTGACGTGCGGCCAACGCCACAAATACGAAAACCTTATCTCCCGGGGCCTCCTCCGACGTATAGGAAGACATTTCTATGGATTTCGTCGAAGGCCTCCCTAACTCTCGAGGCTTCAATGCTATTTTAGTAAGTGGTTGGATCGTTTCAAGTTAAGTATGGGCATTTTCTTCCCTTCGTCATCCCTTCACCGCCAAAAGTGTGGCCAATCTTTTTGTTCGAATGTCATTCGTCTACATGGGTTCCCCAACAACATTGTCTCTCGATAGGGATAAGGTCTTCCTCAACCAAGATTCTTGGAGCGAGTTATTTCGTCTCAACAAGCACTCACCGAATCGTTAGCTCCACGTACCACCCTTAAAGCGCCGGGCAAACTGAGGTTGTCAACCATTGCGTGGGAGACATATCTGCAAAAAAAAAGTGCTTCATTTTCACTTCAAGGAATGGTCCGATTGGGTATTGGTCGAACACCGGTACAATATGCACTCCCTTCAAAGTTGTTTATGGGCGCACCCCTCCTCTCATATGTTACGATTCCGCACCTGCGTGGTCGTTCACCCGATTTGACCGTCGGTTGCATGACCGCGACTTGGCCATTACCGAACTCCTGAGACCAACTTCTTTTTGGTCCTGTAACCCGATGAAGCAACAAAGCCGACAAGCATCGCCGTGACCTCTCCTTCATCGTGGACGACCGTATATTTGAAATTGCGCTGCCTCATCTGGCATAGCTGTCCTGGCACGCCACTCGACGCATGAAGCCTCACTCGCTTTTTTTGGCTCCTACAAAGTGCTGTTTAGCGCATTGGACCTGGCCGCATATCTGGGCTGAATTACCGGGGCTAGCCCTCCTCCATCCATCCGTCTTTCACGTGTCTCACCAAACGAGTTGTTGGAGACCATCCTGCCTTCACCTATGCCGCCCTATTTGATCCGTATCTCGGTGGTACCGGTCGTGGTCCCGAGGCGATCCCTGCTTACCGTTCTCATCGCCGCGCTCCCCAGGTCCTTCTCAAATGGGCTTCTGATCGCTCGAGGCCGACGCTACATGGGAGTTGGTGCGCCATGTCCTAAGTCATTTCCGTCTTTCCACCTCGAGGACAAGGTGGTTGTCCAGGGAGGGAGTAATGTTAGGGAACCCAGTGCCCACATCCAATCTCGTAAGGTGTATCAACGCAGAACAAAGTGGAGTATAGGATCGTTCCAACCAAGACAGCTTGCTCCCGCCGCCAAATTGCTCCGTGGAGTGGACATTAGGGAGCATTTTGAGTGTGAGCAAGGTGGTATGAGGTGTGTTGTCGTGAGAGTCAAGATAGTCGCATTGCATAGAGATGAGACTAGGTGGGGAGTATTAATTGCTTTCACCGTCGATGTGAGAGAGGAATCGTATTTTCTCTTTCCTCGGGGTAGACATCTTGTCTAGGTGAGTGGAGAAGTTCTCCTACTCTGGGTTCTAGGTCCTCTTCTCTCTATGTTGTATTTCACTCTCTTTTGATTCATCAATAAAGCTCGTTACGTTTCTTCCTCTTGTTCTCATTTCACTGTGTTGTTAACAAAATCTTAACAGATATTAATGATAAAATTTTCTCAAGGGAAAAATCTTATTAGCTCTAATCATAGTTGTAAGAATCATAAAAATTGGAAGCAAATTGTTAAGGGTCCAACCTCGAATCAAATCGAGATTCTGATTGTTGAATCATATAATTCATGATACCATAGTAAATCATATACAAATTTATATTTCTCATCATATTGTTATTATTAATAAGTTAATAGAAAAGGTTAATGATTAATATTAGAAATTTAGAGGGATGGAAGAGAGGAATTAATTATCTAATCGGTAGAATTTTGTGTGGACAAGCAAATTTCAAGCAAATACAACAAAACTGAAAAAAAAAAGCCCCTAGATCTTGTGAATCGTCTCACTCATGGATTTTGATGTGAATCATAGATTCTAAGGATCCAAAAATCCAAGCGTAAATTCACTAGCCCTTAGATTCAATATATAAGGATTTGGATTGTTGCGCAGGATTCACACCATTCACCCATTTTGATTAAAGCTGCTCCCAATTCAATCCAACAAAAATAACAGTGAATTTAAAGAAAAAAAAAGTACGCTCCAATTTCCATCCATCCATTTTTCTATTCATTGAAAAAAAAAAATTAAGTTGGTTAGAAACATTAGAGTTGACTAACATTTATAAGAATAATTCTCTTTCCAATGAGGTCATCTCAACAAAATAATCACCGAACTGAATACTCCGACCTAAACAAAAATCGTAAGTCCAGCCCTTTCATACATTCACTTGATATCTTCTATATTAATATGATAGAACCTACATGAATCTTGGTGATCAATAAACCATTCCCAATTCTATTTGCTTCAATTGTTTTTGAAGACCACACATGATTTAATCGAGTGCTTCAAGTTTTCACAAAATTATCAAAAAGCTAAGTAAAAATCAATCAATTTGAAACAAAGGTGAAAATTATGAGTTATTTTTAGATAAAAAAGTGGTCTAACCCAAGAACTCAAACTCAAAACAGGGAATGGGTGAAAAGACTAAAAACATTATTTTTCGGCTTCAACTTTTTTGCTACTTGAACACTAGTGCTTCAGCTGCTGAAGCTGTTTGACAGGACTAATTAATTTCAAAGTTCAAAACAGCTCAAACGATAATACCAAATAGTCTAAGATTCACCGATGGGATACTAAATCAGAGGCATAGTGATGCTAGTCAGTAATAAACTACTGCTAACCTATTCTTCAGTATAGTCTACTCGGATTCTGTCCACTACAATTTTCCTGTTCAATGTTCAATATCTTTGCGAAGCATCACTAAACAAAAATCAACAAAAGTTGATTCAGCCAAATAGGACTTTCCACGACGCAAACTGGCATTAGCGAGCTCAACGACTCGCAAGAAATTTAACTAAACCTAAGTTCCAAAGATTCTCTAAAACAGTGGAATCAATAATCATTGATGTTGGATCAGTAGATTAGCACCGGTTTTCATCACAATTTCACAAATCCATCGATAGATCAAACAAGAACTCCGAAATTCAACGATTTCACATTGCAGACTCTAGACAATACGACATCAAAACCTAATTCCTTTCCACAACACACTCAATTCACTAGATCTCAATCGTTTTGCATCCGAATCACCACAAATCACAAACTCGTACATACCAAATCAAATCAAAACCTAATCCTATTAGCAAATAAGATCGACTTTTATTAAGAGAGTCAGAGAGATCGTTCGAAACGAACCTTCTTGAATTCATGGATCACGCAAGTGAGATTCGATCGATCGATCGATCGATCTTCTTCCGATTGAGATATATTTGATAGAGTTGAACAGCACGAAACCTGCGTGACAGAGAGAAATGAAAATGGAGACAAACGAAGAAAGAATGAAATGAAATGAAGAAGCGAACAACTGAAAAATCTATTTATAGGGCCTCGTGTTTGGGCCGGCGGATCTGCTTACTGCACTAGATCCACGACTCAAAAGTCCAAACTCTCAACTTGTATGACCGTTGATACTTCTTCACGCATCTCGATGCACATCGAACCTCTCAAATTACTGTAATCTCACTGCCCTTATAAGTACGAAAAGACACATTTGTCCTTATGAAACCTTACAATGGCATTTCAGAAAGGCTTTTAATAGGCGCAAATATTACAAGGATTTACAATCTTTAAGTCCGATCATTCTTTATTAAAAGCAACTTTTCTTAGTTTTTTTATGTTATATCTCACCTAATTGCATCTACTAAAAGTATAGCACCGATGTGTTTTTTAGATTTCATAGTCGTCGATACTCAATTGATTATAATTACGAGTATTTAATGTGGACCAACCACTTATCAAGCTCGTATAAAAGAGTATTCCTTGTGATCGAGCATGTTTTATCCAGAAGAGATCTCGCACAACCACTCTTCTTCATATTGATGATTTTGAGTCATTTGATGACACAATTGAGGGTATTTTTTCTTCTTTTTTTTTTTTGTTGTTGGAAATTGAGGTCCAAGGTCAAGATGGGAAATTGAGGTCCAAGGTCAGGATAAGAAGTCAGCGCGGGAGTGCTTATTCTTCTACTCTGGTAGTTATTTGATACTTGCTCAGTCAGAATGCAGCTTGGCTTAAGCCCTCACCCAGTCGACTTTCTCTCCTCATCAGGTATGGTGCGTTCATCACTGCTTGCAATTCATTCGAGTTTTTCAAGACTTGCGTTCTAGATTTCTGATTGTCCAATTCGTAATTTTTTTCAACTATGACAATGAATTGTGATTGTTGCCATAATGGGTGGTGGAAGAAATGTGAAGATTGGTTACTGTTGTGCGTTGTTTTTGACTACCCAATTGAATATAGGTCACAGTGGTGCAGATTACACTCAATTCTCGGGCTTTTTCTGTTATTTTATGTTTTTGGTGACTTGACACCCATTTGATTACAGCCTTTGCAGATTTTGGTGGTGTTTGTGTCTTGTGTTTAGAGTATGATGTTCCCTAATGAGAGATTAAGGGAAAAATTAGGGTAATTGATCGAGGGCGTTGTTGTTGTTGTTGTTGTTGTTGTTTGTTGTTGTTGGTGTTGTTCAATGGGAAATCCTGAAATCGGCATTTGCGGAACTGGGGGGATTTAATTATGCAATTGAGGAGAAGGGGTTTTATAGGATCCTTCAAAATGTCACAATTTGTTCGTGGTTTTTAGGGTTGATTTATGCATTAAATCGAGCAGAGTGGAAAAGTTTGATGATCTATATAGTCAACTCCAACTAATCGGGATTGAGGCTTAGTTGTTGTTGTTGTTGTTGTTGTTAGGGTTGATTTATGTGTAATAGCATATTCTTTCGGTATGGAGGGAGGGAAGTGTGAGGCGTTAGATAGCTTGTACTTTATCCAACTTTATGATTTGATGAGGAAGCTTATCTTTTTCAATTGGCATTAGATAGATTGTACTCTATACAACTAGAGCTAAGCTTGTAGAGATCACAATTGGAGAATTATAGCAAAACAAAAATAATGTGATAAGATTTACGAGTTTTGAGAGTTCTATCTCTCTCCCAAAACTCTCTAAACAGAGAATTCTAAGAAATTAATTCGCCCGATGCTCATACTACTTCTCTCTCCTTTATTTATACTATTTCCTAAGAGTAAGAACATAGTAGAGTCTAGAATACCCAAGAATTACTATTATATCCCTAAACCATAACATGTATGCTCTTATTAGCTTTCACATGCTTAGTAAGTTCGATGATCCATATAATGTAATTCCCAAACTTATTTGGGATTGACGTTTACTCTTGTGTTTGTTTGTTTGTTTGTTTGTTATGGTTGATTTACATGTAATAACTTTTCGAGCATATCAAGCTTCTATGCTGAGGGGAGATCTGAGGCATTAAATGGCTCGTTATCCAACGCTGTGATTTGAGGAAGCTTGTCTTCTTTGATTCTTATTTGTTTGTCCTTCATAATCCATATTCTATGAGTCTCCTTTCCTTTTCTTTTTTTTTCTTTTTTCTGATAAACTTTGCATGATTTGGTTTTAAATCAGCATTTGAGCTTCACTACAAAAGCCAAACATGTTGGAATTTATTTTTTAAAGATGCAACATTCGTCTTGGTTCCTCTTTAAAGGAATTTCTGCACCTTGTGTGCTCCAACCTCCCAATGATATATGCAATAATTCTCTTAATACTTTTTGGTCCGGATTGTCTTATCATGAAAAGTAGAGGTGGAGAGTGCAAACATGTGTTTTGGGATGTATTACATCAGCTTTGCTTATTGGCTTACAATTTTTTCGTGACAATTTATGTATGGGTAAGTATAGATACCTCCTCACTGCAGTGTGGTAGACTCTCAAGTGGAGAGCAAATGATAGTTGGGGCTTTCGCTTAGGATTGCAGAAAAGAGAACTTACATGCATTTTCTGATTTGCATCCTTATAGGGAACTTTCTTTCTCTGCATTATCTGTGTAAATTTTAAACACTTACAGGGGTAACTTGCATGCTTGATGGAGTAATTGGTATTTGGGTATGGTAGTCCTCGAAAGTGGAGTAAGGGGATTTACTCATACATTTAATCTTTGAAGTTGTGAAACTTACTTTTTAAGGGCAGTACTATGGCCATTTATCTATTGATAATGTTGCCTGTTGGCCATAAACGGTCGTATTTTTGAGCTTAGACACGTAATTTTTTGATGGACTGTCGATTTGGTTAGCTATGTCTCCAAATTAAACATTGAATAACAAAGCCAAATATTACTTTCAAAAATACCTGCCACGCCAATTTTCAAATTTTACTGATTTATTCTTGATATAGATGAATTCTCCTCCTTGATATCACTTTTGGCACTATCATGTAAGGACATTCTCTTCCTATAGCAAGTGCAATCATAACTCAGTGATATGATAGGAAGAAGCACATAAAGAGGATATTTGATACTACCTTAACTGTCATGAAGGTTTTAGGAAGTAAAACTTGATGGTCAAGACAGTGAATCAGTTGAACCAGTATTCTCCTTTCCTATGGAAGAAATCAAAGCAATGGAGAAAGCAATTTGTTGTGACATTTGCGTTTCTGGAAAACACTGCTTCTATGGTGGTTGCGGCTACAGTTGTTGGTGCTGCTGCTACACTTCTTATAAGGACCAATAAAGCTCCTGAGACAGCCAATGTACGTATTCTTCCTGGTGTAGTTTCAACGCTTGAACTGGATTATGCCATTTCTCTCAATCTAACATTATGTGCGTATTTAACAAGTATCATGTTCGAAGCAGATCACCAGAATAAATTGAGCTGTACTACTGTCTCGTATAATCGTCTGCTGACTAAGATGCCTATAATTACTAAAATTACTAATCTAGCAAATGCCCCTTAGTACATCTTTTTTATTATACACCTAATTCTTGAACTGTCTCGCTTCTTTCTTAATAGGAAGAAAAACCTGTAAAAGTTTGTGAAGATTGTGGAGGCTCCGGCATATGTGCAGAATGTAAGGGTGAAGGCTTCGTACTCAAGAAACTTTCAGACGAAAATGCGGAAAGCGGCAAGACTCTATGCGAAGAACATGGCCACTCGATACACAGCAGGGTATGTATTAGACTATTAGTGTTCTGCTCATACATACAATTCATATCAAGCTTTTTGTTAGAACTCCTTGATTTTACTTTTTTCAGGCTCCCAAAGAAATGGAGCTACTGCACGAAATGCTCATCCGCTCGATCATGCAGTACTTGCAGTGGTAGCTGGCAATTAAAGTTTGTAATATGTTTGTATTCTGAATCTCGTTCAGAATGAAAGCCATGAGTCAGTCTGAGTTATGTAGCCAACAACATGAATTGCTTGAGGTTGAAGCTGCTTCAAAGTAAGGCCCAGAATCCAGATATACTTCCTTAACTATACGTCTGCATGAATTTATTCCTGTGTAGTAACTTTTCTTGCACATATCAAAAACGTTCAATCTTGTGTCTTTGTTCAAAAAAAAAAAATCTTGAGTGTCTAAATTGTCTGATCAAGAATGTAGAAGGCATTAGAACTTTCGCTCTCGCCAAATGTTGCGTCAGTTTTAACCAAGTGTCTTGTAACAAAGTGTCTCTTTGAGTTTGAGCCTTGAAAGTATCAAGTTCATTTAAAATTTTGATGGATAGCTTTACACGCTACGCTTAGTGGTCCTGACCGTAGACTCAGCTCTACCGGAGTAGTTGAGTGCCCATTGGGCTTCAAATACCATGTAGGTTAGACTAAAAAAAAAAGAAAAAGAAAAAAAAAAAAACCTTTCAGCCACTATGGACCCTCTGTGTAGCGGCTTCAACTTCAACGTTGGGTATCTGTTTAAGGCCTTAATTTATTAGGCCTAAGACCTATAACGTTTTTTGATCAAATGCCCAAAATTGTGAAACCGAAACCTCTACCTAAGGAACTTTTGCTACGTCGAACCACTTTGACCGACTTTTTTTGGTTTAATTACAGTTTGGCATGGTGAAAATTTTACAGTCAGTGAAGCTACTGCTTTGTTGGTCGAGAAAATTATTATTGAGTTACATCGGTCGTGTGAAAAGTACTGAAAAAATTATATGATATCAACTTTGGTACAAAAAAAAAAAACAAAAAAAAAAAAAAAAAAAATTATTACTGCTATACTCAAGAGAGACCAAAATGGTGAAATAGATTTTGGTGGAAACCTTGGATTAAATCAAGCAAAAAATACTTTTAAGTCCACTTCAAATAAAAGTTGTACCTAAGAAAAAAGGTCAGGAATTGACAAATCCCTGATTCTCTAAAGGGCCTAAAGGGACCCTCTTATTATAATTGTGATTGAGGACCGGCCAACCAATGGTCTCTCAGACGCCGAGCCGGTCGCGGACCCGTCTCTGTCACCACTGCACCCATTGAGCCAATCACGGCTCAGCCGTCTCACCAATCACAGAGCAGTGAGCACCCTTTGAGCATCAATCCCACCAAACGACAAACCGCACCACGGCCCTCTCTGTTTGGATTCTATTATTCCATCTACATTTCAAAATAATATCAACTTTGACAAATATATACAGTATTATATTTCTTTTTAATAGCTTGAGTCACAGCCTCTATAGGCTTATAAAAAAAAAGTCTTATCAAAAAATTTTGTATTGCAGTGACATATGTACTATGGTGATTTGTGATAATAATATTAAATTAATTAAGTGGTCGATGATATATTATAATTAAATATATATATATCATATAGTACAACTAACTTAATTGGGATAATATGCCAGCATGTAGTTCAATATATTCCTTCGAATTAATTAAAAATGGTTGATTTAGTGTAATTTATAGTACATTAGATTATTTTTGCAGTAGACAAAGGGAAATGTTTGATTAAGAATGTTGTTGAAGACCAATCGAGCTCATTAAGGTTTAGAGAAATTAGTCATGCATGGTCTGTGGTGGGTTGGTGGCCTTGTCGACCAATGTTTTTTTTTTTTTTGGGGGTGGGGGGGGGTGGGGGTTAGTGACAATGAACGTATTGTTGTGGTACAAGGTTGTTAGGCCATGAAAATGACACCAAATTGGTAGTTAGGGCAATGTGAGGAGGAATTTTAAAACATGTTACAAAAACTTATTAAAATTGGGACGGTTGTGTTGTGTATACAAGTGCTTTAGATATGTACTGGAATTTTAATTTAATTAAAGCTTATCGTTTGCATTGTCGCACTTTGATATTCATAGTTTTGTACGAGAGATTCCTTCATATATGTGCATGATTGTGTGTAGTGTATGCATCCACGTTGCACTTTTTTTAATTAATAAATCTATTTGATAAAATAATAATTTAAAAAAAAAAAACTATGATGATCATGAGATCTCACAGATTTGTATATGCAGTACTTATTTTGAAGAAATATATAGTACTTATAAATTAAATCTCTCAATGTGTCCTTATAATAATATTTTAGTTTTTCTCCGAATGTAATTATTTTATATATATGACAAATATTTTTAGGTAAAAGTTCACAGGTCTCTAACTGGATTCTTTAGTTCGGCCACTTATATATACACACATGCAATAGTTTAATATACGTGGGAGTTATATTCCTCGACAACAAAAAAAAAAAAAAAAAAAAATAACAATTTATTTTTATTATCTAAAAATTAAAGTATAGTACTACTTTGTTTTTCCAAAAAGTAGGGTTAGTTTACAATTAATTTCCTCAAAAATAGTAGAGGATTTTTTTATTGAAGTAGGCAATAGCGCGCTGGCGCTAATGGGTGTGAGCGAATGTTTTGGTTAATTGGCGATAAGCGGTGGCGACGACGTGTACGTCTGATAGCGCCTTTTCAAAAGGCGCTATGCATGATACGCCGCGCCGCTGTCACCCGCGTAACTCGCCAACTCACCAACTGATATCACGATAACGCCTTGAAAAGGCGTTATCGCATGGAAGTCATGGCGGTGAGGTGGCGGTGACGTGGCCGCCACGATGTACGAATGGTCGCCTCTTTGGCGCTACGCTGCGCGTCGCACGTCCGCGCACACTCACCAAATGCGACTCGCGATCTTTCCTGCCACCGCCATGCCGCCATTGGTACGCGACATCCGCCATGGACGTTCTGTGGCGATGCGGACGCGTTGTATTACGACGAACTCCGGTCCCTCGCCAGATGCTTGGCGTACGCGTCATCGCGAGGCGGACAACCCGCACAACCCATAGGCGGCCGAAAGCCAAAGCTTGGCCGGTGTCCACGTCGCCAGGGTTACACGTGAGTGCGCGTATTGACGAAGGCGCGACAACCCGGGAGTAACCCATAGCGCCGAGCCAAGAAACGGCCGATGTCCACGTTGACCGAAGCGACACGTAGTGCGCGCATTCGCGAGGCGGACAACCCGCACAACCATGTAGCGCTGATCCAAAGCGCCGCGTCCACGTCGACCAATGGTTACACGTAGTGCGTATTGCGAGCGACAAACCAGCGTACAACCAGCAGGCGATATTCGACCCATCGATGTCCACGCGATGTCGTCCGACGCGTCGGCCAAGGTTACACGGAGCAGCGCCTTTTCAAAAGGCGCTATCCACATGTAACCGGTCACGTGGACGATTTACCACAGATAAGCGCCTTTTCAAAACGTTTGATCACGTATCTGTAAATGGCGGATCCCACGTGGACCGTCCCACGTCGACAACCAAATTTACCCGGTTTGATAGCGCCTTTTACGAAAAGTGCGCTATTGCTTCTATTCGCAGGAAAAAAAAACACCACCCTATTTTTCGGATTTAAACTAAAAACATTAGTACTTTTGTGAAAACATTTATGTTGGTTTAATAGGCTTTATTCAATTCTATTATCAAGATAATTAATTACTCTATATTTTGAATAACATCTATTTTAAAAATAAAACAAAAATAAATCATAAATCATATCATATCCAAAAATAAAAATGTTAAAAATAAAAAGTTCATGAGTAAAAGGAAAAATTGATTTTAGTGTTTCTATTACAGTATAGTATATGGACTAGAAATAGATATACAGTGGATCGACTACTTTTAAGTTATAAATATACGTGTGACGAAGGAATCTTTTTAATTATTGGTGGCTATTATACATTAGTCAGATATGCCTTCAGCCCATTATATAAAATTTCTCGCCTCTGCCCTTATGTAATTGACTTTCTATATAGCCTCATAATAACTAATTAATCTGCTTTTTCATCTAGTTATACAACTTATACTTAGTTTATTTGTCCAGTCACTTAATTTCTGGTCTATGCCCATGTATACTTGTTGAAATTGAGACAAGGACAGGACTTAGCTGATGGTTCAGCTTTAGGCGTGTGACATGAATTGTTTTGAAGAAAATGCAGCAATGTCGGTGGGGGCCCATTAATTGAGCTTGTGATTTCCAACCATATATCACAGACAAGTACTAACTTATACGTGTATATATATGCTCACAAAGCTGGCACATTTGGCTTTGGTTTTGGCACACCTTACATGCATATATATGCATGCAGCTGGCACATACAGTTTGCTGAGAAGAAGAGACCAAATATGATAGAGCCTGAGTGACTGTTTCGTATGTCAAGATACCCATCGAGTGGAATTTTGAAAAGAATATTGCGTGGATTGATCGATGGGTTTACTGATCATACATGTAAGTATATATATATATATATGGCCTTAATTTGTGACCCCACGGCTGCACACTTGCCCTCTCCTCTCCCAACATTGCCGTGCGATACCCATGTGACACCTATTTACGTCATTATAAAGTCTTAATTAATTGATCGCACATCATCCGCAAGCAACCTGCCTCTAAGACTTCTTCGGGCAAGTTTATAATTAAATCGCTTTTCAAATCATATCGTGGGTCGCTTTTATTTCAAAGTTCCTTATCTAATTCTACCTAAGAGATAGTTACGCACTTATTTACTTCATCTTCATCATGAAATTTTTTAATTAATCGTATGCCGAGACTAACTTTATGTCCATACATCTTTGACATTCTCTTCTCTTTTTTTCTAACTTTCTGGATGCATTTGTATATTTTGTGTTAACTTCATTACCAGTTATTTATGATAGGTGACTCGTAGAAATTGAAAGAAACTTTGAAGAATTAATATATAGGGGAAAGTGTAATTAAAGGACCAAAATAACTTTAAAAATAAAAGAATATAAGTGTAAATCTCTCTCTTTACATGAATATTATTAAGTCGCGCTTTTAAAAAGTACATATATTTATCACTCTCTCTAAAAATAATTATTATTATTGTGCACATTTAACGCTCGGTTCATTTTCTTTTTTTTAATTGCCACGCATCTTTCTTCCCACACCCTTCCCATACAGCTACATATGACTTCTTTTATCTCTTTTGTTTTTGTGTGCCCCATGCAACTTTTCCTAATGAATTTTGTGTTTCATATGCATTTTTTGGTGATTATTTTTCATATATTTTAATTATTTGTTCTAAATAAATTGTAAAAATGAATTATAATATATTTTTATAAAGTGTTGTGGCAAAAATGCTTTACTAAGTGAAAAAAACTGCTTTAATTAAATTGTTATTATTATTATTATTTTGATAAGGCCCTAAAAATTAGAAATTTTTAAACTTATCGCTTAGCACTAAAAAACTTCTAAAACTACTTGGTGCACAAATAATTCAACCTTCTACAAAATAAAAAAGTATAACTAAAAAAACTCCATTTGGATGGAAACTCATATTTAACATTTGTTAACTTCTTGTGGCTTTAAAAAATAAAAACAAAAATAGAGTACAAATTAGTCTCTATTAATCTCAGAGCTTTGATCTTCACTACTCTTGCTCACTCCTAATGATTTTTTTAGAATAAGGACTTCAACTCCTCGGATTTGACTTCTTTTTTTTTTGCTAGATTGATCAACTAACTTGTAGCTACATATTTTTGATTACCTCGTATTAAAACAAATTAAATAGCAAAACAAATGAGTCAAATGACTTGTTATATCGCGATTTTTTTAAGGGTTGAATTGGTTATTTTTAGGGGTTTTTAGTATTCTTATGCCATTTTTTAAACACTGCTTCAAGAAAACAGAGTCAAAAAAACTCACAATTATATATATAATGACTAAGCTTTTATACAACCTCAAAAAAAAAAAAAAAAAAAAACT